>OZ038479.1:70490593-70568093 GCA_964036315.1 Acanthosepion esculentum
AAATTACAACTGAAAAGATTACGACACTTGCAATGGAAGACGTAAACAAAAGCAAAAAATCATGAAGAATGCGCGTGTAGCAAAACGTTAAATTCATGAATGCGCATGTGCACAAAACGGACTGAAATAGACGCTGAACTGAAGAAATTGGA
Source organism: Acanthosepion esculentum (assembly GCA_964036315.1). NCBI lineage: Eukaryota > Metazoa > Mollusca > Cephalopoda > Sepiida > Sepiidae > Acanthosepion > Acanthosepion esculentum. The sequence goes on from OZ038479.1 coordinate 70,490,746, forward strand.
AATATCATTTAAAAAACCCAACCCCTAGAAGAACGGACATTACCAAGAAACTTCGAAGACGGGGAAAACAACAAAAATTGATGTTTAGATAATATATATATATATATATATATATATATATATATATATATATATATATATATATATATATAGGGGTTGGACAAAATAATTGACACACTTGTCAAATTCAAAGAAAATTTATTTAATATGGAGTTGGTCCTCCTTTAGCCTCACATACAGCTTTAATACGTCTAGGAATGGAATCATACAGCTTCCTGACTTCATCCAGAGGAATTTTCAGCCATTCTTCCATTAACAGCTGCTCCAGCTCTTTAAGACACGACGGTGGAGGATAGCGGCTCCTAACTTGTCGCTCCAAAATGCACCACACATGTTCAGTAACTGGAGATTGGAGAGGCCACTCCATGTGTTCTAGCTCACTTTCATGCTCTTCATACCAATTCTTAACCACTCGAGTGGTATGTATTGGAGCATTATCGTCTTGGAAGATGCAGTCACCATCAGGGAATAAAGTCTGGGCTATTGGATGAATATAATTTCCCAAAATGTTCAGGTAATCTTTGCTGTTGATTCTACCATGCAGGGCAACTATTGGACCGAGGAATTTCCATGATATGGCGGCCCAAACTATCACTGATCCACCTCCATGCTTCACTGCTGGAAGAAGGCAGTCAGGGTTGTAAGCTTCTTTGGGCTGCCTACACACATAAACTCGCCCTGAAGTTGGGAAAAGAGAAAAACTGGACTCGTCTGAGAATATGACTTGTTTCCATTGGTCTGCAGGTCAGGCATTGTGATCTCTGCACCACTTCAACCTCTTCTGAATGTTGCGAGTGGAGAGAAGAGGTTTCCTTACGGAGGCTCTTCCATGATGTGCAGCCTTATGGAGCTCACGACGAACGGTTTTAGTAGAAACTGGACTATTCAGATGATTATTCAACTCAGCAGTCACTTTGGCCGCAGTAGTCTGATGATTTTTTGCCACATTGCATTTCAATGCACGTCGGTCCCGGTCAGTAAGTTTGCAATTCCGGCCCGAATTGTTACGATTGCTAGAGGTTTTGCCCTGTTTCTCGAATTGTATCAGTGTTCTTGATATGGTAGCTCTTGAAAAACCAAACAGTTCAGCAGCCTTAGTGATCGAGGCTCCTGCCATACGAGCTCCAACAATTTGCCATTTTTCGAACTCGGAGAGGTCACGCATTTAAATTAAATTTTACTAAATTCTAAAAATAAATAAGACAAAGACAGTAAATTAGATAAATAAACGTATTTACAATGGATATAACCTGTAATTAGGGAGCTTTAGTTAAATTTCTTAATATAATAGGTCTTTGAAATATAGGAGTGGAATTTGCACCTGTTCCAATTATTTTGTCCAAACCCTGTATATATGATTCAACATCATCACTTTATAAGACACTGGATGTGTCGAATCGAAATGGCTATTTTTGTAGTGATTTTATAACATATTTATGTCATAATATTTAAATAAATAAATGATTATATCTGCTCTACTCTGTATTGAGCACTCTTTAAAGAATAATAATTGTTGGTTATTGGAAATTACTCCGTATATACCAATCCCACACTTGGGTATATATATATATATATATATATATATATATATATATATATATATATCGTTGCTACCAAAGTTAAAATCTGATATCGATTTTCCCTCTGCTGCAGTTTATTCAAAGAGGGTAGATTGTCACTGGATGTTGGATTGAATTTATTTCAACAAAATTAAAAGATAAATCCGGAATATTAGTTACATTATTTATATTTGAACTATTGTCCTCATCTTTGTTGTTGTTGTTATCACGACGTTTCGACCGTTGTGCCGTCCGGCCTTCCTCAGGTGTATATCGATCTAGGTAACCTACACGCAATTCCGTACTGAACCCTTTATTTAATCTACGGGTGTAGACTGTTCTCGTTTCACTGCTCATGGCTACGGATGTCTCGTCTGCTTCTTATTTTATTTAGTTTTCACTGAGTATAAAGCATCAATCTCAAATATGGCCTGAAGCAGCGGCAGTCAAAACATGACAGCAAACAGCAGCAGCAGATGTCTGACGGGACAATAGTCTAGTGTCCGGTTTCTCAACATGGGCGATATCGTCCATCGGAGGGTGATTTTAACTGTTGGGTGGGCGATGAGCAACTGAACAGAAAATTCTGATGGCCGATATAGGAATTTGAGTATTAAAGCTGAGATGGAACAAATACATCGAGTTAGTTGCATCAGCCACCGCAAGGAAAGTTGGTTCCCTGTGCCGAGCCAGGAAACTTTTCTCCCCGGAATCGATCCTCCAAGTCTATAAATCGACCATTCGCCCTTGGATGAAGTATTGCTGCCATATATGGTCTGGGGCCCCTGCTGTTTGCCTCAGGGTTCTTGATAAGATCCAGAGACAGATAGGCAACGTGATTGGCCCTGATCTGTCATCTCGTCTGCAGTCGCTCTCTCACAGACGCGATGTTGCCTCGCTCTGCCTTTTTTACAAGTACTTTCACTGTAATTGCTCCGAGGAGCTGCTTTCGCTTGTCTCTAGGCCTCGTATGTAGACGTCTCTTCTACTCCAATAGCTTCATGGCTCGCACATCTCGCCTGTGGAACTCCCTTCCCTATTACTGTTTCCATGACAAATACAATCTCCAACGGTTTAAGTGTAGCGTCAATCGACATCTCCAGTTGCCTTGATCTATCCACTTCCCTTCTCCACATCCTCTCATCTTTCATTCCTATCTGCTCTCGCTCCAAATCTTCTGTAACCCCCTTGCCTTGATCGACCCACTGTCTTTCTCTTTCTCCACATCCTCTCCTTTACCACTCCTATCTGCTCTTCCTCCAACCCTTCTTTAAACCTCTTGCGTGATAGTGGCCTCCAGCCTTGCTTGGGGTGATACGCTTAAAAAAAAAAATGAAATAGAAGACTAAAAAGGAATAACTCGGTAATATTCCGAGATAATATATGAATATTTCAGCAAACAAGGAATATTTTGGCATTTTCTATGGTTTTGTGAAGAGCCATTAACATTCGCATAGTTCTTCGAACGAAATAGCATTTTACGCCGGTGTAGATTACACACGGAAAGACCAAGAAGTACAAAAACATATTGACTGTATCTTTATTAGTTGCTAGTAGTGTATAATTGTTGTAACCTAGAAATAGTTACTGAATGAGGAATTACCAAAACGGAGGTTTGAAATGAAATAGTAATCTTTATAACATCAACGAAATAGAATACTCGCCGGCGGCGTGAAGTAGGTAAACCACTGCTAGTGGTTGACGACATAGCTGCATATTACTCCCACTTACAGTAGTGACAAACGCATTTATGATGATTGGGACATACCTATTAGTTTTCATAGGTACGCTATATAACACTATCTATCTATCTATCTATCTATCTATCTATCTATCTATCTCAGTCTCTTCTCATTTATTTATCTATCTGTAGTAACCTAGGAATGGTAACTGAATGAGGAATTACCAAAACGGAGGTTGGAAATGAAATGGTAATCTTTATAATATCAACGAAATACAATACTCGCCAGCGGCGTGAAGTAGGTAAACCACTGCATATTACGATATTTACCTGGCACCCCACGTGGTTGGATGTGACAGAAGGCCAAATTTAATGTAGGGAAATCCGAGCCCAAAGGCTCGGACAAACATTTGCCCGTAGACCCCGCATACGAAGGATCAGGTATCTGGCTACCTCCCCCGGACGAGACTCTGCCCTTCAGCATAGCCTCGTCCGGTCCGGGTTCCTCTCCGCCCGAAGGCAGAGAGTTAGACACGGCAAGAGCTTCCCACGCTGACAGCCTAGACAGCATATTACTCCCACTTGCAATATATGCCCAAGGTATTTATGAAGATTGGGACACACACATTAGTGTTCATAGGTACGCTATATAACACTATCTCTCTATCTATCTATCTATCTTTCCGTCTCTTCTCATTTATTTATCTGTTGTAATCTGATCTTTTTCAATTTTTGCAATTATGAACAAAACGATGTTGTCACTACTTGGCGCCTAATCATTCTGTTTGATGTTGAAATTCATCAAGGAAGGCGCCGTAGTTTTTGTTAAATCAAGTATTTTGGATCTTTTCCAAGATTATCTTCAAGGGTAAAATTACAATGCCAAACGTATTGTAACGGCATTCAAATCCGTATTCAATTTTGATGGTGTTTTTAAAATTTGTTAACAAGAAACTGATTAGACAACTGGAAAAAAAGGATCATTAAAAAAATAAGTTGACACAATATATCTATATTATTCAATGAAACATGTTTGAATATATCTAATTGTATATTTAGGCAGCAATTTCTCTTTTATAGAAGTTTCCTTAAAGACGACTGACAACTGTTTCTTGTGTTTTTTTGTTTGTTTTCTAGACATCATATGTTTAAAAATATCCAAATGTCCCTGAAGGTCGTTATTATTGACCAGTCCTCCGGTGCCCTAGCGGTAAACGCACGCGTCCCACGGGGGTCACTCCTCGGACCAACCCTCTTTTTAATCTATATAAATGATGTGCCTAAAAATATACTCAGATATTTGTAAACATCTATACCAACGATACGACTATCCACGGGCGCATCTCTAAGACTCTTGATAGCCAAAGATTGTACAAACTACCTAAAGTGGTAAAAAAAACTAGCTGGTTACATTCACTGCCTCGATAGTTAGGTTCTATCATCGCTGATCTGACCCCGAACTGCCACCAATCAAGATGAACGGAATTCGTCTCGGGGAGTACCGTGCCTTGAAAGACTGTTGGGCCTCAAACTCATACACGACCTCAAGTGGAACTCGTACATACGATCCGTTGCTAAGGATAGAGGTAAAATGATCGGCTCCTTAAACCTCACCAGTAAGTACCTGACTCCTCCTACTATTTACAAGAGCCAGATCAGGCCAAAAATGAAGTGCTGTTTTCATATCTGAGCAGGTGCGGCAAAGACCTCCAGTGGATAAAGACGTTGGTTAGATCCAGTGAGAGGGCCGAAAGAGTGTGAGTTCAATACCCGGTTAAGGCGGTGGAGACCTTGCAGAGGGGAATTAACAAGAGATAACTGGTAACTGACATCCATTAGACATTGCACCTGGAACTAGAACAGTCTACCCCATTGAGCGAAATAAAGGGTTCAGTTCGACATTCCAACCACCTGAAGAAGGCCGGAGCTTACAAGGGCCGAAACGTTGTAATAAATATGGCGACAAAGATGAGGACAATAATCCGAATAATGTAAATAGTGTACATAATACCTCATCTCAGAAATATAGACAGATACTGAAGGGCCGAAACGTTGTAATAAATATGGCGACAAAGATGAGGGCAATTGTCCGAATAATGTAAATAGTGTACATAATACCTCATCTCAGAAATATAGACAGATACTGAAGCGCCGAAACGTTGTAATAAATATGGCGACAAAGATGAGGGCAATTGTCCGAATAATGTAAATAGTGTACATAATACCTCATCTCAGAAATATAGACAGATACTGTAGGGCCGAAACGTTGTAATAAATATGGCGACAAAGATGGGGGCAATAGTCCGAATAATGTAAATAGTGTACATAATACCTCATCTCAGAAATATAGACAGATACTGAAGGGCCGAAACGTTGTAATAAATATGGCGACAAAGATGAGGGCAATAGTCCGAATAATGTAAATAGTGTACATAATACCTCATCTCAGAAATATAGACAGCTACTGAAGGGCCGAAACGTTGTAATAAATATGGCGACAAAGATGAGGGCAATAGTCCAATTAATGTAAATAGTGTACATAATACCTCATCTCAGAAATATAGACAGATACTGAAGGACCGAAACGTTGTAATAAATATGGCGACAAAGATGAGGGCAATAGTCCGAATAATGTAAATAGTGTACATAATACCTCATCTCAGAAATATAGACAGATATTGATTTATTTTATATAACATTTTTATGTTATTATTTTATTTTATTTATGATGTTCATTATTATTATTTTATATTTTATTTTTACTTATACTAATAATAATATTCCTACATTGTCTTTTTAGCGCTTTGAATATTTTTCTTTTTGTTATCTCCCCTCAATCTTATTCTACCATCCATTTGCACAAGCCCGCTAATTAAGTTATGCGTTGTTTTCCGCTGTGCCTCTTACCTGCAATCAGTCCTGTGAGTATCAAATTTTCCAAGCCATCTTTCCTCATCATGTGCCCTAGACATCTCAACTGTCTCTTTCTGGTGTTAAGTATGTGTCCTTTCTTTTTTCCATTTTTTCTAAAACTCCGTTGTTCGGTCAATAATAATAATAATAATAATAATAATAATAATAATAATAATAATAATAATGATAGTAATCTACAAAAAATTATTCCAGAGCAACCTCAGATCTCGAAAGTCTCACATGTCGAACAAATCGGTTTTCGAACAGAAAATTCAAGATGAAAATGCCTCGGTTATCGAACAAAATTTCGGTTATCGAACTACATTGTCGAACCGAGTTAACCCGAACGGAATAATTTCTGAGTCGACCGCCATGTTGTATATATACATTCGTGTGTTGTGTTGTGTTTTTCTTTACCAATTCTATTGTACTGTTCCTTTTTATTCCTCTTCATTAGTGCTCAGTCATGGCTCCAAAGAAAGCTAGCAGTGATATTGGTAAAGGAAAAAAGAAAAGATAAGAGAAAAACAATCATTATTGATATTGCCACTATGACGATGATGATGATGATGATGATGATGATGATGATGATGACGATGATGATGATGATGATGATGATGTCTCTGTGATGATGATGATGATGACGATGATGATGATGATATTGTCTCGATGATGATGATGATGATGATGATGTCTCTGTGATGATGATGATGATGATGATGATGATGATGATAATGATGATGATGATATTGTCTCTGTGATGATGATGATGATGTCTCTATGATGATGATGATATTGTCTCTATGATGATGATGATGATATTGCCTCGATGATGATGATGTCTCTATAATGATGATGATGATATTGTCTCGATGATGATGATGATGATGACGACGATGATATTGTCTCGATGATGATGATGATGATGATGATGATGATGATGTCTCTATGATGATGATGATGATATTGTCTCTATGATGATGATGATGATATTGCCTCGATGATGATGATGTCTCTATAATGATGATGATGATATTGTCTCGATGATGATGATGATGATGATGATGATGATGATATTGTCTCGATGATGATGATGATGATGATATTGTCTCGATGATGATGATGATGATGATGATGATGATGATGATGATGATGATGATATTGTCTCGATGATGATGATGATGATGATGATATTGTCTCGATGATGATGATGATGATGATGATGATGATGATGATGATGATGATGATGATGATGATGATGATGATGATATTGTCTCTCTCTACTCAGTTTCATATGGCAAAATGAACAATCTCTACTATTCTTATAAATAAAGAGACGGTCATGTCTTTCCTTCCTCTTTCTACAAAAATGTTTTCTTCCCTTTCAACTTACGCTATCAACTCTCCTACATGCAGGTACGATAAAATTGAAGTGTTCGTCTATATTTTATCTATTTAGAATTTTGTTTTTTTAGACTTAATGGTTTTCATTAGTTTTGTGTATAAACTTGTGCACAAAATACTGTTGTTAAAATTTAAATCAGCAATCATCTTGGGACCAGGAACGGATTAATCCATTTTACATTGATTCCTATTGGAAAAATAGTTTCGATTTACGAACATTTCGGGTTACGAACGGGCTTCAGAAACGAATTAAATTCGTGAACCGAGATTCCCCTCTATAAGTCTTTGTACAAACGTTGCTTGTCATGTAACGACACATAGACTGTGGAAATATGGTTTAACTTTGTCAAACACAGTCTTTTCATTATCTTTTTTTTTTATAATCGCGCTATTTTTGTAACTGATGAAAAGTATTGGAAGAGTTATTTTTTAATAATAATAATAATTTTAATACTATTATTACATAATATAATTGTATAATGGGAATTTTCTGTTATTACTAAACTAGGGATTAAAAATATAACCAGGATATAACTAAAATTGAAATAAAAAAAGATCGATACACTGACTTATTTGATCTTCTTTATCGTTGTATGATTGATATGTTCCATATACGTTTTTTGTTTGTCTGTTCGTTTTTTTGTTTGTTTGCTTTCGTCCCTTGGTTAAGCCCCGGCAGGCAATGCCGATATGCCTCGAGGCCGCGTCTTAAGTACAAGAGAAGGTAACTCTCACACGACACACGAAGGCGGCAATTGGCCTAGGAGGAGATAACTTTCAAAAGACCCGACGAATTTACTCGTAAAAAAAAAAAGAAAAGAAAAGAAGAATGAATGAAAGAATGGAACAAAAAAAAAAAAGCAATAAAATACTTTCCTTAGAAGTGTGTCACGTGATTTCAAGTAAGCGAAAACAATTTTTGTCAGTAGAATAAATAGAAAAATTCAAATATCAGAATCAAAAACGAATTTACACACATGTACACAGGGAGAGACACACACACACAAATACAGACACACAAAGATACATACAAATGTATATGAAGAAAAAGAGACAAGAGAAAAAATACTTGTTTATATATATATATATATATATATATATATATATATATATATATATATATCACGTCTTTAAGAAAGGGTAACTTAAGAAATACGTTGATGTAAAAATTAACGTCTATTTAGAGAAAATAAAGTAACACTATCTAAAAATATGTTGAAAAATAAACTGTAAATGCAATTTAATTTTTTTTCACACGCACACACACTCTCACACATACACACATATACAGATATACAGATATAATATATACGTGTCTCTCTCTGTGTATGTGTGTGTGTGTGTGTGTAGAAATAGATAGATAGATAGATAGATAGATAGATAGATAGATAGATAGATAGATAGATAGATAGATAGATAGATAAAAAGAAACAGATTAGGTAAATAGAATCAGATTGGATAGAATCACATTATATCCATATATATCTGTGTGTGCGTGCGTGCGTGTGTGTGTGGAGATAGGTAGATAGAAACAGATTAGATAGATAAAATCAGATTAGACACGATCAAATTATATATATCTATATATATGTGTGTGTGTGTGTGGCGATAGATAGAAACAGATTAGAGAGAATCAAATTTTATATGTGTGTGTGTGTGTGTGTGTGTGTGTATGAAAATAGATAGATAGATAGATAGGAAAAGATTAAATAGATAGAATCAGATTAGATAGATACAAATTATATATATATATATATATATATATATATATATATATATATATATATATATATATATATATATGAAGAAATATAGTCTTAAAGTGTGCGATATTTATGGGATAAAGTGCTCAATATCAGAGATAGATCGTGTGTAAATATAAAAGTGAACATAGAAGTCAACACTTAGAGGCGACAGTCTGTTTCATGCTAGATGCAATCGTCATGCAGCTAGTTGCCTGACGATTGCACTAGCATGAAACAGACTGTCGCCTCTAAGTGTTGACTTCTATGTTCACTTTTATATATATATATATATATATATATATATATATATATATATATATATATATATATATATATATCTTTTGTTAAATATGTCAGACAAGGGAAATTTATTTCTTTTCCAGCGTTCTAAGAAAAATTAAATAAAAATGATTAAATTATCCTTCCACCATATTTAACGAAAGATGTTTAAAATAAAGATGGCTGCCCAAATATACATTAATATACACATATACATATATATACATATATTTTTGTGAGTGTGTCTCACATTAAAATTTCAATGACAATCGGATAGAATGATAAATATGAGACAATCGAGTAAACGTTTAATTTAAACATATTTCAGCGAAAGAAGCTTTCAAAATTGATAAATTTAAGATTTATGTAAATTTAAATGTATATATGTATCACAGAATGTACGCAGGTATAGATTTAAAACAAATATTGGCTTTCATCAAAAAATGACCGAACGACAATGTTTGTTTTTAAATAACGATTTAAGGTTTTTAACAAATTTAAAATCGGCTGGCATAAATTATCGTTTTTTTTTTAATAACCTCATAAACGTCATTTAAGAAATATATGATTTCTGCAATCATAATACTCTACTTCTACTTCGGAAGATAAATTGAATACACACACACACACACACACACACACACATATATATATATATATATATATATATATATATATATATATATACAGAAATATATATATATATATATATATATATATATGGCCTGACGATTGCATCTAACATGAAACTGACTGCCGCCTCTAAGTGTTGACTTCTGTTTTCACTATTATATTTACACACGCTCTATCTCTGATATTGAGCACTTTATCCCATTTGCCTCACTCTGCCTTTTTTACAAGTACTTTCACGGTAATTGCTCCGAGGAGCTGCTTTCGCTTGTCCCTAGGCCTCGTGAATTTAAACGCCCCACGAGGCTGGCATCCCGCTCCCACCCCTACACCGTGGAAACTGTTAGATGTAGACGTCTCTTCTACTCCAATAGCTTCATGTCTCGCACATCTCGCCTATGGAACTCCCTTCCCTATTACTGTTTCCCTGACAAATACAATCTACAACGGTTTAAGTGTAGCGTCAATCGACATCTCCAGTTGCCTTGATCTATCCACTTCCCTTCTCCACATCCTTTCATCTTTCATTCCTATGTGTGTATTTAGGCAGCAATCTTTCTTTCATGCACATTTCATTGAATACGGCAGACAAGGTGCTTTATTTAGTTTTTTATACAATTTCTCATGCGATCTATTATTATAATTTGTATTATTATTATTATTAGATCGCATGAGAAATTGTATAAAAAATATAAAAAATATAAATAAAAGATTCATTCAACCTAATCTGTTTCTTTTTATCTATCTATCTATCTATCTATCTATCTATCTATATATATATATATATATATATATATATATATATATATATATATATTTCTACACACAGACACTCATATATCTGTGTGTGTGTGTGTATGTGTGTAAGTGTGTGTGTGTGATTTAAGTGTCTGTGTGTGCGTGTGCGTGTGTGTGTATGAAAAAGTTAAAATTGCATATTCTGCTTATCTTACACATAATATCTATATAGAAATACAGGGTGATTGAAAATTAATATATATATATATATATATATATATATATATATATATATATATATATATATAAAGAAATATAGTTTTAAAGTGTGCTATATTTATGGGATAAAGTGCTCAATATCAGAGATAGAGCGTGTTATTATTAAATAAAAGATCTGAGCTAATCTCAAAATGCAGACATGAAAACAAGTTTTAACTACGTAACTTAAAATCGAAAAATAAATAATATAAACAAACAAAATGACAATAAAATAAGCAAAATGAATTAATTCAAACAAATTACCAAACCACACCTGTTAGAATAGGCAAAATAGAATAATAAAATAAGGAAAATAGTTATAACTGTTATATAACGATAAAAAATGAATAAAAAATAATATACTGCGTTACTTAAAAATCGAAAACCAAAAAGAGAAAATATACAGTGTAACAAATAAATAACAACAAGTATAATAAATCGATCTAAATACATCCAAATATATAAATAATCTAACAACCGATACCGATAAACTAGCCGTTTAGAAAAAACAAATAAAGATAATCAACCCAAATAAATAAATTAAAAACTGTTCCCACCAAAATAATAGTCAGAAAAAACCACAACATTCAACCCCAAAATTCAACAAATAGCTTTAATCAATGATAAATAAACAAATATATAAGATAAAAAATAAAATGAAAATAAATAAAAACAAGCAAAACAATTTGACCCAAATAAATAAGCAAATAAACGACTTCCGGTAAATGACCGCCATAATAACAATAAGCTATATAAACAAATTTTTACTACGTTAATAAAAAAAAACGATCAAAATAAAAAATAAATAAATAAATATATAAGATAAAAAATAAAAATAAAATTAAATAAAACAAGCAAAACAATTTGACATAAATAAATAAACAAATAAGCAACTTCCGATAAAAGTAACCGCCAAAATAGACTACCCACAATGCACCACTGACCCTTATATATAAATAGCCGAGAAAAATAACAGCACTAGTTGCCTGACGATTGCACTAGCATGAAACAGACTGTCACCTCTAAGTGTTGACTTCTATGTTCCCTTTTATATATATATATATATATATATATATATATATATATATATATATATATATATATGATATTGAGCGCTTTATCCCATAAATATAGCACATTTTAAGACTATATTGCTCAATATCAGATATATATATATATATATATATATATATATATATATATATATATATATAAATATTAAAATATATATATATATATACAGGGTAATTGAAAATTCTTTTCCCATTTTACATACTTATAATTAATTTATTGATTATAATTTTTAGAAGAAATGGATTTTAGAAGAAATCTTTTGGCATGAGGTTTTATTGAAATTCGATATGGACACCAGCTTCTTGAGCCTCCCAGGAATTGTCTCTACTGATTTCACCAAGAACATTCGTGTTATGGTAGATATAACTTCTTGTATTCGCCATTCAAGGAATATGTCAAAGTCAAGTTCTTGTCTTGGGAAACAACTACCCAAAACCGTTTCATACGGGGTCTACGGGGAATTTTTGGCCGAGACTACGGGCTCGATACCCACAGTAAATTCCACCTTGTGCCACATCTGACCGCTTGGGGCGGTTGGTAGATATTCTTCAGTTAGACATTCGTCTCCAGATGTGTTGGTCAAACTCCCCGCCTTCTAACAAAGAGGATGCCCAGTCGAGGCTATGTCGAAATGTAAAGTCACGTCTCTGGAAACAGCAACCCGGAAACGGCTAAAAATTGCCCGTAGACCCCGTATACAACGGGGTCTACGGGCAATTTTTAGCCGAGCCAACGGGCTCAGTAACCCCATATTAACTTTGGCCTTGTGCCGCATCTGACCGCGTCGGGTGGTTGGTAGATATCCTGTAGTTGGAGATTCATTGTAGAATTCACTTGACCCACTTCTAGCAGTTGACTACTTCTACGCGCCGCTGGCGAATCTTATATGAGTTGTTCTTGTCCTAAGTATTATCGTTCATTACCAACCTTCGTGTGATTATTCTATTCAGTAACCTTCCCTAAGTTACAACAATATCATATAACAATCCAGGAGTCTTTTCTTTATTTCTAATGAAATGGTTCCATTTCCCAGCTTCTCGTTTAATTTTTGAAATTCTTCTTTCCCTAATCCGATCCATGTTCGGGTTTGAGTGTCACATTATCCGTCCTCTGTTAAAACATTTCCCAGATATTGGACAATCTGTACCGACTTGGTGTTGACATCTCCAATTCTTAATTCACATCTTGGACATTTTCTCCGCTGATAACCATTCTTTCTGTCTTCCTGGTTTTTTGATAGTGCTTTTTTTACTCGCCTTCTTCGACCACTCTGTCTCGAAGATCCGGTAGTTTTTGTTTACCGAGTCGACCATCAACACAGTGCCATCTGCGTTTCTTAAGATCATTCTCACCGATAATAAATCCTGGTAGGGTTACCAGTTCCCTTAGGAAAGCGTTAGAGATTGAATAAATCTGGAGAGAAGACACATCCTTGTCTCACGTCTTTTTCTTTTTTTTTTTTTTTTGTATAGCTACCCAATTCATTTTCTAACCGTATGCAGGCGTTTTGCTCCCAGAATAAGTTTTAGATTATTCTAACATCTTTTCCAAATAGATTGAGTCTTCCTAGCAGTTCAAACCGATCCGTGTGGCGTACCTTGAACTGGCAATGGAATCAAGCCCTAATATTTTCTTACTGACGGCCAGCTTTGTTCTAGTACTTATAACAAGCACTCAGCAAATTTGGAGATTGCAATTTTCGGAAAAATAGAATAAACATTAATTAAAGAATGGTACCTACTTGTGTTGGTACCATATCAGTTAGTTGAGTACCTCACGTGATACACCCTTGGACGATCGTGTCTCTTTCGCTTCATGACTATCTCAGAAGAAGATTTTTTCGTTTTCAAACAAGGCTATAGGACCCAGTCATGTACATTATCCTAGAATCTAGGGTTTCTCAACCGGTGCGACTGGGCGTGCGAATGCACCATGAAAAGTATCCAGGTGCGCCCAATGAGTCATTTATGAATTATTTTTATATTTTAAAAATATCTTTAACTTTCAAAAGCTCGAGACACCAATCACATGACTTCCATATCTATATTAAGTTTTTGTTATCTGATAGTTTGAACTGGATTCCTAAATATTTAAGAAAGGGTCGATAATCATATTCCTTTCTCTTCCTCAATGGATTTAAATCAGTCATAATCGGTCTAATACTGGGGCAATCTCCTCACAGATGAAGAAGTGACTTGAAGCAACAGAAATGTGGTTCTACAGAAGGATGCTGAGAATACGACAAACCGAGCATGAAGTTTTACGGAAAATAGGAACAAAAAGAACATTTATACCTAACATCAGGAAGATACAGTTGAAATATCTAGGTTAGATAATGAGAAAAGAGGGCCTGGAAAATGTGACACTCACAAGACAGATTGAAGGCAAGAGGGACAGATTTGAGTAAATGTATGGCGGAACAAGGTTTAGGAGAGATATTAAAAAAAAATTATTAACAGCTACAAAGGACAAGGAATTTTCGAGATCTATGGTAGCCTAGGTCCTGAAGGGACGCGGCACGCAGATGATGACAGGAAAGCAGGAAGCCGAAAGACAGTTCCACAGTCGAGAAGCGCAAGAGAAGAAATTATTAGAAGATAGTTTGAACTGGATTCCTAAATCTTTAAGAAAGGGTCGATAATCATTTTCCTTTCTCTTCCTCAATGGATTTAAATCAGTCATAATCGGTCTAATACTGGGACAATCTCCTCACAGATGAAGAAGTGACTTGAAGCAAGAGAAATGTGGTTCTACAGAAGGCTGCTGAGAATACGACAAACCGAGCATGAAGTTTTACGGAAAATGGAAACAAAAAGGACATTTTTACCTAACATCAATTTGAGACAGTGAAATATCTAGGTTAGATAATGAGAAAAGATAGCCCGGAAAAGGTGACACTCACGGGACAGATTGAAGGCTAGAGGGACAGATTTGAGTAAATGTATGGCGGAACAAGGTTTAGGAGAGATATTAAAAAAAAATTATTAACAGCTACAAAGGACAAGGAATTTTCGAGATCTATGGTAGCCTAGGTCCTGAAGGGACGCGGCACGCAGATGATGACAGGAAAGCAGGATTCCGGAAAACTGTTCGACAGTCGAGACGCGCCAGAGAGGAAATTATTAGAAAAGAACGTAAGGCTAAATCTAACTATTTTAACAGACCGAGCCATCAATCTAGTTAAGTGCCGTACGTGATACACGCTTGGACGATCTTGTCTCTTTAGATTCATGATCAGTCCGAGATATGACGATAATGTACACCAGGCAGCAAGGCCTCTGAAGGCTTTGAGGAGTGTGGGGCCACCTTTCAGCTGCTGTTGTTCTAAGGTTCGCCCTGATCCCGGAGTGGTAGCATCTTTTAGGGTCCCAGCTATGGACAAATAGTGAATTCCCAAACAAAAATCAACAGTATTATTTACAGTAAAATTGACTACAGTATATTTTGATTTAAAAAAAATGCCAATACATTTTGGCAGTGAAAAACAATACATTTTATCATCTACAAACTGTATATCTAACAAAAACATACGTTTATTCTTAAAATATATGTAGTTAAAAGCATAAAAATGTGTACAAAATATTTAGATTTCAACATTAACAGGGGTGTTGATATGCCGCTAAACAAATCCAATAAATCAAGCGGTTAATCACTTACAAGGCAGAAGATTTTCCCTCAGTAGGTTGCCGTTTTTTCCTGCGATAGACTAGGTGCCAGCCAAGACTATAAGACTGAGTCTGTCCTGCTGCCGACCTGGGTATTGTGATAAACTACATCCGCGTCCAGGGTAAGACGATAAACTACGTCCAACAGCAATGCCTCAGATCAGGAGGTTTTGAGGAGCGTGGAATCACCTCTTAATTGCAGGTGTTCGCTGATCAACTCTGACCCGGGGTAGTAGCATCTTTTAGGGTCCCAGCTATAGGGAAATAGTTAACCCCGAAACTAGGGTAAAAAAACTATGAAAGTGTAAAACTAGGTTTTATTACCAGAGATATTTTGTAAAAATTATTACCAGCAATAAATCTTTGAAGAAAAAATGATTACCAGCAATACATTATTACTAGAAAAAACATTTTTGAAAAATAAATATTATCAGCCATACATTTTGAAGAACAACTATTACCAGAAATAGATTTCTGAAGGAAAAACATATTACCAGAAATAGATTATTGAAAGAAAATGATATTACCAGAAACAGATTTTTGAAGGAAAAATATATTACCAAAAATAGATTTATTGAATGAAAGATATTACCAGAAATAGATTTTTGAAGGAAAAAACCAGAAATAGATTTTTAAACGTAAGTGATATAACAAGGAATAGATTTTTGAAGGAAAAATATATTACCAGAAATAGATTTTTGAAGGAAGAATATATTACCAGATAATAGATTTTTGAAGGAAAAAGATATTACCAGAAATAGATTTTTGAAGGAAAAAGTTATTACCAGAAATAGATTTATTGAAGGAAAAAGATATTACCAGAAATAGATTTTTGAAGGAAAAATATATTACCAGAAATAGATTTTTAAACGTAAAAGATATTACCAGAGAGAGATTTATTGAAGGAAAGATATTACCAGAAATAGATTTATTGAAGAAAAAGATATTACCAGAAATAGATTTTTAAAGGTAAATGATATTACCAGAAATAGATTTTTGAAGGAAAAAGATATTACCAGAAATAGATTTATAGAAGGAAAAAGATATTACCAGAAATAGATTTATGAAGGAAAAAGATATTACGAGAAATAGATTTAATGAAGGAAAAAGATATTACCAGAAATAGATTTATTGAAAGAAAAATATATTACCAGAAATAGATTTTTAAACGTAAGTGATATAACAAGGAATAGATTTTTGAAGGAAAAATATATATTAGCAGAAATAGATTTTTGAAGGAAAAATATATTACCAGAAATAGATTTATAGAAGGAAAAAGATATTACCAGAAATAGATTTATTGAAGGAAAAATATATTACCAGAAATAGATTTTTGAAGGAAAAATATATTACCAGAAATAGATTTAGTAAAGAAAAAAGATATTACCAGAAATAAATTTATTGAAGGAAAAATATATTACCAGAAATAGATTTATTGAAGGAATGAAATTACCAGACATAGATTTTTGAAGGAAAAAGATATTACCAGAAATAGATTTATTAAAGAAAAAATATATTACCAGAAATAGATTTATTGAAAAAAAAATATATTACCAGAAATAGATTTTTGAAGGAAAAATATATTACCAGAAATAGATTTATTGAAGGAAAGATATTACCAGAAATAAATTTATTGAAGGAAAAATATATTACCAGAAATAGATTTATTGAAGGAAGGAAATTACCAGACATAGATTTTTGAAGGAAATAGATATTAACAGAAATAGATTTTTAAAGGTAAATCATATTACCAGCATTAGATTTAAAAAAAATAAATATTACCAGCCATAAAGATTTTGTCGGCATTATAAATAATGGGTTCATACCTCTCCCCAGGTTATTTCACGAACGTAAATGTAACGAACCCGACTGGATGTTGAACTTGGATCTTGTTATCTAGGAACATGAGTTTGAACATAGAATGCCAGAGAAGAAACAGAGGCGATCTCAATTTTTGAATTAAGTAGACCGCGTGACCGTAGATGACACGCATATATAAGGAAGTCGCTATTTCCCCCTTATCCGCTATTACGATACGGAGGGCACTTTGAGGTGGTGTGTTGATTAGCAAGCTTGTGTCGCTAGAACCATTACGACACGACAGAGTAGTGAGTTAAATTCTCATTGGGTGCCCCTTACTTTCGGCCTTGTGCGACATCAAAGCTACGCTTGGAAAATCGCTATTAATATACGGATCGGCATTTCTACTCTATCCTCTCTTACTATCTGTCAGTTATTTGATACGCGCTTAGGCGATCATGTATCTTTTCGACGGGGCAGATTTTTTCCCGCGTAGGTTGACATTTCTTTCTGCAGTAGACCTGCTGCCGTCCAAGGCTATAGAACCCGGTCTGTCATGCTATTTACCCATGGCTCGGGGTGGGGGGGGGGAGAAGAAGAAGAGGATTCATACCTTTCCCAAGCGTATTAGCACTTAAGTGAATGTAATGGATCCGACTGGAATTCGAACTCGGCTCTCCGATTCCCCAATCCGTGCCTCCTAGTCAGTTATGTGACATGCGTGATACACGCTTAGGCGATCATGTACCTTTCGATACATGACTGACGAGGCAGATTTTTTTTTCTCGCAGTAGGTTGCTATTTCTTTCTGCGGTAGACCAGTTGCCATCCAAGGCTATAGAAACTGGTCTGTCCTGCTATTTATCCATAGGTCGGGCGAGAAGAAGACGATTCATACCCTTCTCAAGGGTATTAGCACGTAAGTGAATGCAATGGATCTACTATTACCATATGGACCGCTATTCTCTACTCTATTCACTATTTCTCTATTCGGATCACTATACGTATTACTATTCGAGCGAGTATTATCGGGCAAGTACTATTAGTGCGAGTGTTATTCGAAGGCGTCTGACACCAGTATTGTTCAACGGCGTTACTGTAGTTGTATCTGCGATTACAAAGTCTCTACTACAACGAGCATTACGAAAGTGACAACGAGTATTCGTTGGCATCACAAAAGGTTTCCGATTTCTTATTATCAGACGTTACCCCTAACACTACAACGCACATCTGGCCATATACATAAATAAAAGAAAAAGAATCTTGCCTTGTATATGTTTAACATGTCATGCAAAATTTGCCTCGTGATTGCTATTAAGGGGAATAACAGTAAAATATGACGACGCATGACAAATGCAGATTATGAAATATGAAGACACTATGAAGACAGACACATTAAGGCAAAGAATATACGCCCGGCGTAAAGAAGCGGCCTTATGAAATACATTTAGAGTGTTGCCAATAAAACTCCATATAACCACAAACAAAATCAATCGCTTTCAAAGAAGATCTACTTGTGATGTTCACTTTCTCAGAAGGAAGTCGCCCCAGAGCCTAATCAATATTGATTAGCTGAGGTCAATACAGACACCTAGGGACCGATTGGGTTTGCTTAAGGGATGTCCGAAAACACCTACAGATCGATAGAACGATCGATACAATTCTTAGCATTCCGAAAACGGTATGGAAATTTAAAAATAGTCTATGTATCCGGCATCTAAAATAGAATCTAATGTCTTCTCTCACTCTATATATAGATATTTTTTTTTCCTTATTCAAGATTTTAATTTTTTTCTGACAGATATTTGTTATATGGTGTAAAGATCGATGAACTTATAAATTGTGGAACCGATTTCCTGCTATCACTACCACCTACAATTTCTTCTTCTTTTATGTGCCGTGTACCTTTAAGACCTAGGCGATCATAGCTCTCCACTTCTTCCTATCTCGTGTAGTTCTCAATATATTTTGTGCTTTTGTTACTTCTCCCAGACTCTGTTCTGCCATCCACTTGCTTAAGCCCGCCAGGTAAGTCATACGTTGTTTTCCATTGTCTTTCTTTCCCTCTATTCGCCCCGTAAGTATCAGATTCTCTAAGCCTTCCTTACTTATTATGTGTTTCAGCTTCCTCCCTGTTTGCATCATCTCCAAAACCTCATCGTTGATCACACGTTCGATCCATGGTATCCTCAGCATCCTTCTGTAGAACCACACTTCTCTTGCCTCAACATTCTTGAACATTCACTGCCATAAAGGAGGACAGATATCACGTAGCAGCTCAGTACTCTTTTCTGTGTTACCAACGAACTCCTCCTTGCTCGCAATATTCTACCCAGCTTTTAGCCAACCCAATACGTATTCGGATCTCAGCGTCGCACTTTCCGTCCTCTCTCAGAACACTTCCCAGATATTTAAATTTCCGCACCTGCTTGATTTTAATTAAACTTATAAAATCGCATTTCGGGCCCATTCTTTTTTTTTTTTTTTCTTTTGCTGATGACCATGCATTCTGTCTTCTTGTAGTTTATGCTTAGTCCCTTCTTCTCGCTCTGCTTCGCTACTTTCTGTAGGAGGTTTTGTAATTTCCTTTCTGTGTCTGCTATCAGCACTGTGTCATCTGCATATCGTATTTTATTAAGATTGTAGCCGCCAATGACGAATTCTGGTAGGATTTCCAGTTCTCTCAGAATTACCTCGTTGTAGAGGTCGAATAAGTCCGGTGAGAAGACACATCCTTGCCTTATGCCCCTTTCTATTTTTGAACTCATTTTCTATCCGTATGCAGGCCTTTTGCTGCCAGTAGAGGTTCTTGATTATTCTAAGATCTTTCCCAAATATATCAAGGTTGCTGAGCAGTGCCAACAGATCTTTGTGGTGCAAATTGCCATTTTCTGTCTTTCATAACCCTGTTACTTTATTGCTCTTTTCTCATCTCTCTTTCTCTTTCGCTCCGGCTTACGGCCATATCGCATTTAAACAACGGTTCTCATACGATTACTGACGTTGAGCAGCATCGAGTATGGTCAGTATGGAGATGGGTGGTGGAAAACCAGCTGCGGTAAGGTTGGGTGTGCGGGTGGTGTAATGGCTTGGAATTGTTAATCGGGAGCAGAGTTCCAATTCCGGTCGGGTTCGTTATATTCACTTAGGTGCAAAAAAGTATGGATCTTCGTCTTCTTTCCCCTGCTATGGGTTAATTAGTAAAACTTGTATCACTAAATCATCATTAGCTTCTAACAAATATTTTCTGGGTTTATCCCCATTCCGTTCGTATTCCATTAGTAAGAAGAGATTTCCACGCGGACAGAATCTTCTCATGAAATGGTGCTTTGTGGAACGGACTCCCGGCAAGATGCTTTCATAATCTCTACAGTCTTGGTCTCTTCAAATCTAATATGAACGCTTGTCTTTCCGACATAACTTCATGAGCTGCACTTCTTGCTTTTTCTTACGCTCACACTTACGTCCATATCACGTTGAAACACCGGTTCTCGTATGGTCACCAAAGTTAAGCAACTCTTTATACAAATTGGTCGGACTTAGAACTTTTCAGTATCCACCTGTATACAATCAATAACTATTTACAAATAACAGGGTATGACGATAAACCGCATCCGGCAGCAGTTAGATCGGTGACTGCTCGGGAATAGCAGGTGCTGTAAGAGTGGGCGTTCGAGTCGTGTAATGGGTAATAGCTTGAGAGCCGAGTTCTAATTTCACTTGGGCTCGTTACATTCGCTTACGCGCAAATACCCTTGGGAAAGGTATGAACCTATCTCGTCTCCCCCAGCTATGGGTTAATTATTAAGGCTCGTATCACTAAACCTTTATTATCTTCAAAAAATATTCTTACAATCTAAAAATATTTTCTGGTTTTAAATAACCTCAAATGGGTTGATAAGCCGTAAAAACAAATCAAAAAGTAAATAAAACAAAAATGGACTATTGCCGTGATATCTGGTTTTTGCTGCTCAGTCAGCACTTACCAGACTTAGCAAAGTTCAAAAGCAAATACCCGCCTTGTAGGTGATGATTCTTATAATATGAAAATGGTTTCTGACTTTAAATAATCTGGCTTTTGTAAGCCGTAGAAAATAAATGGCTCAATATATCAATCAAGCAAATTCTCATTGCCCCCGAAAGACCCCGACTTCAGGGAGGACGGTATTGAAGCTTTCTCAAAGACGACGAAAGATAATGGAACAGAAATGCCGTTGAATTAATCTATGTACAACTATCTAAGTATTATCTTTGAAATTCACCTAAAACAAAACAAAACAAAAAAGAAAAAAATACTCCGTACTTCGTTTCAACTCAATACGTAGTTTCGCTTATTTCTTCTTACGGCATATCAACACCTCAATGGGTTATTTAATGCCGACAAGATTTTAGGCTAGGTTCGTATGATTACACTATACATTCATTGTAAGAAATCAGTTTGTAGATCAGATGTCATTGACGTATTTTTATAAAGAGGGTATTTTTGTCGACAGGTTGGTTTGGTTTATTTTGTTTTACGGGTATCAACCTCAATGGGTTATTTAATGCCGACAAGATTTTTAGGATAGGCTTGTATGAACAGATATGCATTCTTTGTAATTAATCGCTTTGTCGATCAGGTTTCATTGACGTATTTTTGCAAAGAGGTTTTGTAGAGAGTCTGGTTTGGCTTATTTTGTTTTACGGCATATCAAACTGAACGGGTTATTTAATGCCGACAAGATTTTTAGGATAGGTTTCTACGAATAAAATATGTATTCTTTGTAAGAAAGCATTTTGTAGATCAGGTTTCGTTGACGTATATTTGTAAAGAGGTTTTGTAGAGAGTCTGGTTTGGCTTATTTTGTTTTACGGCATATCAAACTGAATTATTTAACGCCGATAAGATTTTTAGGATAGGTTTGTATGAATAGAATATGTATTCTTTGTAAGAAAATCACTTTGTAGATCAGGTTTCGTTGACGTAATATTGTAAAGAGGATATATTTGTCGAGAGTCGAATATATTGCTGGTAATATTTTTCTTTACGAAAATGTCTTGATGATATTTCTACTACAAAAAAAAAAATATATATTTTTACACTTTCATAGTATTTTAACTATTTGCCAATAGCTGGGACCCTAATACGTGTTACCGCCGGGGGTCAGAGTGGACCTGGCACCAGCAGCAATTAGCAGGTGATTACAAGGTCATGAAAATCTCCCGATCAGAGCCCTTACAGTCGGATGTAGTTTATCATCATACTCAGGACGAATACATCGTTAACTGTATAAATTCACACCGACATATGTACAGAGCGGTAAACACGAAATAAACGGACGGTCAGATTATTATGTAATTCCTTAAATTGACCACCAGGCGGCGCATTTGTTAAATCGATCAGCACGCTCCAAACATCAAAGCAGGCGCTAGCCTTTGATGTTTATAGCTAATTAAATTTATATTTTTAAAAGCGGCGGTAATTTCAAGTCGGCTCCAGCTAATTTCAAAGAGGTTGTCACGTGGGACGTAACGTTTTCGTAATTTTATCATTAAAATAATTTTTGGCTAATTTGTCGCCCAACAACGGGGTTCTAGGAAAGAAGGTGACCCACGCTGGCCTTCACAAATTAGGCCATTTATCGAAGAGAAAATCGTTAAAAATTCGCGAAGCTCAAAAATTTATTTACCGTATTCCTTAAACGAATAAAAACAAGAGCGGCGCGCAGAGTTCGATGTACGCGTAAATTGGCGCGAAAAAAAAAATGAACTCAGCGTACCAAGTTCAAACTCCGGCCGAATTCGACGCGCAAATATCTTTCGAATTGTTACAAAATTTGTAGGCTAGCCCAAAATGGCGAACCTTACCGTAGTGGTTAAATAGTTCGGACAGAGTGGAGCAGGTTTGAATCAGGTAGTTGTGAGATTCCCACTACCACGGGATTGTTTTTGTGTCATCTTAACTATAGGACCGAAAAATGTGCGAAGACAGTCAGTGGGAGCTCATAAAGTTTTTGTTCTGTTGCGTGCTATCTTTTCTTTCTTGCATTCTATCGGCAAGCCCTCAGGCCTCAACGCTGCATCACAGACTGAATGAGCGATGGATAATTTTCTTTAGGTTTCGTTTTACTCACTTTATTTCAGTGTGAAGCATAGTATTATTATTATTACTACTTGCTACAAAAAGCCACAGCAACACTGGATGTAGTGAGGCTGTGGCAATATACTCTTAAGGGAGTCTAATGACACTCCGCAGGAGAAAGCTGGCTTGGATTGTAACTGTACTGAAAAAATGAATCGTACCAAATAACGCGTTATTTTTATGGTTCAGGCAACGCCAAGACTTTTTATTCAAAAAATGTCTAACCCATAATCTTGCACAAATGGAAATAAAAACATCTCAGTCGTCAAAACCATATCTAAAATTTCTCTATGGCGTATCTCTTCAGGACAATCACGGCTCTCCACTATTTCTTGTCCTTTGTAGGTCTTAATAAATTTTGTCCTTTTGCTATCCCTCCTAAACCTTGTTCCACCGTCCATTTACACACGCTCACTACATAGGTTATGCTTTGTTTTTCTCAGTCTCTTTTTCCTTAAATCTGTCTTGTGAGTATTAAATTCTCCAAGCTTTCTTTCTTCATTATATGGCCTAGATATTTCAACTGTCTCTTCTTGCTGTTATGTTACCTTTTGGTACCCATTTTCGCTAAAACTTTGAATAATGAACGATAATCAGTCCATGGTATCCTCAGCATCCTTCTGTAGAAGACTTTTATTCATTGCTGAAGAGATTGTTCAGCATTCACTGCCATATACGAAGATTAATATTACGTAATAGTTCAGTACATTTTTCTTTGTTTCTAATGAATCTTTCCTGTTTCCTAATACTTCGTTTAGCTTTTCGAAGGCAAAATTACGTATACCAATGTACCTTCGGATTTCAGTGTCGCACTTTCCGTCCCTTTGTTAAAACACTTCTCAGATATTTAAATTGTTGCACTTTGGTATCTTTCATTTGTAATTTGCATGTTGGGCTGTTAGTTTTCCTAACAACCGTGCATTCTGTCTTCTTGCAATTGACGTTTAATCCTTTCTTCCCGTTTTCCTTCACTACCTTCTGTAAGAATTCCTGTGGGTTCCTTTCCGTGTCTACTAGCAACACTGCGTCATCTGCATATATTTTATTGCTAAGATCCACCAGTTCTCTCAGACTCGCTTTTCTATTGAATAAGTCTGTGAGAAGATTTATCTTTGACATATTCCACTTTCTTTTTTTATATATCTACTGAATCTATTTTCTATCCGTATGCAGGCGGTTTGCTGCCGCCATTGTTTCTGGATTATTCTAATATCCTTTCCAAGTATGTCGAGGTTTCTTTTTTTTTTACTCGACTTATTTCAGCGTTGAGCGGTGTAGCAGTAGTAATAGTAGTAGTATGGGCACGTAGCTGAGTGGTGACAACGTTCGCTTTCTGACCTTGAGACCCGGGTTCGAATTTCACTATGGTCAATTTGTCAGGAAGGTTACTTCTTGATGTTATTATATTTGGAGGAGGACGATTTGGAAAGTGCCTGAGAACCATACCAAGACTTGACCCTAGACTTGTGAGTTAAATTGGGTAGTCAGAACCTTTGGGAACCGTGGGTGGTCGTGCTAGCACGAAGTCACAAGTCATCGTGACCGAGCGTGCTAGCCTTCTTCGCTAGATATCCAAGAAACAGTAACTAAGGTCTGCTCAGCATTGTTACAGTATAAACCACAGGTTGGCTCTGTGTGTGCTGAACAAAGACAAATGTGCCTGAGCAGGCGCCTGCAGTGGGGATTAGCTAGCCACCCGAGTACACTAATGACACTGGAGGAGAAAGCTGGCTAAAATATTATTTTCCCAAAAACGTATAGCTGGTAATATTATTCGAGTGGCTATTAAATGTACTAGTAGTAGTAGTAGTAGTAGTGGTAGCAGCAGCAGCAGCAGCGTTTCTTCGCTGAAACAAGAGACAGAAGGAGATAGATAGGAAGGAACTCAACAGATCGACCAACGATTTAACAGGATAGTCTAGCTTCCATTTTGTTGACAATCGGTCTAGGAAGAGAACAACCCTGTATTGAAAACGGATTCGGTTTGGGGACGGTTGGCAATTTGAATCCGTAAGAAGGATTTTGTGAGCATTGTTCGAAAATAATTGTTCAAAATAAAAAATGAATAAACATTAATCGAAAGGACAATTGTACGAAGTGATAATCATTCGAAAGGCAAAATTCTTCATTGAAATAAAAATGCAAAAATTAAAAGACGAAATACACAAATGATAATTATTCGAAATACAAATATCGTTAATAAAACAATTTAAAACCTCATACAGAAGGTAAGAAAGGAGAGTGAGAAGAAAGGACTAAGCATAAACTACAAGAATACAGAATGCATGGTCATCAGTTTGTTTTGTTTTACGGTATATCAACCTCAATGACGACACCTTTTTTTTTTACAGGTAATATTTTTGTTTTGTCAAAAATCCATTTCTGTTAATATTTTTTCTCAAAAATGTAAAGCTGGTAATATTTTTTCAAAAACGATTAGCTGGTAATATTATTTTTCCAAAAACAAATAGCTGGTAATATTATTTTTTCCAAAACGTATAGCTGGTAATATTATTTTCCCAAAAACGTGTAGCTGGTAATATTTTTTTTTTCAAAAACGTACAGCTAGCAACATTATTTTTTCAAAAACGTATTATCAGAGGTCTTGCTGTTTTACGGTATATCAACCTCAATGCCAACACCTTTTTTTTTACAGGTAATATTTTTGTTTGGTCAAAAATCCATTTCTGTTAATATTTTTTCTCAAAAATGTAAAGCTGGTAATATTATTTTTCCAAAAACGAATAGCTGGTAATATTATTTTTTCCAAAACGTATAGCTGGTAATATTATTTTCCCAAAAGCGTATAGCTGGTAATATTTTTTTTTTCAAAAACGTACAGCTAGCAACATTATTTTTCCAAAAACGTATTATCAGAGGCCTTGCTGTTGGACGTAGTTTATCGTCTTACCCAGGACGCGGATGTAGTTTATCGTCATACCCGGGACGCATGGTCATCAGTAAAAAGATGACCCCGAAATGCGATTTGCAGGTCAGGGTCGCTAAAAGCAAGCAGGTGCGGAAGCTTAAATATCTGGGAAGTGTTTTGACGGAGGACGTTGGGCGCGACAACACTGAGATCCGTAGACGTATTGGGATGGCCAAGGACGCGTTCCAAAAGCTGGGCAGAGTATTGCAAGACCGGAGGATTTCTTTGACAACAAAGAAAAGAGTATTGAGCCTGTTACGTGACATCAGTCTTCCTTTACGGCAGCGAATGCTGGACGATTTCCTCAAAGATGAAGAAGATGCTCTAGGCGATGGCGATGGGGTTCTGCAGAGGAATGCTGAGGATATCATAGACCGAATGTGTTATATAGGGATAATGTGTCGCTGCCGACACTTGAGTTCGCACATAGATCGCCAGTGAGCAAACACGGGCGATCCCATTACTGAATTAAGTGGATCACGTGACCATGGGAGAAACACCTAAGAGGTCGCGTGACGTCTATATGATCGCCATTGCTAGCCTATCCTCTATTACTATTTGGATAGTTATTTCCGTTATTTCCTCTATTACTATTCGGATCGCTATTCACATTTAAAATCGGTCCAAGTTATTGGAACACCCTATGGTAGTAACTCCTTCAAAATAACACTCGCACTAGTAATACTAGTTCGAATAGTAATCGCCGAATAGTAGTCCGTAGAGTGCTTGGTCTACAGAAATAGTATAAAGGATAGTATATAGAGAATCGCAATCACTTTGACGTCACGCTAATTCCCATATAAACCTTTCTTTACGATCACGTGGTCTACTTATTAGAAATGGAATCACCTGTAGTTGTTCACTGGTGATCTGTTTTTAAACTCCGGTGTCGACAACGACACTTTATCCCTATACAACACATTACTATACGGATCGCTATTTCTATTCTATCCTCTATTACTATAGGGACCACTATTCTACACTCTATTCACTATACTATTTCTCTATTCAGTGTTATCGAGCAAGTACTATTAGTGCGGGTGCTATCCCAAGGCGTCTGCCACCAGTATTATGCAACAGCTTTACTGTAGTTGGATTTGCATTTACAACGAGCATTGCGAAAGTGACAACGAGTTTTCGTTGACGTCACAAAAACGTAAATGCAATGTCAGTCGCCATCTACTGTCTTTCTAGGTGCTCTTCTTTTGTTCTTGCTGCTTAGTAATATTTCTGTTTTCTAATCCTTCTACACCCAGTAACCCCTTGTGTCTGTGTTATGGTGAAACACACCTAGTCTATAGATAATAGACTCTCCCACCTAATATAAGTAGGAGTCAGTGAGGGTCGACTGGGGGTCGAATACGAAAGTAGTCAGCTACCACAACTAGATTACTCTGCGTAATACTTATTATAACAAGTTCCTAACGTTTTTGTACGTTGAACCTATTTAGGACCGAATTTAGTCCAAATACAGTTTCCACTGCGGAAAGTAACTCTACAACGACTTTGGCGACGTGGATGAGATTCGAACTCACGCGGGGAGTCCCCAATGGATTAGCAACATGATGTACTTCGTGAAACGTGAAAGATTCACGTGCAGACGGCACATTAACCAGATCAGACGACGCTCTTCAGACGTGGTTGACAGTGCTCCAGTTGAAGAAACACCTATGGAGGTGATTTTTGATACATTTGATCTACCAACGCCAGCAACGATGTTACCTGAGGTACGCCGATCCAAGAAAAAAAGAGAGGCAAATGATCATTTGAAAATGGATCCAAAACGTAGGAGATACGCTACGATGTTGCTAAAAAAATGAAGTTTTTTTTTTCTCTTTTTCTGTAAAAAAAAATAAAAATAAAATAAAAATAAAATAAAAAATTAAGAAAACTGTTTTATCCTTACGGAGTAAAGTTTTAAGAGGGGGTGTTATGGTGAAACACACCTAGTCTATAGATAATAGACTCTCCCACCTAATATAAGTAGGAGTCGGTGAGGGTCGACTGGGAGTCGAATACGAAAGTAGTCAGCTACCACAACTAGGTTACTCTGCGTAATACTTATTATAACAAGTTCCTAACGTTTTTGTATGTTGAACCTATTTAGGAGCGAATTTAGTCCAAATACATTTTCTACTGTGGAAAGTAACTCTACAACAGTCTGAGATTCAGAAAAGATTCTGTAAGCTCGTTCCCTCAAAAAATGGTAAGGATTTGGACAACAACTTTTCGTGATGCTATTTTTCATGTCGAACCCCAACTTTTAAGTTGGGTTTCGTACAACACTTCCAAAATCGATGATATATTTTTTTCAAGCAATTCATCTCAAGCAAGGTAGGAGTGTCACTAGCCTGCAAGGGGTTACAGAGGATTGATGAACGATAATCAGTCCATGGTATCCTCAGCATCCTTCTGTAGAAGACTTTTATTCATTGCTGAAGAAATTGTTCAGCATTCACTGCCATATACGAAGATTAATATTACGTAATAGTTCAGTACATTTTTCTTTGTTTCTAATGAATCTTTCCTGTTTCCTAATACTTCGTTTAGCTTTTCGAAGGCAAAATTACGTATACCAATGTACCTTCGGATTTCAGTGTCGCACTTTCCGTCCTTTTGTTAAAACACTTCTCAGATATTTAAATTGTTGCACTTTGGTATCTTTCATTTGTAATTTGCATGTTGGGCTGTTAGTTTTCCTAACAACCGTGCATTCTGTCTTCTTGCAATTGACGTTTAATCCTTTCTTCCCGTTTTCCTTCACTACCTTCTGTAAGAATTCCTGTGGGTTCCTTTCCGTGTCTACTAGCAACACTGCGTCATCTGCATATATTTTATTGCTAAGATCCACCAGTTCTCTCAGACTCGCTTTTCTATTGAATAAGTCTGTGAGAAGATTTATCTTTGACATATTCCACTTTCTTTTGTTATATATCTACTGAATTTATTTTCTATCCGTATGCAGGCGGTTTGCTGCCGCCATTGTTTCTGGATTATTCTAATATCCTTTCGAAGTATGTCGAGGTTTCTTTTTTTTTTACTCGACTTATTTCAGCGTTGAGCGGTGTAGCAGTAGTAATAGTAGTAGTATGGGCACGTAGCTGAGTGGTGACAACGTTCGCTTTCTGACCTTGAGACCCGGGTTCGAATTTCACTATGGTCAATTTGTCAGGAAGGTTACTTCTTGATGTTATTATATTTGGAGGAGGACGATTTGGAAAGTGCCTAAGAACCATACCAAGACTTGACCCTAGACTTGTGAGTTAAATTGGGTAGTCAGAACCTTTGGGAACCGTGGGTGGTCGTGCTAGCACGAAGTCACAAGTCATCGTGACCGAGCGTGCTAGCCTTCTTCGCTAGATATCCAAGAAACAGTAACTAAGGTCTGCTCAGCATTGTTACAGTATAAACCACAGGTTGGCTCTGTGTGTGCTGAACAAAGACAAATGTGCCTGAGCAGGCGCCTGCAGTGGGGATTAGCTAGCCGCCCGAGTACACTAATGACACTGGAGGAGAAAGCTGGCTAAAATATTATTTTCCCAAAAACGTATAGCTGGTAATATTATTCGAGTGGCTATTAAATGTACTAGTAGTAGTAGTAGTAGTAGTAGTGGTAGCAGCAGCAGCAGCAGCGTTTCTTCGCTGAAACAAGAGACAGAAGGAGATAGATAGGAAGGAACTCAACAGGTCGACCAACGATTTAACAGGATAGTCTAGCTTCCATTTTGTTGACAATCGGTCTAGGAAGAGAACAACCCTGTATTGAAAACGGATTCGGTTTGGGGACGGTTGGCAATTTGAATCCGTAAAAAAGGATTTTGTGAGCATTGTTCGAAAATAATTGTTCAAAATAAAAAATGAATAAACATTAATCGAAAGGACAATTGTACGAAGTGATAATCATTCGAAAGGCAAAATTCTTCATTGAAATAAAAATGCAAAAATTAAAAGACGAAATACACAAATGATAATTATTCGAAATACAAATATCGTTAATAAAACAATTTAAAACCTCATACAGAAGGTAAGAAAGGAGAGTGAGAAGAAAGGACTAAGCATAAACTACAAGAATACAGAATGCATGGTCATCAGTTTGTTTTGTTTTACGGTATATCAACCTCAATGACGACACCTTTTTTTTTTACAGGTAATATTTTTGTTTTGTCAAAAATCCATTTCTGTTAATATTTTTTCTCAAAAATGTAAAGCTGGTAATATTTTTTCAAAAACGATTAGCTGGTAATATTATTTTTCCAAAAACAAATAGCTGGTAATATTATTTTTTCCAAAACGTATAGCTGGTAATATTATTTTCCCAAAAACGTGTAGCTGGTAATATTTTTTTTTTCAAAAACGTACAGCTAGCAACATTATTTTTTCAAAAACGTATTATCAGAGGTCTTGCTGTTTTACGGTATATCAACCTCAATGCCAACACCTTTTTTTTTACAGGTAATATTTTTGTTTGGTCAAAAATCCATTTCTGTTAATATTTTTTCTCAAAAATGTAAAGCTGGTAATATTATTTTTCCAAAAACGAATAGCTGGTAATATTATTTTTTCCAAAACGTATAGCTGGTAATATTATTTTCCCAAAAGCGTATAGCTGGTAATATTTTTTTTTTCAAAAACGTACAGCTAGCAACATTATTTTTCCAAAAACGTATTATCAGAGGCCTTGCTGTTGGACGTAGTTTATCGTCTTACCCAGGACGCGGATGTAGTTTATCGTCATACCCGGGACGCATGGTCATCAGTAAAAAGATGACCCCGAAATGCGATTTGCAGGTCAGGGTCGCTAAAAGCAAGCAGGTGCGGAAGCTTAAATATCTGGGAAGTGTTTTGACGGAGGACGTTGGGCGCGACAACACTGAGATCCGTAGACGTATTGGGATGGCCAAGGACGCGTTCCAAAAGCTGGGCAGAGTATTGCAAGACCGGAGGATTTCTTTGACAACAAAGAAAAGAGTATTGAGCCTGTTACGTGACATCAGTCTTCCTTTACGGCAGCGAATGCTGGACGATTTCCTCAAAGATGAAGAAGATGCTCTAGGCGATGGCGATGGGGTTCTGCAGAGGAATGCTGAGGATATCATAGACCGAATGTGTTATATAGGGATAATGTGTCGCTGCCGACACTTGAGTTCGCACATAGATCGCCAGTGAGCAAACACGGGCGATCCCATTACTGAATTAAGTGGATCACGTGACCATGGGAGAAACACCTAAGAGGTCGCGTGACGTCTATATGATCGCCATTGCTAGCCTATCCTCTATTACTATTTGGATAGTTATTTCCGTTATTTCCTCTATTACTATTCGGATCGCTATTCACATTTAAAATCGGTCCAAGTTATTGGAACACCCTATGGTAGTAACTCCTTCAAAATAACACTCGCACTAGTAATACTAGTTCGAATAGTAATCGCCGAATAGTAGTCCGTAGAGTGCTTGGTCTACAGAAATAGTATAGAGGATAGTATATAGAGAATCGCAATCACTTTGACGTCACGCTAATTCCCATATAAACCTTTCTTTACGATCACGTGGTCTACTTATTAGAAATGGAATCACCTGTAGTTGTTCACTGGTGATCTGTTTTTAAACTCCGGTGTCGACAACGACACTTTATCCCTATACAACACATTACTATACGGATCGCTATTTCTATTCTATCCTCTATTACTATAGGGACCACTATTCTACACTCTATTCACTATACTATTTCTCTATTCAGTGTTATCGAGCAAGTACTATTAGTGCGGGTGCTATCCCAAGGCGTCTGCCACCAGTATTATGCAACAGCTTTACTGTAGTTGGATTTGCATTTACAACGAGCATTGCGAAAGTGACAACGAGTTTTCGTTGACGTCACAAAAACGTAAATGCAATGTCAGTCGCCATCTACTGTCTTTCTAGGTGCTCTTCTTTTGTTCTTGCTGCTTAGTAATATTTCTGTTTTCTAATCCTTCTACACCCAGTAACCCCTTGTGTCTGTGTTATGGTGAAACACACCTAGTCTATAGATAATAGACTCTCCCACCTAATATAAGTAGGAGTCAGTGAGGGTCGACTGGGGGTCGAATACGAAAGTAGTCAGCTACCACAACTAGATTACTCTGCGTAATACTTATTATAACAAGTTCCTAACGTTTTTGTACGTTGAACCTATTTAGGACCGAATTTAGTCCAAATACAGTTTCCACTGCGGAAAGTAACTCTACAACGACTTTGGCGACGTGTATGAGATTCGAACTCACGCGGGGAGTCCCCAATGGATTAGCAACATGATGTACTTCGTGAAACGTGAAAGATTCACGTGCAGACGGCACATTAACCAGATCAGACGACGCTCTTCAGACGTGGTTGACAGTGCTCCAGTTGAAGAAACACCTATGGAGGTGATTTTTGATACATTTGATCTACCAACGCCAGCAACGATGTTACCTGAGGTACGCCGATCCAAGAAAAAAAGAGAGGCAAATGATCATTTGAAAATGGATCCAAAACGTAGGAGATACGCTACGATGTTGCTAAAAAAATGAAGTTTTTTTTTTCTCTTTTTCTGTAAAAAAAAATAAAAATAAAATAAAAAATTAAGAAAACTGTTTTATCCTTACGGAGTAAAGTTTTAAGAGGGGGTGTTATGGTGAAACACACCTAGTCTATAGATAATAGACTCTCCCACCTAATATAAGTAGGAGTCGGTGAGGGTCGACTGGGAGTCGAATACGAAAGTAGTCAGCTACCACAACTAGGTTACTCTGCGTAATACTTATTATAACAAGTTCCTAACGTTTTTGTATGTTGAACCTATTTAGGAGCGAATTTAGTCCAAATACATTTTCTACTGTGGAAAGTAACTCTACAACAGTCTGAGATTCAGAAAAGATTCTGTAAGCTCGTTCCCTCAAAAAATGGTAAGGATTTGGACAACAACTTTTCGTGATGCTATTTTTCATGTCGAACCCCAACTTTTAAGTTGGGTTTCGTACAACACTTCCAAAATCGATGATATATTTTTTTCAAGCAATTCATCTCAAGCAAGGTAGGAGTGTCACTAGCCTGCAAGGGGTTACAGAGGATTGAGAACAGGAGTAAAGAGGCGAATTCTAAGGAAAGGATATAGATTGGGACGAGGAACATGATCAAGGTATCAGAAGATGTCGATTGACATTACACTGGAATATTTGAAGATTATAGTTGTCAATGAAGCAAGCAAGAGGAAGAGAGTTCCTCAGACGGGAAGTGCGAGAGAAGAAGCTGTTACATTTAATCGTTTCGACAGTTAAATGGTGAGACCGAAATGCCAGCCTAGTAGCTCGCTTAAATTCATGCAGTCTGGGAACCAGCGAAAGTAGCTCGTCGGAACAGATGCCGTGAAAATACTTGTAGAAGAGTAAAAAGGGAAGCCACAGCACGTCTGTGAGAAAGCAACTGTAGACGAGATGCCAGATCAGGACCTATCGCACTGCATATTCGTCTCTGGATTTTGTCGAGGACTTCGAGATCTACAGTGAGGGCACCAGACCATATATGATTGCTGAATTTCGGCGAGAAACACTATTTCAACATAATATGCCAAGAGGCATGTTTAATAACGAGAAAAGGGTCATTAAAAAAAAGTTCTTGTGACATTTAAATGAAACACAGGTAACAGAAAGGTTACAAGTCACTCTGTTGATTTATATAAGAAGCTTCATCATTGCCGTTTCAAAAATGAAACGTTAAATGAAAAATAAAAGGTGAATTTCAGATGCAACAGAAATGAAATAAAGATATTAAAACACATCGAATTCCGAAGGCGCCTTGGGTTAGAGAAAGATGCCCTCCAAAAACTAAGCCAAGTATTAAGGAACGGGAAAATCTCGTTAGAAACAAAGAAAAGTGTACTGGACTATTATATAATATCAGTCCTCTAATATGGCAAGGAATGATGGACCATCTCATCACAGATAAAGATGCAATGTCAGGGGAGAGAACTTCTGTTCTACTGAAGGATGTTTGGAATAAAATGCATTGAACTTGTAAGTAGAGACGAAATTTTAGAGAAAATGGGAACGAAAAGGAAAATTATAATTGGCATCAGAAACAATTGAAATTTATCAGGCACAAAATGAGAAAAGACTGCTTAGAAAATTTGAAACTAACGGGAACTAATGAAAAAAAAAAGAGACAGGGAAAAGCGGCGGATAACCTACTTAAACTGTTGGAAGAATAGGGATTAGGAGATATAGCATGAAGATAAACATTGTTAAGAGCTCCTGTGGACTGGAAGTTATGGAGGGAAGTTATAGATCGCCTACTTCATCCTCTTATATGGCACGGAATGTTTCCCCAAGGGTGTAACAAAATGTTATTTAGAAATAAAGTGTCGCTGCTGACACTTGTGCTTGAACATAGATCGCCATTCAGCAAACACAGGCATAAGTAGAAAGTATATTGACGACTAACGATCGCTATTTCTATTCTATCCTCTACTCTCTACGCTATTCACTATACTATTTCTCGCTTCGGATCAGGATACGTATTATTATTCGAGCGAGTATTATCGAGCAAGTACTATTAGTGCGAGTGTTATTCGAAGGCGTCTGACACCAGTATTGTTCAACGGCGTTACTATAGTTGTATCTGCGATTACAAAGTCTCTACTACAACGAAAGTGGCAGCGAGTATTCGTTGACATCCCAAAAGTGGCAACGAGTGTTCGTTGACATCCCAAGAGTGGCAACGAGTGTTCGTTGACATCCCAAAAGTGGCAACGAGTGTTCGTTGACATCCCAAGAGTGGCAACGAGTGTTTGTTGAGATCCCAAATGTGGCAACGAGTGTTCGTTGACATCACAAAACAAAAGTAGAAGCAGTAGAATTTTTTTCTGCAGAATTGAAAATTCTATGGATACAGCAAGTAAGTAACAAGGAATTCTTATAGAAAATGGCAACCAAAAGGACACCCATTTCCCAAAAATGATGAAATTCCTTGGATACGAAATGAGGAAGGACTCGTTAAAAAATTAACCCTCACAGTGCATATTGAGGGGAAAAAAAGTTAGGGGAAAGCATCGCGCCCTTTATCTGACGAACTTATGCGAACATATGTCGTAACGGAGGCCTTAACAAAGGGAGAGAAAAGAGCCGCACGTAATAGAATATTGTGGAGAGCCATGTCCAGAAAGGACGTGGCACATAGATGAAGAAGAAGTCTACAGAATGTTTCAAGAAGATAAATGTAGAGACTACCCCAGCCTACTCGGATGTTAGACAATTTCCCCAGAGACGAGGAAAAATAAAATTAGAAGTAGCAAAAGTGTGGTACTACAGAAGGATAGTGGGAATTCAATAAGGGAACAGTTAATGTTTACTATTACAATTGGATGTCATATTTTCTGTCAGATAACCCGAATTAAAAGGAAATGTGTTAAAATATTTAAGGGATATTTTGCTAGTATTTATTTGATTTGATTTCCAGTTGCTTTTTAGAGAAACATCCAGATTTTCCCTCTTCGATCGGAAGTGCACAACGTGAGTCGAAGATAAAGAATACGCCTCCGGCGAGAATCAACCTCTCATCGTTTCTCTTACGAAGACTACCATTCTCAGGCAACTGTTTACCGAATAGGTCACGAAAAGGCAAATGGCATCGCTCATTCAAATCTTTCCATGTTGCTTTTACGATATATGTAAGCATTTTAAGCTGAAACGAGCAAGGTGATACAGAATATCAGACAGCAGAAGTCGTGGATTAATGAAATCTCAAACTTTCAGCCGGTATTTATCAGTTTCGGACAGGGATTAAGAGTCGATGTGTATCGTGTATTGTACAGGCCTCTGGGAATATTGAACGGAAATCCTTATTTGATCCACGGACGTTATTGTCCTCATTTCTATAGCTGTCACGTCCATTGTCCTTTCGCGTGAGTTTCGCCGCTCAATAGTCAATTCATTTTATGATAAGGATCTTGTTTCCCCCTCGAAGCCGGTAGACATTTCTTCACAACCCTATTCAGCAAATGGATGAATGGTTTTCATGGAAGGAGAAGCGTTTCGTTTTTCTCCGTGTTGCCGAAACACTCAAGGAAATTGATTCGACTCTATCAATATATAATAAACACGAACCGGACGTAATTAGACCCCCCACCTTAAAAAAAAAAAAAATGCCTAACGACTTTACTTTTATTATTTTCAATTATTCTCCCTCTGATCGATATGGATGCTATTGTAACGAAAACGTTTCGGCCGCGCACATTCTGGTCATCATAAGCTGTTCATTTTTCACATAAAAAATAAAAATAAAAATAACGAATATGCATCCGAGATTTGCACAGCATGCCAGGAGGCATATACCCTAAAACGTTTATGTCTATATTTCTGAGATGAGGTGTTTTAATTATTTACCTTACACTATTTACATTGTTCGGACTGAGGCACGGCATGTGGAATTAGAACAATCTCTCCCCCCCCGGTTGACGAAATAAAGGATCCGGTTCGAAATTCCAATCACCCGAAGAAGGCCGGAGCGTACAACAGCCGAAATTTAGTAAATACGGCAAAGAAAGATGAGGAAAACAGGGTGAACAATATAAACGCTGTAAATAATCAACCCTTCTTATTAAAATATAGATTCTATACTAGTGTTAGATTTATTTTTCATTTCCATCTGTCTCGTTCTAGAATTCGTTCGCTTCTTCACGTCATGTGGTTTTCTCACTAAGCTTCGACGGTGTCTCCATTGTCTCATAATGCTTTTTTTCTTCTTCCAGGGATGCTTGTCAGTCTTGTCGAAGATGAAAAAGAAACATGAGAGAACAGAAATACGGCTCTGCAGAAGGATGCTGAGAATACCATAGACTGAACACCTTAGCAGAAAATCGGGACAAAAAGGACACTTAACATCAGAAGGATACAGTTAACATTTCTAGGGCACCGAAGAGAGCTTAGAAAATTTGACACTCACAGGATATATTGAAAGTAAGGGAGACCTAGCAAAGCGTTGCATAACCTACCTAACGAGATGATGTAAAGGCTTGACAAAATTGGGCTTGAGAGATCAGGCAAGAAGACAAACATTATTAAGAGATGCATAGTCCAGGAACTTGTGGAGGTCCATGATCACCCACTACCTGAAGATCACTATTTCCCACAGTGACGATTTAGGATA
The DNA here is from genome assembly GCA_964036315.1 of Acanthosepion esculentum. Lineage (NCBI taxonomy): Eukaryota > Metazoa > Mollusca > Cephalopoda > Sepiida > Sepiidae > Acanthosepion > Acanthosepion esculentum. The sequence continues at coordinate 70,528,759 of OZ038479.1, forward strand.
ATTTCCCGGGTTTAGTGTTTATTTTTCCTATATTTCATTCATATTTCTGTTAGCTAAATAAAAAAACGGAAAATTCTGTGTGTCCGTCCGTGTGTCTGCAACCCCTCTAACGCGGGCCACATTTGCTCTAGAAAGACATATTATATCTTTTTGGAATCAGGATGATCCCGGGATTGAAAATCTACCCGTAACATGGTGCTTGAACATCCAGTATCCTTTCGTCCATGGAATTCCCACTATCCTTCTGTAGAACCACATTTCTGCTACTTCAAGTTATTTTCATCATCCCTGGGGAAATTGTCCAACATTCAAGTAGGCTAGGATAGTCTCTACGTTTGTCTTCCTGAAGAATCCTCTAGATTTATTCATCTATGTGTCACGTCCCTTCTGGACATAGGTGATTATGGTCCTCCACAATTGTCCGGATGAAGAGGGAACTGTTAAATTTAAAATTTTAAAACAAGAAAAAAAAATTAATGATTTTAATTTTTAATTTGTATTAAGTTTTTAACATAAAACTTTCTGAATTAAAAAAAACAAACTTTCTTTTAAATTCAGGATAAAATATCTCCAATACTTTGAGAATTGAGGAAATCAATGATGTTTCTTCCAAATGCCAAATAGTCTGAGTTAAAGGGAGACGTTTCGTGACGTGAGGTTTTGAAATTACGCAGAGTTTATGATTTTCGGCCTAAAATGGAATTTCGTCCGAAATGGATCTTTTGGCTGGAACTGAACTTATGCCCCCAAACAAAGTGAGATTTCGAAGTTCCTTGAAGTGAATTGAGGAATTCAAAGTTATTTGTTCAAAATTATCATTACTGTTTTCTAAGTTGGACCGGTGGTCCGTTTCAGTTTTGGGCTGCAGTAGATAGCTTAAAAGTCCGCGCGATATGCGGATTTTAACCTCGGGAATACTAGAATCAAGCAAACGCAGAAGTTTAAATATCTGGGAAGCGTTCTGACAGAGGACTGTAAGTGCTACACTGAGGTCTGTAGACGTATTGGGATGGCCAAGGACGAATTCCAAAAACTGAGCAGAGTATTGCGAGACAGGAGGATTTCTTTGGTAATAAAGAAAAGAATACTGAGCTGTTACGTGACATCTGTCCTTCTTTACGGCAGCGAATGTTGGACGATTTCCTAAAAGATGAAGAAGAGACTCGAGACGACGGAGATGTGGTTCTACAGAGGGATGTTAAGGATGTCATGAACCGAGCGTGAGAGCAACCATGAGGTCTTAGAGAGGATTCAAACAAGGAGGTTAACATCAGGAAGAGGCAGCTGAAGTTTCTGGGACGTATAATGAGGAATGAGGGCTTGGAGAATTTGATACTCACAGGGCGAAAGAGGGAAAAAGAGAAAGCAACGCGTGACATACCTAGTGAATGAGAGAATATGTTTTGACCTTTTGCAAACTTCTGCGATGAAAGTTGAGAATGAAAGGGAATAGGAAGATGTGGAGAGCCATGATCGCCTACGTCCTGAGTGATCGGCACATAAAAAAAACTAGAGAATAGTATCGAAGAAAGATACGGACCATCACTGATCGAATGCAGAAGATGCCATTGCCCCCATTAATGAGGCTATACTACAGCGAACATCGCAAGAAACCGAGTAACGCCTTGATGTGCTTCGTGCAAGTAATAGTTCCTATATAGAAGTGTATTAGATTAGTTAAATAAAACTTCAATATCTACCCCTCGTTTTGCAACAATTTCCACGTATTTGTCTTTTTATTTGCTTTTGAAATAATTTCTTTTTGAAATTGTAAAGAGACGTTATGGACACCCGGCGTAATCAACATTACGTTTTTGGTAAACAGAAATCTGTAATATAAAACAAAACTTACTTGCTCAAAAAAATGACATCTCCAAATCCTTGCACTTTCTCTCGTAATACAAAGGTTGTAAAAACAGGTCAGTACTTACCTAGAAAAGAAAGAAAAAAAAACACAGCATTAGCGCTTACAAAAAGTGTTAGCAGATTTCGTCAGATTTCTCTCGGAATTTATTACAGTTGAATAAGATCAGCAGAGCAGATTTAGCGGTCTGAAAAATGAAAGAATGATAGTGAAGCCAGTGTTCGTGGGGAAAGAAGGTTCTATTAGCCTTGAAAATCAGTATCAGAAATCGTCGTTATCAGGGCTCGAACTTTGAAATCCGGCACCGGTTGAAAAAATGTAGCTACAGAAATACAAAATCAAATGGTCAATTTTCGACGGATTTCCACCAAAATTTACATGCACATGCTCCAAGTTAACGGGCAGGTCAAGACCGAGTTTACATTTCCCAACTCCCATCGATAGTGGAAATAATCGATTTTTTCATGCTTCTCCGTCAGTTTTCATGTAGTTTGTGGCCATTTTCTACTGGCCAGAGTGAGAGCCTATAGCTGGCTACCACAAATAAGCAGGAAGATGCTATTGGCCAGCGTGAGACTGACACGAATATTAACTAACATGCAAAAAAATCGATAGCTGCATTCGTCACAAGTGGGAAAAATTTAAATCTGCATGGCACTTCACTCCAATTGGCTCATTCGCTTGCTTAAACTCAACGTTGATTCTGATTCCGCAGAACTGGGTTGGGTGTGAAAAAGTATTTGTTGTTAACATTCTTTTTTCATTCGGTTTTTCCAGTTACGAGTCCTTTTTTAAAGCTGATCGTTTTGTGTTCATTTTGTTTAGTTCTTTTTTCGTAACAGATTTGATGTTTAGTATAGAGCTTAGAAAAAAATTGCAGTGTGAGATAGGCAAGAATTAAGGCATGTAGCAACATCAGCACGGCAAAGGGCACTCCTTTAAAGGCAAAGAAGGGCAAACATATTTTAAGTCAAGTGATAGCGATTGCTGTATGAGTCGTACGATTTTTTAATCAAGCACGGGCAACGCCGGGCCATGCTTCTAGTATATATATATATATATATATATATATATATATATATATATATATATATATATATATATACATATATTTGTAAACAGTGACTATTACTGCTGCTAATGCAAGATTCTTCTAAAAGAACTGTTGTGTTTGTTTAAAAATAAATACGATAAAATTCACGATCCTCTCTATCGTGCGCCTAAGCTATTGGGGCACGGTAGAGAGGGGCAGATTCTCCGATTGATGCCCCATCAGCCGGGTTTCGATCCCGGCTTGAAGCAATCGGTTTGTCTATCCACACTGATGAGCTGTGATACATCGAAACTATGTGTGTGTGTGTGTGTGTGTTTAAACTGTTATTATATTCTATGAATAACATATATTTGGAAAGTCATATGATTAGACAAGAAATCGATACATAACCCCGACCATATATATATATATATATATATATATATATATATATATATATATATATATATATATATATATGAATTATATATATATATATATAATTCATATATATATATATATATATATATATATATATATATATATATATATATATATATATATATATATATATATATATATGCACGTATGTATGCAAAAGTAATCAATACGTCAACCAGCTATACTTATTTCCACAGTCACTTTAATACCATTATTCTTAAATGCCTTCAACTTATTGTCTTATCAAGTTGCTTTTCAGATAAATGCTGCACATTATTGAGACAAGCGACTTAGGATTTAAAAATGTCAGCGTTGAGAATACGAACAAGGAAGCCTACGATGGCAGTATAATATGAGAAAATGATCAAGTACTTTCCTATAGATTGGCATCTGGATGTTCAAGAAGTTACGATATCTATGCCAGAGCTAGTTTAGCCGAAACCAGAAGCTGTCTGCTAAACATTTTAAATACTTCGGGGGCTTCGTTATCCAAGCAAATCGCTTTGTCGATATTTGAAGGCCAGAACTTATTTCTTTTTACAGTAAAGTTCACCTTGTACAAGGCCCGGGAGTCTCTCGCGGTAGAAGAAGCGATTTATATGGATAGGAAGAGATAATGGTTAACCTTAGACTTGAACAAGTTAAGATTGTAGTGATCAGGGAAACATCTACTTGGGAGTCGGTTTCACAATGCAGTGGTTCGCGGTAAGAAGCTGTTTGAATGGAACTTACTTTTCTGTGTGGATTGCTACTATGTAAATAGCATGGCGGGTCCTCGCCGTGTAGGTTAGAACTGGCAGATCGAAAGAATTTAGTTCGTCCGTGCTCTTTCCATGGTGATAGGGATAGAGCGAAGAGTGGCACGCCACGTCCGGCTTGTGTTGGAAAGTGGAAAATAATTCGTCAGACAAAAAGATTCTGAAAAAAAACCTTTGAATTCTATCGTGACTGGAAAATGACAAAGGAACACCATATTCGGTCTGATCTGACTCTTATAAAAGTTGAGAATAATAATTACCTTCAGGCACCTACCTATCTACCTACATGTTAGGAAGGATTTTATAATCAGGGACTTACTGTTAGAAAAGGTTTTATAATCAGGGACTTACTGTTAGGAAGGGTTTTATAATCAGGGACTTACTGTTAGAAAAGTTTTTATAATCAGGGACTTACTGTTAGGAAGGGTTTTATAATCAGGGACTTACTGTTAGGAAGGGTTTTATAATCAGCGACTTACTGTTAGGATAGGTTTTATAATCAGGGACTTACTGTTAGGAAGGGTTTTATAATCAGGGACTTACTGTTAGGAAGGGTTTTATAATCAGGGACTTACTGTTAGGAAGGGTTTTATAATCAGCGACTTACTGTTAGGAAGGGTTTTATAATCAGCGACTTACTGTTAGGATAGGTTTTATAATCAGGGACTTACTGTTAGGAAGGGTTTTATAATCAGCGACTTACTGTTAGGAAGGATTTTATAATCAGGGACTTACTGTTAGGATAGGTTTTATAATCAGGGACTTACTGTTAGGAAGGGTTTTATAATCAGGGACTTACTGTTAGGATAGGTTTTATAATCAGGGACTTACTGTTAGGAAGGGTTTTATAATCAGGGACTTACTGTTAGGAAGGATTTTATAATCAGGGACTTACTGTTAGGATAGGTTTTATAATCAGGGACTTACTGTTAGGAAGGGTTTTATAATCAGGGACTTACTGTTAGGAAGGATTTTATAATCAGGGACTTACTGTTAGGATAGGTTTTATAATCAGGGACTTACTGTTAGGAAGGGTTTTATAATCAGCGACTTACTGTTAGGATAGGTTTTATAATCAGGGACTTACTGTTAGGAAGGATTTTATAATCAGAGACCTACTTTCAGGAAGGATTTTATAATCAGGAACCTTCTGCTAAGAATGAATTTATAATCAGGGACTTACTGTTAGGAAGGGTTTTATAATCAGGGACCTAGTATTACGAAGGATTCTATAATCGAGAAATTGTAAGTTAAGATACGATTCAAATATGAAATCTCTAAGTTATGACATGACTGTTATCAGCATATTGATCTGAACGTGGATGACAAAACAGATACGGCATATTATGTGATGTGGGCGTCAACGTAGTGTCCTTATATGGACCATGTTAGTATTTAAATCAGGATGTATAATGTAGAACGTGTTTGTTGATTTGATACTATTGACTGACACTTTATTCACGGCGATTTTAATATGTAAATGGTAATAATAACAGCAGCAGCAGCAATAATAATAATAATAACAATTGTAAACATGTGGCATCCGTCGGTCTCCAGAGACCATGGGTCTACGCCCCAAATGTTTTCCCTCAGCTGCTGATGGCGGCACATCTGGTTTGGCTGTACGATATGAAAAAAAAGCGTTGTAGTTTCTATCGAAAAAAATAAGATATTCCAAACGGACCTGAATGATGGAAAAGCAGTGACAGAAGTCAAAAAGTCGCCATCTATTGAAGAATTACAACAAATTTGGGAGAAGATTTGGAGCAACTCAAAGGAATATAATCCAAATGCAGAATGGATCAAAAGAGAACAAGAATGAATGAAGGGTAAACCTGTAAAATAATGGTAATATATACCCAAGAATAATGTTAGGCAAGTTCCAACAAAGTCCCCAAAATGAAAATCACCAAGAAATGACAAGGTTCCCAAATTTTGGCTCCATCATCTGTCATCCATCCAAAAAATTCTTGCGCAAAATTTATCAATGCGAGTTAATAACCCCATTAAAATTCAAGAATGGATCACTGAAGGTATTACATATCTCCTAACAAAAATAGATGAAACAGATGATTCAAAAAATTATAGACCAATAACATGTCTGCCCACCGCACATAACTTGATCACGTCTCTCCTAACGAACTGTACATACATTTTTCTCGATGAAAACAACATTCTTTCCCTGAAACAGAAGGGATGTCGAAGAAGTTGATATGGTTGCGAAGATCAACTACTAATAAATACAATGATCCTGGAAAATTGCAGGAAATCTCAGCACAGCTTGGATAGATTAACAGAAGCACTTGGATAGTGAGCCACACTTTTGGATCCTCAAGACTTTGGAAATGTAGAAAGTCTTTTCGGTGATAATAGATATCTAAGGACATCTATTATCACCGAAAAGACATCAATGTTTTTATCGTTTAAAGTTCTGCACAGTTTCTGGAAATGTGGAAAACCGCATTATACCGAAATCAGACCAAAGGTACTGACACTTCCAGTTGTTTGAATATTCGACGAGGAATCTTTCAAGAAGACTCCCTGTCACTCCTTCTGTACTGTTTGTTCTTAATACTCCTTTCGCATGAACTAAACAGTAATAATAATGGATACGAAGTAGAATAGGAAGTGTTTAATCACATGTTCTACATGGATAATGCCAAAGACGACAATGAATGGAAGGGTCTCCTCAAAATATTTCAGTGATGACATCGGTAAGAATTTAAGATTAGATACATGTGCAAAAACAACATTCAAGAAAAATAGAGAATTACAGAAACACACTCAATAGGTTTAGATTTTGTCACGAAAATTATGGGACTGGCACAAGAAGAAGCCTATAAATACATAGGAATCAGCGAAGGAGATAGAATACAGAATATCCCAATGAAGGAGAAAGTAATACAAAAATACTAGAGTCGGTTGCGTCTGGTGTTAAATACCCAGGTGAATACACAAAACAGACTGTCAGTCATGAACAATTCAGCTGTACCTGTGGTACCATACAGTTTCAACATCCTTAATTGTACTATAGCAGACATTAAGCGAATGGAATTCAAAACAAAAAAAAGCTTCTAACTTGCCATCGTATGCATCATTCAAAGGCTGATGTTGATCGTCTGTATGTGCCCTGATCCGAAGGAGGCAGAGGTTTAGTTCAACTAGAACTGTCTTACAAAACCGCAACAATCGGTCTTCAAAGATACCTTGAAACTGCAGAAAACTGGAGGCTGAATTGTGTCAAAGAACATGAAAGCAATAAGAAACATTGTTCCCTATTAAAGGAATCCAACAAATTCAAAAGGATATTTCAAGTTCATGAACAAAATAAACCATAATACACCTACTGCGGTCGCAAAGAACCTAAAAAAATAAAATAAAAGCAATGTACCAAATACAGAAACGATGATAAAAAGTCCCTTTATAGTCAATACGCTTTCGTACCAAACAAACTGATGTAGACAAACCTCATAACCATCAGTAATTGCGTAGTACAGGGTTAAAATCTAGAACCGAAGATTTTGTTCTTGCTGGACAAGTCCAATGTTTGCTAACTAGAAATTACCAAGTTATATATAGGGAACGGTGCAAAAGACTTGCGTTCAATCATGCAATAGACCTAAATCAGAAGATGTCCGTGACATTTTTTTTAAAAAAGTAAAATATTTAAGATTTTAAAATGCATACCAGCTATTCCAGGCAAAAAGCAGAACTGGCCTGGCAATTTATAGAAATAATGAAAATAAATGCTTTTATAACCAAAAATAATGAAATAGAAAATTAGACTATGTTAATTCTGGCAATGTCTGATTTCTCTTAATTCAATCTGGGCAGACAGTATAATTCTCTGAGAGTAGTTTTCTCAGGTGCAAACTAGCCACGTCTGTCAAGCATCGGGTTATGAAGTTGACAAAAGATTTTATAATGATAACGGAAACTGGGAGGAGATAGTTCATTATTTATGAGGTAATGACAGAGCGTAATGATCGTGCTAACTATGGCAGGGGCAAGCTGAATTTAATAATAATAATAATAATAATTGGAAGATCTGCAACACTTACGGAAAGAAAACTACACGAAATTTGAATGAACCCTGACCCAAAGGCAAAGCAAATAGAGGAGACATGTTCTGCTGATGTGTCGAGATGAAAATAAAAATCGCTTACAAAACCTTCGCAAAAGTCATGGCCAGCTTATTACGATTACACCGACCGGCAATATATTTGACTTACTATCAACCCTGATATTTCTTTCCTTTACTCTCTGAATCTGTAGGATTCAGACTATTTTCCCCCTCTTTGTTGTTTTTATCATAACGTCTCGGTTGTTGCGCTCTCCGGGCTTCCACAGGTGTATATCGATCTGGGTCACCTACAGGGAATTTCTAACTGAAACATTCATTTAATCTGCAACGGAACAAGAACAGTCTTCCGTAGATTGAATAAATCACTGTAGGTTAGCCAGACCGATATACACCTGAGGAAGGCCGGAGCGCACAACGCCGATAAGTCGTGATAAAAGCATAACAAATACAATGTATCTGTGGAGTGCCATTGTCGCCTACGTACACAAAGAAGGAAGTGCATTTAAAAAATCTATTTATATTTCCTATCTTCATCAGTCTGCCTATTTTCTCTCCCCCACCAGATATGGGTTAAATAGTAGGGTTTTTTTCTTTTGGTAACCGGTCACAAAAAATAATGACGATTCTGAATTCAAATTAGTGAGAGAAAGCTACGGAACCCCTACAAGCGATGGCAAAAAATGAATCTGTGTAGAGCCATGATCGCCTATATTCTGAGGTGACATGAATTCAACATTGTCAGCAACAGGAGTATGAACGACAACGGTTTTGGTTCTCTGCGAAACTGAGTTCCTGAAAAGCTCCCTGTGGATCTGGGTACCTAAAACCTTCTTCAGCATACCTGTGTCTCTGTGGAGTTGGGTACCTAAGCAGTTCCCTTCACATACCTGGGTTGAATGCCACAGTGCTTTCGGGTCTCTGTGGAGCAGAGTACCTAAACAGTTCCCTCTACATACCTGTGTTGATAGCCACAATGCTTTTGGGACTCTGTGGAGTTGTGTACCTAAGTAATACCTCCACATACCTGGGTTGAAAGCCACAATACTTTCAGGTGTCTGTGGAGCTGAAGTACCTAAATAGTTCCCGCTACATACCTGTGTTGAAAGCCACAATGGTTTCGCGTCTCTGTGGAGTTGAGTATCTAAACACTTCCTCCACATACCTGCGTTGAAAGCCACAATGGTTTCGGGACTTTGCAGAGATGAGCGCCTGAAAAGCTCCCACCGCATACCTGGGTTGAAAATCGGAGAAATATCCATCGATGTGTAGTTTCTTAAGCGAATCTGATTGGTGGTATCCATCTCTCCCCAACTGATGTCTTACATCTTTTGCTCGTCCAATACGTTTTCGGATTTCGGCGTCATATTTTCCATCCACTGTTAAAACACTTCCAAAATATTTAAACTCCTGCACCAGCTTCATGACATATATCAACAATTTGTAAATTTTTTCTCTATCTCTATCAATATACCTTAATATCTCTCCTTTCTCATTATGTCCAAGAAATTTCAGTTGACTTTTCGAGATTCATGGCTGCATAACAGTTTTCGATGCGGAAAGCGGTAACTGCAAGCCAAGTTCAAATTTCAAACTTGCCTACTACGTTCACTTCACAGGAATATCCTTCACCTATGGGTTAAATAGTAGGATAGACTGTGCTCTAGTTTGTCTTCTGTCTACCCAAGTATCTACAATTAATTCGAAACCGTGAAAAAGTGAACGGGAAATCGCTTATCTTTCCGCAAAAATCATGGAAATTTCCAAATAATATATTCCATGAAATTTCTCGAAAATTCAGACCGGTTATTAATACTGCTTAATTAAAAAAAACAAAAAACAGAGTATTAAAATAAATTGTATCTATATAAAAAATAGCGTATAAACAAAGTATATTTAACAATTGTCGGACTCTGTCCATTTCATAATATATTAGTTAATAAATAAATAAAAATTCAAATGAATTATCTTGTGACTTGTAGTTTCGAAGATACACTGTTACTTTTGTCAGGTAGGATAAATCTATTTTCTATAAAAAGTATTGTTCCATTTTATTTCGTCCTGAGCACTTCATCTACAATATCTTCCCGCCTTCAACGCGTTAACCTCCAGTAACTTACTGTTGGTTGTGCTTTGTTAGACGTAAAAGATGTTGTTGGTGTTGTTGTTGTTGTTGTTGTTCTTCTTCTTCTTCTTCTTCTTCTTCTAATTATTATTATTATTATTATGGAAATTTACAGATAATAGAAAGAAAAGGAACACGTGGAGAGCCATGATTGACTACTTCCAGAATGGACATAGTATTGAAGGAAAATATATTAATAATCATAGTATTTTTAATATTACAGCTCTGAGGAATAATGGTAAATATTCGAGTTTATGGTCTCTGTTTAGAAGCGAGGCCAATTTTCAACAGTCACGCGAACAAATTCCTTGGTAATGGCATCTGATATAAAAAAAAATATTAACATTTCAGCTTTATTCTCCAACGAATATTAATAAATCCGAAAGATTCATAGTACACGCTGCATTACAAAAGCCCCACTTCTTCTTCTTCTTCTTCTTCTTCTTCTTCTTCTTCTTCTTCTTCTTCTTCTTCTTCTTCTTCTTCTTCTTCTTCTACTACTACTACTACTACTAGTTTCTTCTTCTTCTTCTACTACTACTACTAGTTTCTTCTTCTTCTTCTTCTTCTTCTTCTTCTTCTTCTACTACTACTACTAGTTTCTTCTTCTTCTTCTTCTTCTTCTTCTTCTTCTTCTTCTTCTTCTTCTTCTTCTTCTTCTTTCTATCTGACTTAACATTCTTTCGAGCGGCATCAACTGTCATCGCAGCCATGTGTCACCACACAGCGATTTCCGGCTTTCATTCTATGCAGCAACTTCCGCTTCTGCTCTTCATTTGATGTTTAAAAATCGTTGAAAACTTGTACAAGAAATGCGTTTTTCATAGCCTGCGCCATCACTTAATCGACTGACATTCGATTTTCACTCTCTTACATTGACTTCCACAATTCAAGCCGCGCACATCGGCGTGAACAGCTACAGATATTCACTGAGCTGGTTCTGCTTTAACACAAAGTCAACATCAGTATGTAAACACACACACAGCCCCTAAATTACACACACACACACACACACATATATATATATATATATATATATATATATATATATATAATTATGATTAAATACAGTTTTAATGTTTGCTATATTTAGGGATTAAAGTGCTTAATATCAGGGATACAGCGTTTGTTGATATAAAGTATAGAAATCCACCTCTCTTTATCTCTCTCTCTCTCACACACACACCAGCACACACACACACGCACACACACACACACACACACACACACACATATATATATATATATATATATATATATATATATATATATATATATATATATATATATACGTATTATTGGTAAAATAGTTTAAAGGTATTATGCCTATTTTAATTTTAATCCTCTCAAGTTCAGGGATTAATTTCTTAGTGATCACAGGAATTTCATCAAGACACAGTTCGTTTTTTTTATATATATATATATGCTATTTATTTTGCTTTCAATCTCATGTGAGATCATCTTCAGCGGTTGAATTTCTGGAACAAAGAAATAATTTAAGTGATGAATATGTGAGAATGAACGCCGTAATATTCGATTTTTTTTTTAAATACTCAAATTATAATTTAAAAAAAAATACAATTTAATTTGAAACACGTTACTACAATTCTAATAGAAACGGCATAACATACATAGCGGATATTTTTTTTCGAATTTTACGGCGTTCATGCTCATATATTGCTAACTTAATTCTTTGTCTTAGAAATTCAACTCCTGAAGACGATCTCAACCAACGTTATTATTATAATTTGTGGCGTTCTGAATTGAAGGAGAGACGCCGAATTCGGAAGACCACAAATTATACCAATGTTAGTTTAAAGAGTCGGGAACATGATTGACCAATGAAAATGATGCAACACAAAAGTAAAAAATGCCATAATTACTTCTTTTTTCTCCATATCTCATTCCCTGATGAATCTTTAATAAAAGTGAAGCATGTCAGATTTATAAATGTTTCCTATTTGTTGCTTATCTAATTCTATCGGCTACCGATCAATATTCGATCGCATATATATATATATATATATATATATATATATATATATATATATATATATATATATATATATTCTTCATTAAGTTATAAATGAAAACTTTTTAAAATATAAATTTATATATATATATATATATATATTCTTGATTAAAATATTAAATAGGTTTTTATTCGTAAATTACTGTTAGTATGGTTAGTCCTGAATTGGTTTATAATAATGTTATTTGTGATGTGTGATAATATATTTTAATTTAATATAAATATATAAAAGTCTGAAAAATGTTTCAAATTTATTATATATTAGTCATATAATCTATTTTACTTTTAATTTAAGATAAATATATAAATGTCACATAAATGTTTAAAATTTAATTTGTATTCTAATTTATAATGTAAGTTTAGTATAGTTAAGTAGATGTTTTGTTTGTATATGGTTTTTCTTCTTAAAGGTGACTTTTATTTACGTATCATGTTTAATTTTGTTGAAATATATGATTTCATTCAAAATGTCATAAAGTTTGAACTGAGACATTGTATCTGTAATTTGTTTCCTATCTTGTCGTGTTACATTTCCGTTCAATTTTGAACTTTCCATATTAACGTGTCTTCATTGGCTAAATCTGATATCAACAACTTTCCTTTTTTCTTTTCTTTTCTTTCCCTTCTTTTCGTAATAGGGTTGGTTTCTTATGCTTTCTTATACCTTTCTTTTCTTTCCTCTTTCTTTTTCTTTTTAGCGAATTCTTATTTACTTTCCTTTTTTACTTTAATTTGCTTTTTGCTTTCATTTCCTTTCATGTAATGAATATTTTACTTTTTATTTATTTGTTTGCCTTGTATGGAAAATTTTTAAAAATGTAAAAGAAGTGATGTTTCATAAATCGTATTTTAAAATAACATTGTTTATTACCATCATTGTTAACCGCCTTAGGAGACATCTTTGGACGTCGAAAGAAATATGTATATTTGTCGAGGTAACTTGCATTTTCCAATGTAACAGTTATATATATATATATATATATATATATATATATATATATATATATATATATATATATATATATTGTTATGGTCCAATATCCTCGTCACCACTGTTATGGTCCAAGGTTAGGACCAAGGAAGAACAACACGAACACAAGAGTAGAAATAACAAAGATATATTACACAGAATAATAATACAAGATGTTGAAGGTGTTAGTATGACTGTCAGTCTGCTTTGGCGTGAACTACTATTGGCTCGACTCGATTCCGTCTCGACTCGTTCTATCCCGTCTCTCTTGAGAGGCGCTGTTTATATAGTATCAGGAAGAGTTCATTATGTCGTTATAGGTAAGTTCCCATAACATATATATATATATATAACAATCCTAGCAACATTCGAAAGTATTCGAGAACACAATAATATAAAATAAAAGTAAATATGTACTTTGGCAAATTTATAGATAATATAAAACACCTAATACAGAAATTTTAAAAATAAAATAAAATATAGATAAATAGATATTACGTAACGAAACATGTTTGCTCGAAGTATTAATGCCGAAATACATCGTATTTAAGTTATATGAATCTACAGCGAATAAGGTCAGAGACACAACAAAAGTGTGATGTTATCTCATAGAAAGAGAGATCAAAATATTCTAGGATAAGACCAAATCTATATTATTGAAATTTGAATTTGTTTTTATGTCGACATTTAATTTTTTATATTGCTCTGTATTATTAAATACAGTGAGCTCATTTTGTGGATTAGTTTTTTATATTAGTAGGATCCACATGGATTATATACCATATACTATATATATATATATATATATATATATATATATATATAATAAGGTAATCCGTGTGGATTATTCCAAATATGATGTAATCCAGAGAGCTCAATGTAACACCAGAGCAAGTATTAATTAAATAATTCAGAAAGAGACAACCTTAAGGTTCCATGACTGTAATTTATTTCCCCAGAAAATATATTTTTCCTGATTCATCAGGTCACATCTCTAGTTACAATGGAATTTGGTTTCTTTTATTTTAATACAAGTTTCTGAGGGATTGTTTAAGATTGATATAAGGGGGCAGAGGTGGTAGGAGTGTGGGGACTATGGAATGGTCTATTTTGGAAATGTAAAGTAGGGATAAGGTTGTTTTTAAACCATCTTTAATAATTTACGTAGGTTCAAGTTTACTCAGTTAAGAGGCCAGACAATTTGACCTCTTAAATAATTTTTAGACAAGAAGAGAAAAGTAGAAAAAAAAAACGAGAAAAAAAACGAATTCCTCAATAATCAAACAGCACAATAGGGATACCAAAGAAAACGGCTTCACTCCTCAGCTGAAATGGAAAATTATTTCCAGGGCTAGAACCCCTAAAAACTTTAGAGAAAGATATGACCTCTGCATTAAAGAAAAAAATATTAATGATCAAATACAACAGACCTGATGAATTATTGAATCACCGTAATGAATCATCTTTAAATGAAGAGGGAAAACCGGTTCAAAATAACAAACTATACCTAATTTTTTTGGTAGAGAAATCTTGCCCATGGAAATTACGGGATTTTAAATCATCAAGACACCAAATAATACCAAATTCTTATATGTCGGATTAAGGAGTTAAGTTAAACAATTTATGTGCAAATGTTTTCATATATATATATATATATATATATATATATATATATATATATATATATATATATATATATATATAATAATCTATGAAATCTCCACAAACATTCTTAAATGCCTATAATCTATAGCAGAACGAAGCGTTTTTCGCTTCCTTGGCTCGTAAATAAGAGTTTATCGTTGCTTTGAGCTTATTCAAACAGCAACGGCGGGCCATTATTGTGGTTTCGTATATGTGTTGTTTGATTTATTAAAATTGTCATCTTTGATAATGGCTTATGTAAGCTGAAAGCTTAGATTGGATTCAAACGTGTGTCAATATGGTGTTTTCCTTTCGTCTTTCAACGATAATGTGATTAAGCTTATCAGACAATACGAAAGGAACTTACTTAAAATAAATAGACAAAACTTGTCTATATTATTTAATGAAACATGCATTAATGAAAAATTGATGCTGACATATACACAATATATATATATATATATATATATATATATATATATGTATATGTGTGTGTGTGTGTATGTATAGGCGTGTATGGCTGGATATTTGTTTATGTGTATATGTATATATATGGTGTATGTTTGTATATTAGTATGTATATATATGTATATGTGTATGTACATGCGTATACATATATATGTATGTGTGTATGTGTACATATATATATATATATGTGTGTGTGTGTGTGTGTGTATATATCTAGGTGTGTGCACATGTTTATATGTATGTATTTGTAGATGTGTGATAATATTAATTTTTTGTTGTGTGTTGTGCGTTGTTTTTATGTATGTGTTTATGTGTATGTGTATATGCGTGTATGTGTGTATATAAATGTGTGTATATGTTTATATATATATATATGTAGATGTATGATAATATTATTAATCTTTTTTGTATGTCGTGTGTGTTTTTATGTATAGGTGTCTATAGATATGTAGATATATACGTATGTACATAGGTGAAGATATGTGACTTTGTGTATATATATGTGTATATGCACGTGCGTATTTAGGATGTTGAAGTGTTGGTCTTTATATAATTGCACGTTTTGCTTGATATCATTAAATATATATAAATATATATATATAACAATAAGTATATGTATGAATATGCGTGTATATATTTAGGTTTTTCATTTACTTTGCAGAGTTGCTATCAAAATATGGTTATAAATAAATTTACAAAGCAATATTATTATTTTTTTATATTTTAATTTTAATTTTTTATATTTTATTCTTTATTTTTTATCTAATTAACATTCTTTTTATGATTATTATGATGAAAAATATTATTTTTAAGTAGACGTAGTAAGTAATCTGATTATTAATATTAAATTAGTATTAAATATATAATATTTGATTAATATTAAATATATAGTTTTATATTTTTTTATTCATCATTTATAAACTTTATTGTTAATTTCTAAAATTTAAATTTACATTTGTTTTTTTGTTATTAATAATAATATTAACTTTTATACTCTTCTTTTTAAAATTTATTCTTTTAATAATATTTAATATAATGTCCTATATTAATTACAATTGTATTAAACAGGTTTAATAATAATATTAATAATATTAATATTAGTAATATTAATATCATTAAGATTATTAAGTAAGTTATATTAATAATATTATTAATAATATTATTAATACTAGTATTAATATATCTTACTTTATTTTATTCCTACTTTGCTGGTAATCTTTAATACGTTATGTATTAACTATGAATTATATTGATGCGTTTTTCAAGTGTCACCGTGATATCACTACATATGATAACACGCTCTTCCTTCTTCCTCCCCCTCTCCTGTTTAACTCTTACTTTCTTTTTTCTTCTTCCTCTTTTCACCCCTCCCCTGCTTTACAATTTTGTCTTCTTTTTTTTTTGGCTTCCCTCTGTCTTTTAAACTATTATTTTACTGGTAATGTTTCTGATCAACCTCCCCGCTGACGGCCTCGACTACATTTAACCGTCACATGTTTTAACATCTTCTTTTCTCGCACTTCTCGCCTGTGGAACACCTTCAGATTCCCTGCTTGCTAGATAACCAAAATCTTCAAAGATGTAAATGCAACATCAATCGCCATCTTCAGTTTTCTTGAAGACTTTTCCTTTATTGTCCATTATATATATATATATATATATATATATATATATATATATATATATATATATATATATATATATTTGTGTATTTAGGCAACATACATTCTTCTTTCATGCACATTTCATTAAAAACGGTGCTCTTATTTAGTTTTTTATATAATTTCTCGTGCGATCTAATAATGTTTTTCTTTTCGGGGGATAAATTATATAAAAACTGTCCGAACGTTCTTTTTATCCGAGCGGTTTCGCTATACAATTTTTTGTTTCAAAACACAGTCAAGATATTATATACATATAACAAACCATTTTTAATTCTATCATTTAAAATTGAATCCTTGAAAATGGCTAAATGTATAGCCGAAAGCGCTCGGATAAAAAGAACATTCGGACAGTTTTTATATAATTTATCATCCGAAAAGAAAAACATTATCAGATCGCATAAGAAATTGTATAAAAAACTAAATAAAAGAACCTTGTCAGTCGTTTTAAATGAAATGTGCATATATATATATATATATATATATATATATATATATATATATATTTGTCATCCACCATATATATATATATATATAGGGAGAGGGAGATTAGTTGTTGATATATTTTGTATTCTTATATTTCTGAGATGAGGTGTTATATACATTAATTTACATTATTCGGACTATTGTCCTCATCTTTGTCGCTATATTTATTACAATGTTTCGGCCGTTGTAACGCTCCCGTCTTCTTCAGGTGGTTGGAATATGGAACTAAACCTTTTATGTAGCTCACCGGGCTAGACTGTTCTAGTTCCACGTGCCATGTCTAATGCATGTCAGTTATGAGTTATCACCTGTTAATTCTCCTCAAGGGCACACGACACAGTGGATAAAGGCGTTGGTTAGATCCAGTGACAGGACCCAAAGAGTGTGAGTTGAATACCTGGTTAAACCGGTGGAGAACCCTCTTCCTTTATTGTCCTTTATTATATAAGTATTTATGTATATATATATATATATATATATATATATATATATATATATATATGAATGAAGAAATATAGTCTTAAAGTGTGCTATATTTATGGGATAAAGAGCTCAATATCGTGGCCCGACGATTGCATCTAGCATGAAACAGACTGTCGCCTCTAAATGTTGACTTCTATGTTCACTTTTATATATATATATATATATATATATATATATATATATATATATACACACCCCCACACAAACACACACATATATATATATATATATATATATATATATATATATATATATATATAGGGAGAGAGAGATTAGTTATTGATATTTTGTTGTATTTTAGATATATAAAATTTTATCTATCTTGTCAGTCAGAGAAAACCTCGCAAGAGGAACAAGATGTTGGAATGTTATCGAGTTTTAGGGAAACAACTTTCGAAACTGTGGAAAAAAATGGTTAACCAGAGATCAGAGAATAATCGGGAAAAAAACAACAAAAAAACTTTGAAAATATAGGCAAGATAAGAGTGTCAGAAAATGTTATCTGCGACAATAAGAAAATGATAAGTGTAATAAACAAGAGAGGCGACTTGACCTGCAGAAAAAAAAGAAAAAAAGAAAAGACATCCGGTGCTGGAAACGTAAACACGTATAAAATATTCACAGCATTGAGGATATTGGTTAACGAGATGAAAGGAACGCCAGAAATATCTTTAAGAAAACATGAAGAAGTGAAAACTTGTAGTTTGAGCTCAAAAAATAATGAGAAACGAATTTCTAAACAGTAATTTCTAGTGATGAAAATACTACAGCGTTACAGGGCGTTCGCCCAAAACGTACTCACTCTTATATATATATATATAAATATATCAAATGCCTGGCTAAAAATCACAAAACAAATAAAAATTTAAAAATAGATCCGTTAATTCTTTCTCTGTCTCTCTATACCCATTCTCTCTCTCTCTCTATCTACATATCTACATATCTACATATATATATATATATATATATATATATATATATATATATATATATATATACAGGGCTGTTCGATAAAAGTGACTCACTTGATTTTTTTTTTTTTTTACTAAATGTTCTCTTCTCCGATGAAACGAAAGTTGAGCTAAATTCAAAGGATAAGCGATCTAAAATCCGAAGAAGAAGCTTTGAAAGCTCTTTGAATTTAGCAGTAAGTACTGTCAAGCATCCGTTCAGTATAATGTTCTGGGGATGCTTTTCTTTTCATGGAACTAGTTTCTATTTAAACCTATTTAAAAGACCCTCAGGAGCGAGCAGTACAAGAGAATTTTAGAGTCTTGTCTGCTCCCTTCTGTTGAAAGCGTGCAAATCGACCCCACCAAGTTCATTTTTATGCAGGATAATGCTCCCTGTCACAAATCAAAATTGATGAAGGAATACTTTGATGAGAAGCAGGTGAGTGTTATGACATAGCCGCCCCAATCTCCTGACCTCAACTCCATAGAAAACTTATGAAGCATTATAAAATACAGGCTCTCGAGAAAGCAGTTGAGCAACAAAGAGGATTTGATTGTGAATTTCATATCCGAATGGAGTTCAATGCTTGGAGATGAGATTTGCCAGAACCTAATCAAGTCAATGCCAAAAAGGTTTGAAAAGGTTATTCAAAATAAAGGAGGGCCCTATAGATTATTAAATATTTCGAACTATATTACCTATTATAAATAAATTATACCTCTATTCTTCTTTATTTAAAGCTGTTCGGTTATGTTTCTAGTGATTACTAGTTGCAGGAAACCAGTGAGTCACTTTTTTGCACAGAGTTTTTCCCTAAGTCTCATTTACATCCAAAATTATAATTATCAATAGAATACCTTAGGGTGAGTAAACTTTTTTACTAGGTGGTCGGGAAGGGATCTTTATATTAGTAAGATTAAAAATTAGTTTTACCCCAAAAACAATAGGCGAAAAAACTTTTAAGTAAAAAAAAATCAGGTGAGTCACTTTTATCGAAAGCACTATATATGTATCCTGAAGATTGCGTCCAGTATGAAACAGCCTGTTATATATATGAGCAAACTTCTGTAGATTTATGCTTCTGTGTTCTCAAATACTTGCCAAAGGTGACGGATTTCTTTTTTCTCATAATCGCATCAATACACACACACACACACACACACTCTCCCTATCTATCTCTCTTTCTCTCTCCCTATCTATCTGTTTCTTTTTTCGGCATTACCTGGATTCTTAAATTCAGAGCGAAAGTTATGAATAAATATGACATTTATAAGCATTTTTTTAATTTGATTGCTAAAAGTCAAAATAAATGGGAGAGAAAAATCAAGATAAAATTTAAAATCCGTTAAGCCCTTTTAAGACAGTCCCAATGTATTTTAAAAAAATAAAAAAAACAAATTAAAAAATAAATATAAATGGCAAAATAAACCCATTGTTCAATACATATCAATCCTTGAATTTTAATGTATGTTATATAGGTTCTTAAAACTGTAGACAGGAGTAAAGCCCGGATCAGCAAGAAGAAATTACATCCACACCCAAATCTTTAACCTGCATTTTCTCTTTTTTATCTTAGATTAGACCCGGTTTCCTGATTCATCAAAAAAAAAAAAAAGACAGCACCCATTTAAAATTTTGAAATCTCATTACTCCTCTAACTTAAACTCTGAAATACAATGCTACAATCCCCCAAAAAGTAAAAAAAAAATAATTTTATTATTATTCAACATCACTTGAAAATGGAACAAAAAATCTAATTTTAAATTTTTAGTTCCGAAACATAGTAAGTTTTTTTACCGCGATGCAAACATATTTTTAAATAATATATATATATATATATATATATATATATATATATATATATATATATATATATATATATATATATATATATATATGTGCGTGTGGCAATAGGAAAACTGTAATAGTTGCCGACGCGTTTCGTCCAAAATAGACTTTCACAAGGCAAAAAACGAAATGAATTTATTTAAACAAAGTAACTAATAATAACAAAAACAAAATGCCCTTAGCAACTGGAAGAATTTATAGAACGCTATTTTCATACTGTTAACTGAAAATTCCATCAATTACTGTCACGTGTGGAGATATTGTTATTATTGCTGTGTTGACGGATTCGACTATTTTCTTTTGATTTCACGATATTGTTGTGTACGTTGGTTTGGGAGAGTAGTAATTCTGTTAAGAAAGGTGAAATAGGGAAAAGCCTGGGCGTAGATTAATATTTGGGTAATATTAAATGGCGGTACTCTCTAGGATTATCCTTCTGAGTAAGTTATTTTCTTTTTTATGAGTGTAGCATTTTTAAAATCAAAATTGTGGTTGAATTTATTTCTATGTATGAAAAGAGAGTTCTCTAAATTCTTCGAGTTGCTAAGGACATTTTTTTTGTTATTATTAGTTATTTTGCTTAAATAAATTAATTTCATTATTTGCCTTGAGAAAGTCCACATTGGACGAAACGCGTCGGCAACTATTACAGTTTTTCTATTGTCATTTATATTTATAAATATTGTCTTTTCTACAGGTTAACCCTGAGAAAATTTCATACATATATATATATATATATATATATATATATATATATATATATATATATATATATATATATATATATATATATTGAACAATAAAAATTATTAAAAAATTAAAATCTTTAGATACACTGGGTTGTATATTAATATTCTTTCGTTTTTATTATTATTTTATTTAGATTCCTCGACTATGTTTCGGCCAACATTGCCATCATCAGGAGAAAAAATATTCTACTAACTGGTAGCAGTGAACTACAGAAAACCTGTTTTGACTTCAGAAAATTTAAAAAGAGGTTCGACTTCGTGAGCTTAAAGTCAAATCCTACTACAGAAAAATAATACATACATATATATATATATATATATATATATATATATATATATATATATATATATACTTCTGCAGATTTATGCTTCTGTGTTCTCAAATATTTACTAAAGGTGACGGGGTTTCTTTTTTCTCGTAATCGCATCAGTACACATACGCTCTCTCTCTCTCTCTCCCCCTCTCTCTCTCTCTCTCTATATATATATATATATATATATATATATATATCTTTCTCTCTCGGTATTACCTGGATTCTTAAATTTAGAGCGAAAGTTATGAATAAATATCTTTTGGAAATATGACTTTTGTAAGCATTTTTTTTTAATTTGATTGCTAAAAGTCAAAATAAATGGAAGAGAAAAATCAAAATAAAATTTAATTACGTTAAAAATAAAAGACATCATCTTCAGTAAACGTCTTTAAAATTTTATCTGATTACGTCCTAAGACCCTCTTATATTTTGAACTGCTTCATTGTGTACCGTAAACAGACACGATAAATGAATGCCAGCAGAGATAAAGTTTTTTAAAAAAATAATAAAGATGTATCTTTTTTCAGTGAAGAAAAAGAAAAATTGCAATGCTCAACTGAAAAAAAAAATAGAAAATGAAAAAAAAAAATGTATAAGTCACCCGAAACGAAATATTCCTAACAGCAAAAATGAATTTAGTAGAAACCATATATACCTGATATTTTGCAACGCTCATAAAGCTTCTTTTTTTTTCGTTTTATTCGATTTACCTGACAAAACCTTGACACACATGAACGATCATATCTTTTTCGATTCATGACTGACTAGGAAGAAGATTTTATTCGTTGTTGTTTGCCATTTCTTTCTGCGATAGGCTGGTTACCAACCAGGACTATAGGAATCAGTCTGTCCTGCTATTCAACCCATAGCTGGGGGAGTAGTGATGAATTTATACATTTCCCAAGGGGATTTGCGCGTAATTCAATATAACGAACCCGACTGGAATTCGAACTCTCCGATTTCTTGCGCCGAGCCGTTATCCATTACATCCCACCGCACATCGCCAATCTATTACTACGCTTAAATTCATCAAGTCGAGATACGAAAGCGGAAAGCTTATTGAATCAATTGCCATGAAAATATTCATCCCCGAAATTAATAGAGAAATTACAGAAAAACAATCTGTATAACTGCCAGGTTATATACCGTGTTTAACAGCAAAATTGTCTATTTGTTAGATTAAGCTCTGAACCGTTGTATCTTAGAAATGATTAAAGATATCTTACTGGATTTCTCTATGGATTTTATAACACTATTAGACTCTACATTGAACAATAAAAAATATATAATTACTCCCTAAGCTTAACAAAAGAATTGTGACGAAATCGATCATAAACGAAAATGGCATGTTCATCATTAATTAATCATAATGAAAGAATGAAATAAAGTTCATATATATATATATATATATATATATATATATATATATATATATATATATATATATATATATATATATGTGTGTGTGTGTGTGTGTGTGTGTGTGTGTATTATTCCAGGATCATTTTGGAATTTATTCAAGATGGTCTTCGCCCTCTCTAGCCCTCTAACCTTCTGTCCTGGAGTAAGAATATGCCTCACACGTTTCACATACAATTTCATTTTCAAGTTTTTTTCACTGCTTTTTGAACTGTCATAGCTGAAAGTCATTTCTCACATGCCTAACGTCTTATGAATTGAGTTGGATCTTTTCTAATTGATTTCCTTATTTCTAAGTTGAAATGATGATCCCTCTTACTGTAGTGACCTTCTGATCCAGTTTTCCTCTCTGCTGTTCCCTCCTTTTTAAACTTATTCACTGTTTTCTTGATGGTTCTTGAATAGATTTTGCAGATGGAAGCTAGAGTATCAATGTTGGTACAATTACTGATGGACTGAATGATCTTTTTCATTTCACCATTGCTCAATCGGGAAGAAAGTGAAACTGACACAAAACAATTTTAACCTGCTCTTTTTAACAATATTTAATAACACAAAAGGTTTTTCAGTGATTCTTACGGCAAACTGTCATGATGGCTAAACATCTTATCTGAAAACCAGGAAAAAAGAAACTCAATTCGTTTAGTAATTTTCTCATATATTAAACATTTTATGGGTTGGGCAATTATGCTGTTACACGATTTGGACGATTACACCTAGTATAATTTTCTACGTGTCAGTGAATGCTGGACAATCTATTTACCGTTGAACTAGTCCTGGGTATGATGATAAACTACATCCGGCAGAAATCGGGAGATTGGAGGTTTTGAGGAGCGTGGAATAACCTCGTAATTGCTCTTCTTCCTAGGTTCGCCCTGAGCCGGGTTTGTAGTACGTGTTAGAGAGCTAGCTAGTGGAAAATAATAGCTCTTGTTCACAGCTGCTTCGATTAGGTGAATTTGATCAAAAGAAAACCAATTAGCGATTGGCTGACAACGTTTTGAAATTCGAAATCCTATTCGCAGCACTTTATATTTTTTTAATCATTTCACCCCAGGAAGGCCATAAAGCCACTATGCTATATATATATATATATATATATATATATATATATATATAGCATAATGAGAAGCCACGTATACTTTCTTAATATGTATATAATATAGAAAAAAACAACTGAAAAGTTGCAAATTAAAAAAAATTGAATGTTTTTTGGGAAAGTATTTATTTATATATATTTATATATATATATATTTGATATTTCAGATCGGCCCGATCTTTCATCATAAATGGCTGTTTTCAGAAGTCTGTTTACATTATTTACGTTAGAAATATTCAAACATAGTTGCATTCCATATCACGTGACGGACGCTACCTAATGTAAACAAACTTCTGAAAACAGCCATTTCTGATGAAAGATCGGGGCCGATCTGAAATATCAAATATATATATATATATAAAAAAATATGAATAAATACTTTCACAAAAACAACATCCATTTTTTTTAAAATTTGCAACTATTCAGTTGTTTATATATATATATATATATATATATATATATATATATATATATATATATATACATATATATATATATATATATATATATATATATATATATATATATATATATATGCATATGCATGTTTCATTAAAAACAACAGACAATGTACTACGATTGAGCTTTTGTACCACATCTTAGCTACGCTTGGACGATCACTATAGGAGAGAAGAAATTTTCTCCTGAGGAGAGAAGAAATTTTCGTACTTCTATCTTCTAATTAATTATTAAATAAAATTATTTCCTCATTTTCAGATCACGAAGAATAAATTTAAATTTCTTCATAATGTTTAGTCTCTTCAGAATAATTACTCTCTATAGATTTCTTTTATCTTTTAACTGCCATAACTTTATTTTTTTTTTGTTTTGCTCAATGTTGGCTCAAATGCAAGACCGAAGAGCCACTCAAAATAAATCCGATAATCATCACATTGAGCGAAGAAATGAAGATGAACCCGCATCCTTATAAGATTGAATTTGTCAGACGGCCGACAGGAGAGTGAAAAGACCTACGTTACACAAAAAAATAAATAAGTTCTGGGATTCTAAGATGCGTTAGGGTTGCATAAAAAAGGCTTTGTTCAAGAGAATTGGTTAAAATTGACGATAGCTTGCATAGTGCCAAATATGTCCTGTTACTAAAGAAACATTGAATAAAGGCGAGATTTTTAGCCTTACAGGGTTCCATATCATAGATTGCAATGTCGACACACCAGAGACTGTCAAGATAAACTGATTGATGAATATGTCACCATACTGAAAGATTGGCCAGATTAGAGCCCTAATCATGGATGAAATACTGACAGAACTAATAAACTAGAATTCATTAGAAGAGTACCCGCGGTGTTGAGTTTTGGGAACCCAACCCCAGGGAATTGTATTTAGTATCTCTGAAAATGGTGACGGGATTGCGTGAGTCCTATTCCGGGCGCGTTGAAGTAATTATTCAAGCTACAGAAAGCAACACAAAATATTAACAATGTGCATTAACATCTTCAAATTAACATTATATAATAAATATTTATTACAGATATTTTTCTGGTTAAAAAAAACACAGCAAAAAAACAAAAACAGCAACGGACTTCGTTTATAAAAGTGGCCGACATTTTTTGAACGGCTATTCTGGGATTTAATATCGCTTCTTCCACTTTCATTCAAAGCCTTTGCAAAAAATTGATATAGGTTTTGTTGTCATGTGGGGTCTGGTAAGACACGACATTTAACTCAACAGTCAGTCGTGATAGTAGTATTCCATACTCAGCTAGACAAGACACTGCAATAGTATTATCTTCTCTTAGACAATTACCCAGGACTACTTATCATGAATGGATCAGTCCATTCTTGATAGTAAGGAGGGTAACTAACTCTTACCACAACAGGTGTGAAAATGACTCCAATATGTACAAAGTTTCACCTATAGACTGGACAATAAAACCAGACCAAATTCCATCCTATGTTAAAGCACTTCCTAGAATTTTAGACCTCTGCATTTCTTTGTTGTTGACAAGCCTGGATGCTTCCCCAAACTCTACAATTTTAGCGTCTTCAAGACAACGGTCATTTTTTAGTTATCATCTATATCCTCATAATCTTCATTTTCTACCAACATCTCTTTCATTTATATCACAAACCTCATTTGTTATTTCTTTGTGGAGCAGACTCCCGCCTGGTTGCTTTCTCGACCTCTACAGTTTTAGCATCTTCAAGACAACGGTCATTTTTTAGTTATCATCTATATCCTCATAATCTTCACTTTCTACCAACATCTCTTTCATTTATATCACAAACCTCATTCGTTATTTCTTTGTGGAGCAGACTCCCGCCTGATTGCTTTCTCGACCTCTACAGTTTTAGCATCTTCAAGACAACGGTCATTTTTTAGTTATCATCTATATCCTCATAATCTTCACTTTCTACCAACATCTCTTTCATTTATATCACAAACCTCATTCGTTATTTCTTTGTGGAGCAGACTCCTGCCTGGTTGCTTTCTCGACCTCTACAGTTTTAGCATCTTCAAGACAACGGTCATTTTTTAGTTATCATTTATATCCTCATAATCTTCACTTTCTACTAACATCTCTTTCATTTATATCACAAACCTCATTTGTTATTTCTTTGTGGAGCAGACTCCCGCCTGGATGCTTTCTCGACCTCTACAGTTTTAGCATCTTCAAGACAACGGTCATTTTTTAGTTATCATTTATATCCTCATAATCGTCACTTTCTACCAACATCTCTTTCATTTATATCACAAACCTCATTTGTTATTTCTTTGTGGAGCAGACTCCCGCCTGATTGCTTTCCCGACCTCTACAGTTTTAGCATCTTCAAGACAACGGTCATTTTTTAGTTATCATTTATATCCTCATAATCGTCACTTTCTACCAACATCTCTTTCATTTATATCACAAACCTCATTTGTTATTTCTTTGTGGAGCAGACTCCTGCCTGGTTGCTTTCTCGACCTCTACAGTTTTAGCATCTTCAAGACAACGGTCATTTTTTAGTTATCATTTATATCCTCATAATCTTCACTTTCTACTAACATCTCTTTCATTTATATCACAAACCTCATTTGTTATTTCTTTGTGGAGCAGACTCCCGCCTGATTGCTTTCTCGACCTCTACAGTTTTAGCATCTTCAAGACAACGGTCATTTTTTAGTTATCATTTATATCCTCATAATCGTCACTTTCTACCAACATCTCTTTCATTTATATCACAAACCTCATTCGTTATTTCTTTGTGGAGCAGACTCCTGCCTGGTTGCTTTCTCGACCTCTACAGTTTTAGCATCTTCAAGACAACGGTCAGTTTTTAGTTATCATTTATATCCTCATAATCTTCACTTTCTACTAACATCTCTTTCATTTATATCACAAACCTCATTTGTTATTTCTTTGTGGAGCAGACTCCCGCCTGATTGCTTTCTCGACCTCTACAGTTTTAGCATCTTCAAGACAACGGTCATTTTTTAGTTATCATTTATATCCTCATAATCTTCACTTTCTACCAACATCTCTTTCATTTATATCACAAACCTCATTCGTTATTTCTTTGTGGAGCAGACTCCCGCCTGATTGCTTTCTCGACCTCTACAGTTTTAGCATCTTCAAGACAACGGTCATTTTTTAGTTATCATCTATATCCTCATAATCTTCACTTTCTACCAACATCTCTTTCATTTATATCACAAACCTCATTCGTTATTTCTTTGTGGAGCAGACTCCTGCCTGGATGCTTTCTCGACCTCTACAGTTTTAGCGTCTTCAAGACAACTGTCATTTCTTTATTTATCGTTTCTGTTTTCATAATCTTCGCGTTCTACCAACATCCCTTTCGTTTATATCACAATTCTTATTCGTCACTGCTTTGTGGAGATGACTCCCGCCTGGATGCTTTCTTTACCTCTATATTTTTAACCTCTTCAAGTCAAGGGTCATTCTTTAGCTATCCCCTGTATCCACGTAATATTCACTTCTAAGTGCGTCTCTTACATTCACATTCAGTAAATCCCTACCTTGAGTGGCTACCGAGCCGTGTATTGGTTGCTCATGGCTATAAAAAAATTATCATTGAAATATTGTTTGCGTCGTAATATTCATTTTTACAGTAATTATTAATTTTGTTCTTATTATGAAAATAATTATGATTCTTCAGCGGAAAATTTCTCATTAAATAATTAAAGCAAGAATTACGTTTTTTTTGTGTCTTCAGTTAATTGCAGAAAATGAGAAAATCTTTAGTAACAGTTGTTTCCCGAAAGCGAAGTTGCGAGTTTGGGGAAAAAAAAAACAAGCAAACTGTAAATAAGTAAAAAAATAAAATAAAATAAAAAAAATTAAAAAAACAACGAAAAAAAACATAGACACGAAACAAACAGGAAATCATTTTAAAAAAAAAGACGCATAGAAATGGCGCAGAAAGACGTGCAGGTCGAGGAGATGTGGCCGCCACATTCACCAACGTAAATATTACACCGGAAGCGGATGTTAGGAGCAAAAAGCCAGTGGCGATTTGATGCACACGACAAATCCTATCAATTTCAAATCGCGCCATGCAGCATCGGGCATTATTGAAATAACATCTATCATTATCATTTACACCTGTGATAACCAGTTCAAGCCCAGGTAACAAGCTAGGGTTTAAAGCGCTGATTTTCAAAGCAGACCCCCCTTCTTCGTTCAATAAAGAGGAATGCAAATAAATTAAATTGCAATTTTTTTTAATAAGTCCCCATTTACACAATTTACATTATTTGGACTGTTGTTCTCATCTTTGTTGAGCTTGAGGACACATAGACCAGTGTATAAAAATTGAGGTTAAATCCACTGACATGATCTCAGCAGTTGTGAGTTCAATACCTAGTTAGAGAATAGTGATTTTCTAAGCGTAGCTTAGATAGGGCACAAGTCCGAAAGTATGGCGCACCCAGTGAGGTTCGAACTAACTATTCAGTCGTAATTGTTCTAGTGAGACAAGCTTGCAAAAACATTACACCGCCACAAGGTGCCCTAGCTATTTTCTAACTGCTGCTCAGATGTGGCTCATGGCCGAAAGCATGGGGCACCCATTGAGGATTGAACTCACTATTCAGCTGAAATGGTCCTAGCGAGACAAGCTTGTTAACTATTACACCACGTCGAGGTACCTAGCCTAGTTAGAAGTTATCTACCAACCGCCCCATGCGGTCAGATGTGCAACAAGGCAGAAAATTAATGTGGCGTATCCGAGCCCATAGCCTCTGTACAAAATTCCCCGTAGACACCGTATAAAACGGGGTCGGGTAGCTGTTTCCCGAGAAGAGACTCTGCCCTTCGACAGAGTCTCGTCTGGGGATTCTCTCTGCCCGGAGGCAGAGAGTTTGACCAGCACAGCTGGAAACGAATCTCCAACTGCAGGATATCTACCAACCACTCCATGCGGTCAGATGTGGCACAAGGCCAAATTTAATGTCGGGTATCCGAGCCCGTAGATCCTGTATAAAACTGGGTTAGGTAGCTGTTTCCCGAGACGAGATTCTGCTATTTTGGTGGGAATCAAACTCAACAATGGCTGGCGAGATGAGCTATCCGACCTAGAAATGTTCCAGCTATCCAGCTACTATTGGTGAAAACCACGCTCAATAATGGATGTCCGACTTTCATATATTCGCGTTATCCGGCTATATTGATGAGAATCAAGCTCAATAATGTGTGGCGACAAGATCTACCCGAGTTAGATATGTTCAAGCTCAATAATGGCATCTGACACGAGCTATCCGAGCGAGAAATGTTCAATCTATCCCTCTCTATTGGTGAGAACTGGCGACACGAACTGTCTGATTTTCAAATATTCGAGTTATCCGAATATATTGGTGATCAGTAATGGCTGGCGTCACGAGCTATCCGACCAAGAAACATTTGAACTCTCCGGTTATACTGGCGAAAATTAAGTTCAATAATGACTGTTCAGATAGTGTTTATGAATTTAAATGCAAGATCTTGTATATTTACCGAACGCATACATGTGTGCTTTTGTATCAGGGAGAGCATTTTGTCCGGAGTTATTATTTAGCGAGCGAATCGAGCCAATGGTTGCGACTATACAAAACGTGATCGCGTCTTGATGAATACTTTCTTCTCGTTGTCTCTCGCTGGACAAAACGTGATCACGTCTTGATGAATGCTTTCTTCGCGTTGTCTCTCGCTGATACTCTTGTAACAGAAACAAATAAATAAATAGTAAGGAGAGAAAGAGCAATGATAACGACAAAGCTAGAGAGAGAATGCGCAAGAAAACAAAATGGCGGACATCCTTTTAAACAACGATAATCAATTCGCACTTAGACGAAAAAAATTGCAATTATTCGAAGTACTAAACATTCCCGCCCTACTAAATTTCCCGCTAAAAAATAAATTCCAAGTCATTATCAGGAAAATTTCAGTGCCGAGAAAGTAGCAGATTTATTGTCAATATGTTTTCCGAGATATACCTTTATTTAATCGAGTTCAATTTTGTCAGGCGTTTCTTTATACGGCTAAATTTAACCTATAAAATCCTGTTCTCTTGAAATATACAGCGTTTAATTCAGTCAACACACCACAAAATCAATACTATATATATATGTATGTATATATATATATATATATATATATATATATATATATATATATATATATATATATATATATATATATTGTTTTTTTTTCATTTTTTAAGCAGGCTTCACGAACATCTGTCTTGTCAAGCAGTGTTCGCGTTTATAGTTTATCTGTGTAAGTGTATCATAATTCTAGTTTATCTATAGCGGGATTCGGATGATAGTGTATATCCGTTTGTGATAAGTGTCCAGTAGACATTTTTATTTATGTTTGCTGATTATCCGCGTGTTGATGTGGGGACGTTCTGCGTGAGGGTCGAAGAATTTACGTCGCACACACAGATGAATATACATTATTGCCATTTTTGTTTCGTCTAAATGCGAATTGATTATCGTTGTTTAATAGATGACCGGCGACGTCATACGATTTATCTTTACCCTCCATTTTGTTTTCGCACGCATTCCCTCTCGTGCTTTCCCGTTATCATTGATCTTTCTCTCCTTAATCTTTATTTATTTACTTCTGTTACAAAAGCATCTGTCCAGCGAGAGACAACGAGAAGAAAACATTGTCCAGCGAGAGACAACGAGAAGAAAGCATTCATCAAGACGTGATCACGTTTTGTCCAGCGAGAGACAACGAGAAGAAAGCATTCATCAAGACGCGATCACGTTTTGTCCAGCGAGAGACAACGAGAAGAAGGCATTCATCAAGACGCGATCACGTTTTGTCCAGCGAGAAACAACGAGAAGAAAGCATTGTCCAGCGAGAGACAACGAGAAGAAAGCATTCATCCAGACGCGATCACGTTTTGTCCAGCGACAGGCAACGAGAAGAAAGCATTCATCAAGACGCGATCACGTTTTGTCCAACGAGAGACAACGAGAAGAAGGCATTCATCAAGACGCGATCACGTTTTGTCCAGCGAGAGACAACGAGAAGAAAGCATTGTCCAGCGAGAGACAACGAGAAGAAAGCATTCATCCAGACGCGATCACGTTTTGTCCAGCGACAGACAACGAGAAGAAAGCATTCATCAAGACGCGATCACGTTTTGTCCAGCGAGAGACAACGAGAAGAAAGCATTCATCAAGACGCGATCACGTTTTGTCCAGCGAGAGACAACGAGAAGAAAGCATTCATCAAGACGTGACCACGTTTTGTATAGTCGCAATGAGGCTTGGGACCGCTTGCCAATCTAAATTCTCACTGAAAAAAGCCATGGATTTTCACAACACTGCTACCCTTGGTCAGCTAACGTTCGCAATCGATTGGTCTTTGCTATCTCGACTTCAGTCACTCTCCCACCGCCGTAATGTAGCTTCTGTAGCTTTCCTATATATAATTTCATCGTAAATCTTCTGATGCACTCTCCTCTATAGTACCTAGGCTATATGAATTTAAACGCAGTACTAGATTGGCAACAAGAGCTCATCAATTTACAGTTTAATTGGATAGATGTAACCGTAAGTTCTATGCTAACAGTTTCCTTTTTCTCACATTTCTCGCTTTTTGGACTCTCTTCCGGCTTCATGCTTTCCCATTAAACTTTGATCTTCAAAAATTTAAATGCAATATCAATCGTTATTTATTGCTCTTCTGATTAATCTTGTATTGTTCTTGCGCCTTAGTAATGCTTCTCTCTTTTCTAACTCAGTTACCCTTTGCGTCTTAGTGGCTTTACCGCCTTCATAGTGATATATTAGACTTAGAAAAATCCCACTGAAACTCCTAGTATGGATCTGCACGACCTTGGTCAGCTTTTCATTAGCATTCGGAGGGTTCGTTTGACAGAGACGGCTCTAGCAATCTCGAGTGAGTACCGCAACTAGTAATTGTGTCATTTCTGGAAATATTGCGAAATACCTTTCAGTAATGTAGTCACATGGTGAATGTCAGAATATTCGCTAATGTTTGTCATTTCGGGAGAATTTTCAATTTTTAATAATATTTTTTTTTTAAATTTACATTTTTAAAAAAATGGATCATGGCATTAATAATGACTGAAGATTTTTGGAAAAAGGAAGAAAAATAAGAAAAGAATGAGCAAAGAAGAAAAAGCGACCAAAAAAAAAAGAAGAAAAATAGAAGGAAAAAAAGAAAAAAAAAAAAGAAGGAAACCAAAAAAGATAAAAGAAAGACAAGTGAGAACGACCATAAGAACGAAAGCAAAGGAAAAAAAAAAAAAGAACAAAAGAAAAGATTGAGAAGACGGGTCAAAGAAATAAAGAAAAGCAATGAACGAAAAATAAAATGAAATAAAGAAAAAAAAAACAAACGAGAAAAGAGGTAAAAATATTAAAAAAAAAAAAAACAATGACAGAAAACCTGAACGAATAAAAAAGAAAAAAGAAATAAATAAAAAAAAAAAAAAAAAAGAAAGAAAGAATCACACGAAGGATAAAGAGGACAAATTAATAAAATCCGAAACGAAAGAAGGAAAATATAAAAAATGAAAGAAAGAAAGAGCGAAAAAAAGAAAAACAAACGAGAGAAAGAGAGAGAAAACAAAAAGAAAGACAGAACAAAGGAAAAAAAAAGAGTGAGTGAAGAAAAGAAAAGAAAGAACAAACGAAACAAAAAGAGTACGAACTAAAAATGAAAGAAAAAAAACAATGAAAAGAAAAGAAAACGGACTAAAGAAGAAGAAAATGAAAAATATGATAGAAAAAGTAGATGAATGAAAAGAAAGATGAACAAAGAACAAAACGAATGAAAAACAGAGCAAATTAATGAAATTAAAGAAAGAAAGAATAAAGTAAATGAAAGAAATTCAAAGAATACGTGAACGAATTAAAAGAAAGAACCAATGAAAGAAGGAGAGAAAGAGCAAACAAAATAAAGAAAAAATGAAAAAGTAAAAAAAGAATTAGAGAAAGCGGAAACCCATGAAGACAGAGAGGCAATGATAGAAAAAATGAACGATGAAAAGAAAAAAATTGAAAGAAAAAAATGAAAGAAGATACCTAATTAAAGAATGAATAAAAGAAAGGAATAACAAATGAAAGCAAGAGAGAGCGAAGTAAATGAAGAACATGAGAAAGAAAGAGAAAGGGAGCAAAATAAATAAAGAAATAAAGAAAGAAAGAAAGAAAGAAAGAAAGAAAGAAAAAAGAAAGAAATGTAAATGAAAGAGAACAAACAAAAGGAATGAACGAAAAAGAAAGAAAGAAAAACTGAAAGAAAATTAGAACGAACACGAAAAAAGAAAAAGAATGAAGGAAGAGAGCTAATTAAAGAAAGAACGAATAAAAGAAGGAAATTATAAATTAAAGCAAAAGAGAACAAACTAAAATGAGAACAGGAGAAAGAAAGACAGAAAGCGAACAAATGAATGAAAGAAAAAAAAGAAAGATAGAAAGAAAGAAAGAAAGAAAAATGAAAGAGAACGAACAAAAAGAATGAGCGGAAAAGAAACAAAGAACAACTGAAAGAAAATTAGAACGAACGGAAAAAAAGAAAAAGAGTGAAAGAAAGAACAAGTAAAAGAATAAAAGAGAAGAAAGAGTGAGAGTGAACAAAAGAAAGAAAGAAAGAAAGAAAGAAAGAAAGAAATAAAGAAATGAAAATGAAAGAGAACGAACAAAAAGAATGAGCGGAAAAGAAACAAAGAACAACTGAAAGAAAATTAGAACGAACGGAAAAAAAGAAAAAGAGCGAAAGAAAGAACAAGTAAAAGAATAAAAGAGAAGAAAGAGTGAGAGTGAACAAAAGAAAGAAAGAAAGAAAGAAAGAAAGAAAGAAATAAAGAAATGAAAATGAAAGAGAACGAACAAAAAGAATGAGCGGAAAAGAAACAAAGAACAACTGAAAGAAAATTAGAACGAACGGAAAAAAAGAAAAAGAGTGAAAGAAAGAACAAGTAAAAGAATAAAAGAGAAGAAAGAGTGAGAGTGAACAAAAGAAAGAAAGAAAGAAAGAAAGAAAGAAATAAAGAAATGAAAATGAAAGAGAACGAACAAAAAGAATGAGCGGAAAAGAAACAAAGAACAACTGAAAGAAAATTAGAACGAACGGAAAAAAAGAAAAAGAGCGAAAGAAAGAACAAGTAAAAGAATAAAAGAGAAGAAAGAGTGAGAGTGAACAAAAGAAAGAAAGAAAGAAAGAATGAAAGAAAGAAAGAAAGAAATAAAGAAATGAAAATGAAAGAGAACGAACAAAAAGAATGAGCGGAAAAGAAACAAAGAACAACTGAAAGAAAATTAGAACGAACGGAAAAAAAGAAAAAGAGTGAAAGAAAGAACAAGTAAAAGAATAAAAGAGAAGAAAGAGTGAGAGTGAACAAAAGAAAGAAAGAAAGAAAGAAAGAAAGAAAGAAAGAAATAAAGAAATGAAAATGAAAGAGAACGAACAAAAAGAATGAGCGGAAAAGAAACAAAGAACAACTGAAAGAAAATTAGAACGAACGGAAAAAAAGAAAAAGAGTGAAAGAAAGAACAAGTAAAAGAATAAAAGAGAAGAAAGAGTGAGAGTGAACAAAAGAAAGAAAGAAAGAAAGAAAGAAAGAAAGAAATAAAGAAATAAAGAAATGAAAATGAAAGAGAACGAACAAAAAGAATGAGCGGAAAAGAAACAAAGAACAACTGAAAGAAAATTAGAACGAACGGAAAAAAAGAAAAAGAGTGAAAGAAAGAACAAGTAAAAGAATAAAAGAGAAGAAAGAGTGAGAGTGAACAAAAGAAAGAAAGAAAGAAAGAAAGAAAGAAAGAAAGAAAGAAAGAAAGAAAGAAAGAAATAAAGAAATAAAGAAATGAAAATGAAAGAGAACGAACAAAAAGAATGAGCGGAAAAGAAACAAAGAACAACTGAAAGAAAATTAGAACGAACGGAAAAAAAGAAAAAGAGTGAAAGAAAGAACAAGTAAAAGAATAAAAGAGAAGAAAGAGTGAGAGTGAACAAAAGAAAGAAAGAAAGAAAGAAAGAAATAAAGAAATAAAGAAATGAAAATGAAAGAGAACGAACAAAAAGAATGAGCGGAAAAGAAACAAAGAACAACTGAAAGAAAATTAGAACGAACGGAAAAAAAGAAAAAGAGTGAAAGAAAGAACAAGTAAAAGAATAAAAGAGAAGAAAGAGTGAGAGTGAACAAAAGAAAGAAAGAAAGAAAGAAAGAAAGAAAGAAAGAAAGAAAGAAAGAAATAAAGAAATGAAAATGAAAGAGAACGAACAAAAAGAATGAGCGGAAAAGAAACAAAGAACAACTGAAAGAAAATTAGAACGAACGGAAAAAAAGAAAAAGAGTGAAAGAAAGAACAAGTAAAAGAATAAAAGAGAAGAAAGAGTGAGAGTGAACAAAAGAAAGAAAGAAAGAAAGAAAGAAAGAAAGAAATGAAAATGAAAGAGAACGAACAAAAAAAAAATGAGCGGAAAAGAAACAAAGAACAACTGACAGAAAATTAGAACGAACGGGAAAGAAGAAAAAAAAAGAATGAATGAAAGAACAAGTGAAAGAAAAAAAGAGAAGAAACAAAACGTAGAACGAATGAAAGATGAATAAGCACCGAAAGCAAAAGGACACGAAGTAATGAATTAGAAAATATGAGACAGAACGAAAAACGAAAAGAACGAAATATATAAGGAGAAATCAAACAGCTTGACAATGAAAGAAAGCGAGAAATTAAAAAATGTCGAATGAGAAAAAAAAGAGACTATAATAAAAACGATAATGAATGAACAAATGAATAAACGAATCAAATGATGAAAAAAAGAACGGAAGAGAGAAAAAGTAAACGACAACGAAAACAAAATGGACAGGGCCGGAAATGGAGCTGTTAGAGTACTGATGGGTGCTGGGAAAATTGAATAAAACGAAAGTGAACGAAAGAAAGAAGAGAAGAAAAGTGTTTATCGTCTTTCCACGCGTCATTTGCTGACAACTTCCTTCCAATTAGACCCATTAAAAATGATATAATTACCAAGGAAGCCGTCAGAACCGTGTTGTTTTTAATTCCATCTTCTTGGGGCAAATTAGACAATATGGCGGTGCCGTCAAAGAATACGAGACACGAAAAATAAATAAATAAATGTCCGAAAACCTTTAAAATATACGAAAACTTTCAGAGGGAAAAATTAACAGGAGATAACTGATAACTGACATCCATTAAACATGGCACGTGGAACTAGAGCAGTCTACCCCAGTGAGCGAAATAAAGGGTTCAGTTCGACATTCCAACAACCTTAAGAAGGTCGGAGCGTACAACGGCCGAAATGTTGTAATAAATATGGCGACAAAGATGGCGAAAATAGTCCGAATAATGTAAATAGTGTCCATAATACCTCATCTCAGAAATATAAACAGACAATAAATCAGTATCCTTCCAAAAAACGAGTGTAAAAATGTAGTCCTATTTCTTTTTCCAACAGAAAACTGTCAGCGTAGAATTTACAGTTACATCTTGCCACCTCAGCTGTAAATGGAACGAGATCTCGACGAGAGTCTAGTGCTGCGCTAAAATTCAAAGCGTGTAAGTATCACAGCGAAGAGCTAATCCAAACAATTACCATGAAAGTATTCATAGAAAAGACACAGAGAGGCAACCTTAAGTGGTAAAGTAACTGAAGCCGAGCCGCCAGATCAGGACCAATAATATTGCTGATTCTTCTTTGGATTTTATCAAGGGGTTCAAGGTAAATAGCAGGGGCACTGGACCATATGTGACAGTAGTATTCTAAGCATGGGCGAATGGTAGACTTATTTATATATATATATGTATTTAACCTCTCCGGACCACAGTCAATATCCGCCAGTACACGCCTCTTGGCGGACATACGCAATATAATGACCGGGACGAGTTTTCCCTCCCATCTGAAGTCTTTTTATCGTGAAACCAACACTAAAAGGATTGCTAAACAAAGTTCAGAGAAACTCGTTTCACCCCCATCAAGGACAGCTAGACAGCGCCAGTTCTCAACCTGGTACTTTACATAGCTTCGCGGGATATATGGTAGACTTATAGATATGTAAGATAGATTCTGAAGAGAAAAACTGTCTCGCACGACACAGTGAAGTAACATTTTTTAGCAGCTGACGGTGAAATGTTATCAAATCGTTGACAATGTTTGTTCCGGATTTTCATTGTTAATATATATATATATATATAAAAAAAATAGGCCGGAACTTTTGGTGCCAATTTCCGGTGCGATCGAGAATGGAAGCTTGCACACAAATAAAGGCCTTAAAAATGGAGGATGAAAAGTTGCACTTCCGGCATATTAAGCTCCGTGAATTTCTGTAAGGAGTAAATGTTGGAACTGTGACAAAAAAAAAAACCAGGAGGTTTAATTGGTTCATTCTGCAGCTCTTCAAAACAGTCAAAAAGTGGTTTCGCAGATTTCGTCAGTTTTTTTTTTTAAACCTAAACGATCAACACATAATCGACCAACCGAGAGTGCAATTGGAAACGATGTAACGTTTGTTGTGGAGAGGTTCAATTCCTGGGCGTGATGATGAATAGACGTATCTGGATTTTCGGCCACATTCTCGTGCAGTTTAACAATGATTTCAGCTGAACGGCGTAAACGAGTAGGCAATGGTATTTTCACATCTGCCACCGACCACATTTGTTTGAATTTACGAACAATTTTTCCAATTGTACTCTTGAAACTTTAACGCTACCATAGTTAATAAAACTTTAAAAAAAGCATTAAGGAAGGCCTAACACCCTAAGGACTCATCCTGCAAGTGCGAACGTGGTATTGTTGTAGTCGTGTTTTATCAGGACCCCAGTTATTTAGTAATATAGGAGAACGGTTCTAAAATCCATTTTCAATCGATTTTTATATCATAGTCTCCGAATTTTTCCCACCTTGTGAAAATTAAGGAATTTTCCATTTCCGAATTTTCCTAAATTCATACACACACACACACACACACACACACACACACACACACACACATATATATATATATATATATATATACAGACATGACAGAATTGAATAGACACCAAGATAAATTTTATTTGTGATTTTTTTTTAATAACCAAGATAAATTAAGTTATAAGTTATTACGTACGAACATACAAGTAATCTCTACAAAGATGTATATTTGTTTCGATGCCTAATTTTCGGTAAGGTGTAAGCGTCGGAACTGTGACAAAAAAAAATTCAGGAATTTTATTTGATTCATTCGGCAGCTCTTCGAAACGCGTTTTCGCAGATTACTTCAGGGTTATTCTAATGTAATTGGAAACGATGGTGACGTTATTGTAAAGAGGTTCAATTCCTGCGCGCGATGACGGATAGAGGTGTCTGGATTTTAGGCCACATTCTCATGCACTGCAGCAATGTGTTCAGCTGAAAATTTGAACATCTCATCAGGTTTTGAACCACGATGGTTATAACCATGTCTGTTCTGTT
>OZ038479.1:70573093-70575593 GCA_964036315.1 Acanthosepion esculentum
AACGAATTTGAGTAAATGGTTGGCATATTAAATGTGAAAAAGCAAAGAGAGGTAAAAAAAAAGAGCAAGAATTATTTATAGTAACAAAAGAAAGGAAGTCATGAAGAGCCATGATCATCCATATCTTTATACAGAGAACAATAGATAGGGACGGGGAGATAGACAGATAGGCAGAGAGAGAGATAAATATATATAGAGAGAAAGACAGAGATTGAGAGATACATATATATATATATATATATATATACATATATATATATATATATATATATATATATATATATATATATATATATATATATATATATATATATATATATATATATATATGATGAAAATGTGGAAAAGACAAAGCAAAATCCGA
The DNA here is from genome assembly GCA_964036315.1 of Acanthosepion esculentum. Lineage (NCBI taxonomy): Eukaryota > Metazoa > Mollusca > Cephalopoda > Sepiida > Sepiidae > Acanthosepion > Acanthosepion esculentum. Next base: position 70,573,458 of record OZ038479.1, read on the forward strand.
ATATGTGAGTTTACTGTTTTTTTTTTTATTTTGTTTTTTGTTTTTCTGTCGACGTCAGACGTTTCGGTCTAATAGACCTTCTTCAGGACATGGTTAATGGAGACATATTTATATTAAATTTAAGTTAAATGAAGAGACGATATATACAGGACTAGTCAGAAACAGAAAAACTGAAATTCTAAAGTCAGAGTATTCTTTCTTCGGATACGCTGGCGCCGCGTGGGCGGCGCTGCGAAAACCTGCTCCCAGGGAAGAGATTTTATCCTAAGTGGAAAGGGGGGGAACCTATTTAAAACTAATAGCTTATCGGTACGTTTGTCAAGCATTAATCTTGCTAGAAATGTTGATATATTAAAGAATATGTCGTCACACATTATGAAATGGACAAAGTCCGACAGTTATTTAAAGACATTTTTAGGCTTAACATTCTTTTTTTTTATAGATACAAGTATTTAAGTAAAGGCTCTGTTTATAATAAACAGTATTAAATGACATTTACCGGCCTGAATGTCCAAGAAATTTTCATAGAAAATATTCGTCCTACGACAGGAATCGAACCTGTATCCTATACGGAACTGTCATATAGCCGGACGTGCCTTACCGCTCGGCCACAAAAGAACATTCTGTTCAAGGTCGAATTTACTGCTTATAAACTTCAATCTTCCATGAATCTCTCACGTACATTCATAACTGCTCATGGCGTATCAAATGTAAACAAATGACGTCACACATTATGAAATGGACAAAGTCCGACTATTATTTAAACACAATTTTATGTTTAACATTCTTTTTTTTTAATAGATATAAGTATTTAAGTAAATGCTCTGTTTATAATAAACAGTATTAAATAACATTAACCGGCCTGAATGTCCGGGAAATTTTTCATAGAAAGGACGAATATTTTCTATGAAAATTTCTCGGACATTATAGGCCTGTTAATCTTATTTAATACTGTTTATTATAAACATAGCATTTACTTGTATCTATAAAAAAAATGTTAAACATAAAATGTCTTTAAATATATATATATATATATATATATATATATATATATATGATATGTTAAATATATATATATATATATATATATATATATATATATATATATATATATATATATATATATACATATAAAGAGAGAGAGATTGAGACAGAGAGCGAAAGAGAGGTAGACAGCGATATAGACAAAAACAAAACTTAATTTTGTACATCTCTAGCCTCATTCAGGACCGTTAACAGCTCGGTGAGTCCCCATTTTCCATTTTAGAGAATATTTCCAACAAATGATGACACACCAAAGGCAATCAGTCCTTCCATATGCAGACCGACGGTCAGATCTCATTGACAATGATAGATAGATAGAAAGATAGAGAGACAGACAGGCAAACAGACAGATAGATAGATAGATAGATAGATAGATAGATAGATAGATAGATAGATAGATAGATAGATAGAGAGAGAGATAGATAGATAGACAGAGGAAAATCAGACAAAGAACTGAACATAGATAGATAGATCTGAACAAATTGATATATGTATATATACACATATATACAGATATATATATATATATATATTCCAGCACTTGACTACTACTTCTACGCGCCGCTGGCGAATCTTATATTGTGTTGTTCTTCCGTTTGATTATTCTGTTCAGTAACCTTCCCTAGTTTACAACACCTATATAAAGGTCTAACAGGATTTAAAATTTTTACTTATTATTATTTTGATGAAGTACTAATGTATTTTCGACTAATATCTTTCTACAGTGTGAATGTGGATATGAGTGTTCGTTTAGATGTTCTGAGATTGAAAAAAAAGTAAGCCGTCTCGTCAACGTCGTCGTTGTAAAACCAACATACGTATTAACATTTTTATCAGAGATGTAATCTCCCAAAGGACATTTAAATTGATATAAAATGTTGGTCTTTTGTAAGACGTTAGTCGTCGGAGAAGTGTTGTTATGGATGACTAGGCTGGTTGTATTAAATCTAGTATACTATATAATTAATTTTTTTTTGCTTAGATCATTGGGTGATATATTAGTGTTTATGAGTCTTTTTTTAGAATTGTTTACTCCTGCTTATAGTTAGAATATATTTGATTACGATATAGTAGTTTGATATGTTTAAAGTT
>OZ038479.1:70578093-70600593 GCA_964036315.1 Acanthosepion esculentum
ATATGGATATGGATATTAAGAGAGAGAGAGAGAGAGAAATATATGGCACAGAATGAAATCGATAGCCAGCTAGATAGATAGATCGATACTGAAGAGAATGTGATAGATAGATAGATAGATAGGTAGATAGATAGATAGATGTTGAAGAGAATTTTATATAAGTAGATAGATAGATAGATAGATACAGCAGACAATTTGATATATAGCTAGATAGATAAATAGATAGATACTGAAGAGAATTTGATATATATATATATATATATATATATATATAGATAGATAGATAGACAGATAGATACTGAAGAGAATGCGATAGATAGATAGATAGATAGATAGATAGATAGATAGATAGATAGATAGATAGATAGATAGATATGGATATGGATATTAAGAGAGAGAGAGAGAAATATATGGAACAGAATGAAATCGATAGCCAACTAGATAGATAGATCGATACTGAAGAGAATGTGATAGATAGATAGATAGATAGATAGATAGGTAGATAGATAGATAGATGTTGAAGAGAATTTTATATAAGTAGATAGATAGATAGATAGATAGATAGATAGATACACTACAGGCGAATTCATGCTCTTTTCTCGATTCCACCCTCTTTCTTAACCTGCCTAAGAGAATACTCCAATATTAAGTGATTTATTTATGCATATGTTACAATGGTTTATGGGCTCGCCTCCAAAGATCTAGGGTACTACAGCCTTGTTGACTTAGCTTTATCAACTCAATGGCGTAAAACTGGCTGGGTGTATTCAACACCTCAAACTCTCGACCTCAGCCATAAAGCTGCCTTTTCTGTAAATACTTCCAGAGCACCAGTTCGGATGATCTCTTCGCTATTATACGTAGACTTCATAAATTTAATCGCAGTACTAGGTTGTTTACGAAGTCTCACCAATTTACAGTGAGTTGGTTACATTTAACCGTAGGTTCTATGCTAATATTTTCTTCTATCGCACTTTTCGCCTCTGGATCTCCTTCCCGGCTCCTTGCTTTCCAATCAACTTTAATCTGTACAAATGCAAATTCAATGTCAATCGCAATCTACTGTCCCCCTGGTTACTCTTCTTTCATAGTTCCCTCTCCTTAATAATGATACTGTTTAACAATTCTTGCACATCCAGTAACCCATTGTGTTTTAGTGACTTATCATCCTTGCTTGGAGTGAAGGCGATTTAAAAAAAAAAGATAGGTATGAAAAGAATGAAATAGATATATGGACAGAAAAAAAAAGAAAGGAAGAAAGAAATTAACGAAAGATTGCCGGGATAGGAAGACGGGTGTCTGTTTTTAATAATGTTTCCGAAATCTAGTATTCTTTTCACGTTTTAAAAAGACAGAAAGTACCTATCATTAAAGGAAAGAGAGATAACAGTTACTGGACTCTATAAAACTCATCTCTTACCACTTATACCAAAATGACCTTCAGTAACCCTGTCCCTAGAGTGGACATTTTTTCTATTTCGGAAAAAACATTAGATAAAAAGCGGGCTAGTTATCAAGGTATCTACGTAGATAGCTAGATATACACACACACACACATATATAAATATATATATATATAATTTTCTTCATGCTCTATATCATCTATATATATTTATATATACATATCTATCTATACATACATATATATATGTATGTGTGTGTGTGTGTGTATAGATACTGACATGAGATAGTTACTAAAGAGTTTGAGATCAATAGATATAGAGATATATAATAACTAGATGTGATAGGTAGATACGGAAGAGAATTAAATATATGTATATATATATATATATATATATATATATATATATATATATATAGAGAGAGAGAGAGAGAGAGAGAGAGAGAGAGAGAGAGAGAGGGAGAGACAGACTGACAGAGATATAGATAGATACTAACGAGAATGAGAGAGATATATAAATAAATAGATATTGAAGAAAATGAGTTAGATCGATGAAGAGAATTATATATATATATATATATATATATATATATATATATATATATATTAATACATGTTTCATTAAATAATATAGATAAGCGTTGTCTATATATTTTATGTAAGTTCTTTTCATATCGTCTGATAAGCTTAATAACATTATCATTAAACAATGAAAGAACATCACAATATTGATACATATTTTTTAATCCAATCTAAGCTTTCGGCTTACATAAGCCATTATCAAAGATGACAATTACACAATATATTTAAGCAATACACGAACAAGAAATTGATGATAGTCTTGTTTGTTTACATGGATGATTTCCAATCAACGATAAACACGTGCATATAAATATATATATATATATATATTTAAAGAAATTTATTTTTATGTTTAACATTCTTTTTTATAGACACGAGTATTTAAGCAAATGCTCTGTTTATAATAAACAGTATTAAATAACATTTACCGGCCTGAATGTCCGAGAAATTTTCACGGAAAATATTCGTCCTCCGAATTTCTCGGACATTCAGGCCGGTAAATGTTATTTAATACTGATTATTATAAACAGAGCATTTACTTAAATACTAGTATCTATAAAAAAGAATGTTAAACATAAAAAAAAATGTCTTTAAATAATTGTCGGACTTTGTCCCTTTCATAATGTGTGAAGTCATATATATATATATATATATATATATATATATATATATATATATATATATATATATATATAATATATATATATATATATATATATATATATATATATATATATATATATATATTTAGATAGATAGATAGATACTGACTAGATGAGATAGACAAATACGGGAGAGAAATATATATAGATAGATATGTAGAGAGAGAGAGAGAGAGCAAGAGAGAGAGCGAGAGAGAGAGATAATTAGATAGTTAAACAGATAGGTACTGATGATTATGAGATAGATAGATAGATAGATAGATAGATAGATAGATAGTTAAATTACACAGTATGCGATAGATATTGAAGAGTATTAGATAGATAAAATTGAAGAGTATGATTAGATAGATAGATAGATAGATAGATAGATAGATAGATAGATAGATAGATAGATAGATAGATAGATAGATAGATAGATTGAAAGCAGAAAATAACACGATAAAAACCAGAAGGTGAAGAAGAGAAATCTGAAAGAATATAAGAAATAGAAAAAAAAGGAGGAAATAATCAATTCTTAGATAAAAAAAAGAAAAAAGGAAAAAGAATGTCAAATAAGCGAAACGGTTAAGATGGACGACTTGTTTCTGTAGCTGATTACGAAGGACGGGGAAAGCGAGGTTAAAACATCTGCACATGGAAAATGAAAAGATTCTTGAATGTTAATGCCACCACGCCATTCGTTCGCGACGTGGACAGACGCTGACCACTTGAAGAGCAGGAAGCGGGAACGGACAGTGTGTCCAATGTTTGATTTGTGTGTAAATAGGTATTTAGGGTCAATATGCCTTCTGGCACGTTGCTCTCCTTGGCGATTATCACACAGATGCTTACGGGATTGGTGAGGAGGGTGTTGCAAAGCTCAAATCCGGATATATTGGTCTGTTAGTTTTCAGTGAGGACATGTCCACTTTTCATTTGGACTGTCATGGACGATGTGCTTACCTACAGAAGAGGATTGGGGTGGAGAGATATTTGATTTAGTTAGGACGAGAATAAGGATCTTGTTATGGTTTGGGTATGACTGGATGAGGCCAGGAAACTTTCTTTAATATTATTTCGATTGATTCGCACGATATATGCGAAGTGGTTTTATTAGGCTTAGGATTTCTTCCTAAGATAATGGGATTTTTATATTACGTATAGTGTTGTGAATTTACCACCGTACGGATTTGGTGATTTCTATAACTATTCCTCTAAATGTAAAAGAAAGAAAGAAAGAAAGAAAAAAAGAAAGAAAGAAATAAAGAAAGAAAACATTTATATTAGGAAGGGGACAAAAAAGAAAGAAAGAAAACGTTTATATTAGGAAGGGTACAAAGAAAGAAAGAAAGAAAGAAAGAAAGAAAGAAAGAAAGCATTTATATTAGGAAGGGGACAAAAAAGAAAGAAAGAAAACGTTTATATTAGGAAAGGTACAAAGAAAGAAAGAAAGAAAGAAAGAAAGAAAGAAAGAAAGAAAGAAAGAAAGAAAGAAACCCTTGTATCAGGAAGGGGGCAGAGAAGAAAGAAAGAAAGAAAGAAAGAAAAAAAGAAAAAATAAATAAATAAATAAATCAATAAAGAAAGAAAGAAAGAAAGAAAAGAAGAAAGAAAGAAAAGGTTGGAAATTGAGTCAAAACCTGATATATATGATCTTCAGGACGTAGGCAATCAAGGTTCTCCACGAGAAATATGCTTGTATTAGAAAGAAAGAAAGAAAAAAAGAAAGAAAGAAAGAAAGAAAGATGTTTGTATTAGGAAGCGGACAGGAAAAAGAAAGAAAGAGAGATAGAAAGAGAGAAAGAGAAAAAGAAAGAAAGAAAGCATTTATATTAGGAAGGGGACAAAAAAGAAAGAAAGAAAACGTTTATAGTAGGAAGGGTACAAAGAAAGAAAGAAAGAAAGAAAGAAAGAAGGAAAGATAGAAACGTTTGTATCAGGAAGGGGGCAGAGAAGAAAGAAAGAAAGAAAGAAAGAAAGAAAGAAAGAAAGAAAGAAAGAAATAAAGAAAAGAAGAAAGAAAGAAAAGGACGAAAATTGAGTCAAAACCTGATATATATGATCTTCAGGATGTGGGCAATCAAGGCTCTCCACATCTCCTTATCCTTTGTAGCTCTTAGTATGTTTTCTCTTTTCGCCATCACTCCCAATCCCTTATTCTGACAACCATTAAAGACAACCATGTTTTTCGGTATATAAGTGCACTCTATTTTACCCCCACCCCCTCCCAAATAAAAAACAAAAAAAAAAACAGACTCTTTTGATAGGCATCAAAAATTTAAAGCGCTGTTTTACGGTTTGGTAGATGTAGGCGCCTGTATTTTGAAACGACCGGTTTTTTATGGAGCCGTGTTTTGCACCGACATATTGCATATGGCGATAAACTACACCTGGCAGCAAGGCTTCTGATTGATTGGTATTGAAGAACGTAAAACCACCTGTTAATTGCTATGGTTCCCAAGTTCACTCTGAACAGAATTGGTAGCACCTGTTAGGATCCCAGATCCCAAATTTTTTTATGAAGATGATGGCTGAAGAGTTACTAAATAAACGTAGTAAAGAAAAATTTGTGCATAACAAAAACAAGCGACGCTTAAAAATTACAGTTTCACAGATAACATTGAATAAATAATAAAATACATAACAACAAAATGCGAAATCCCCAAATCCCCAAATACAAACAAAATGTAATTATAGTAAAAACCAAATGTCCACTGTGGGGACATTGTTAGGAGAATAATATATTATATCAGGCTGATGTGGAAACAAAGGCGATACCATCCGAGGAGCAACTGGGAAAAAATGCAAACAAAGGTTTGAAGTTCATTTTTTTTATAATTCAAATACGAAAGATATAAGATTAACAATATATATGGAAATTATAGACTCAAGTCCCAGAAAAAACCTCTCTCTATCTATCATTTCCACGCTAGTTCAGCAAATCAAAATCGACTTTTTTATTTTGTCTTCAGTCTGACCTCAAAGGTTAACCTCAAGAAGTTCGAGCAGAGATACACTTCTCTAAAGAATAATACTTTGCTAAACTATTATTTAACATTATAATGAAATGTATCGCTGCTATTTTTACTATAAAATAATTTTTTATAATTTCATGGTAGTTTGACCACATTTTGGGGGTCCTTTCTTTGCCAATAGTTGAGATGCTAACAGTTGCTATCACCCCTGGTCAGAGTGAACCTGGGAACAACAGCAATTAACAGGTTGCTTTACGTTCCTCAAAACCGCCCAATCAGAAGCCTTGCTGCCAGTTGTAGTTTATTGTCAAATCCAATATGTTGGTGCAAAAACGGTTCCATAAAAAAGAAAAAGAAAAAAAGGTCGTTCCAAAATATAAGCGCCTACACGGCAGCGCCGAAACGTACTAAACCGTAAAACAACACTGTAAATTTTGATGCCTATTAAAAGAGTTTCTTTTTTGCGGGTGAGGGGGTTTAAAATAGAGTACATTTACATACCGATGAAAAGGAATCAGATACCCAACATGGTTGTCTTTAATGGCTGTCAGTATAGGGATTGAGACTGATGGCGAATAGAGAAAACTTATTAACTGCTACAAAGGAATGGAAGCTGTGGAGAACCATGAATGCCCCATCCTTGAAATCCTATATAGGCAAGACAAATCAACAGTAATATGTCAAAAAGTTCACAAAATAAATATTGGCGTTAAAGCATAAAAGTAAGTTCTGACAAGCGAACGTAGCGTTCTGAGTTCAAGACAAGGCAGGTTAAGACTGAATCATATGAAACCAGCCTATTTTACAAAAAAAAACCCTGTATGTATTTGTGTGTTTTTGCCTATAAAAGGTGGTGGGGAGTATTTTATATTGATTCCCATCGGGAAGGAAACCAACAAAGAAAAAGCTGTTACGGCGGTATGTGAGAACATTAACCGACAATGTTACATCTTTACCTGTGCGAGCAGAAGTATCATTTGCAAATTGTAAACGTCAATTTTGCGACGGAGAGGCATAGTTGACTTAAAGGTCGACTCAGCTTCTTCCGAGCTGTCCAGCGACTTACCAAACCAACGCTTCTTAAGAACCGCCACCCGTTAATAATGACCTTTGATGCACATGAGTGGTCGCCGCTGTCAGTATCCGCCAAGATGCGATGCGTCTCAGTGACCACGGGTTGTTTGACATGGCAACGCAGATGGCAAGTAATTTCCGAAAATGAGACGCGACTTAGCTGTGACCACCTCGCAGGCGACGACGGCGAAGCCGAGGACTAATCAGGAGACACGGAGCTGAGTTGAAAGATTGACGGAGAACCTGTCCTGACGTCTGCTTTCTCGGCTGCGCGATGGATTCTTTCAGCGCCTGCCAAGTAAAATCGCAATTGGCTTGTCTTGGAGTTCTGGATAAAAGAATGTTGGGGGGGGGCGATATATTGAACGGGGTTATACCTTGTCTGCTAAGTGGAATAATAGCCGATCTGATCTTCATTATCTGCATTTGAAACCATGAGACAGAATAAAATCACTAGAAAGACAGAAGTAAGGGTTTATGTAACCTGTGATCTCACACGAATGCACACAATAGAAACCTCAGCCGGTTGAATGTATCTCTAACCTGTTGAGTACAATATTGGTTAATGTATTTTCTTGTCTATCTATTAATCTAATACTAAAATCTGTGATTACATGCGTGCTTCTGTGCTGCGTTCTTCCGGTCCATAATGATTTAAGTCAATCTGATTGAAGTGAATAAGATTTTAAAATACGAATTATTTATACGGTAAGTATTTTTTATCTTAAATTTCTTCAAACAGAGTTTTTTTTTAATTTAAATATTTTTAAGTTAAAGACAACCACAAAAAGATGCCGCTTTGCTGTTTCATCCAGTTGTTTGTAAAGTAATTTTTTCTACTTCAGCTTTCTTTACACAAACAATATTTTAACGATTAAAAAAAAAATTATGGCATCTTTCTATTAAATGCCGTAAAAAATCAGTAAAACGTTAAACATGAACTTGTAAACCAGACCAATGATGACACGAACGAATTGAAATATTTAACTGAATTATAATAAAATTAACTTTCTGTGTCCGTCTTGACTGGTTTTCGCACGTTGAGAGCGCCTTTTTCGACTGAGAAAAAAAACTGGTGTTATACAGCCGTCGCAGTCCCAGACCCACGCTGACTATTGGCCAATACCTGCCCAGTATCGTTCATATGCAACTAGTCAGCGTCACCTACTCAAAGTAGAAGGTCTTCTCTTAACAGCCCATTGTGGAAGAAGACGCAACTCTTGGCGCTTACAGCACCACATGGAATCAGTTCGAAGTTTTTTAATGGGCTGACCCGATTCTCTGTTACGAAAAAAATCTCTTATTGATCATATTGTTTATCTATCTCTTGGGCGAACATTATTATCTACGACAGATCGGTGATGAAGAGCATTACATTCGTGGTCAACTTGCATGGTAATATTTAAATTCATTTCTCACAAATAAGTAATATAATTAGTTAATCTGGTGACTCGGCTTCAGTCACTTTTCCACGGATTCTCTGTGTGTAAACTATGAAATTCCAAAACTTCTGAAAACGTGCATTTTGCTTTTAGTTTTCGTTTAGCATACCATTTATTTTCGGTTTGTTTTGTCTTTATTAGTTTATTAACACACACACACACACACACACACAATATATATATATATATATATATATATATATATATATATATATATATATATATATATATATATATATATATCATATATTCTCTTCAGTATCTATTTATATATTGTTATGTACCGTATCTATGAACATTAATGTCCCAATCCTCATAAACACGTTTGACACTATTGTAAGTGGGAGTAATATGGTGTCTATATAGTCCACAACTAACAGTAGTTTATTTACTTCACGCCGCTGGCGAGTATTGTATTTTGTTGATGTTATAAACATTACCATTTCATTTCCAACCTCTGTTTTTGTAACCTTTACCTAGGTTACAACATATATCTATGTCATTCTCAAACTCTTCAGTATTTATCTATCTCATTTCAGTATCTTTCTTTCTCGCTCTCTCTCTCTCTCTCTCTCTCTCTCTATATATATATATATATATATATATATATATATATATATATTTATATATATACATATATATATATATACATATATATATATATATATATATATATATATATATATATATATATATATATATGTACCTAGATAACTCGCCCGCTACTTATCTAATACATAATAATGCTACTTATCAGCCGCCGACAAGGTGTGATAGCCACCGAAACCGTGATAGCCTCCGAAACCGTGATATCACCATTGGTCGACGGCACGTTGTATTTAAAAAAAACTGTACCTAGATAACTTGCCCGCTACTTATCGAATGTTCCTCCAATAAAATAAATATAATGTCCATTCAAGGGCCAGATTTATTGAAGGTGGTTGTTCTATAAGTGGTAAGAGATAAGTTTTCTCTCAATCTATTCCTGTCTATGTTTAATTATATATATATATATATATATATATATATATATATATATATATATATATATATATATATATATATATATGAGGCACGGTGGAGTAGTGGATAAGCAGAATGACCAAGCGGAGAGCCGAGTTGGAATTCCAGTCGAATCCATTACATTCACTTACGTGCTAATACTCTTGGGAAAGGTATGAATCCTTTTCTTCTCCGCCTCCGCAGCTATGGGTAAATAGCAGGACAGACTGTGTTCTTTAGCCTTAGATGGCAACTGGTCTAGGAGAAGGACAACTCTGAATTCAAAACCTGCGGAGGGTCGATTGGGAACATTGTGACACGTAATGCCCCGGGTCTCTGTGGTCGGTTATACACAAAGCTTTCACCACTATAATCAAATCATATGTGCTGGCGTCTGGGCTGTCGGTTTATAGGAACTGAGCTGCTTGACCCTCATACGTCGAATACGAAAGGAAAGTCCACCATGCATACATATATATATATATATATATATATATATATATATATATATATATATATATATAGAGAGAGAGAGAGAGAGAGAGAGAGAGAGCGTATTTTCCGGTTCACAAAACGCACTTTATTTCCTTAAAAATACCCTGAAAAATACGTAGCTGTCTTCCAAGACGAATGTAAGGCAACGCCCAGACTGAAGTAAGCTTGGACGGTCACCTCGACTGATAGGTATGTTGATTTGTATGTTGTGCTATTGCACTATAATGTTAGCTATCTAATTCAGCCTTTTATATGGTGTAATCTCAGTACTTAGCTGTTACAAGTATTTCCAAGACTATAAACCTTCCTGGAGCCGAGTCACAAGCTTAAACATGCTCTGTTTACTAGGAGCGATGAGAGCCTTTCTGCTCTTGACTAGTAAAAATACCAGCAAAAACATTTAATAGTAATGCTAAATAATAGTTTAGCTAACTATTATTCTTTAGAGAAGTGTATCTCTGCTCGAACTTCTTGAGGTTGACCTTTGAGGTCACATTGCAGATAAAATAAAAAAAGGCCATTTTCATTGGTTGAACTAGCGTGAAAATGATAGATAGAGAGAGGCTTTTCAGGGAGTTGAGTCTTAACCGTCAAACAATGTAAACGTGTTATTACAATCCTTTTCAATTCTGTTTGGTGGACAGTTCGGTTATTTATTTGGGGCATTTCACCATGGGTACCTCTCCACAATTTTCACCATGGGTATCCCTCCACAATTTTCACTATGGGTATCCCGCCACAATTTTAACCATGGGTATCCCTCCACAATTTTCACCATGGGTACCCCTCCACAATTTTCACCATGGGTATCCCTCCAAAATTTTCACCATGTGTATCCCTCCACAATTTTCACCATGGGCATCCCTCCACAATTTTTACCACGGGTACCCCTCCACAATTTTCACCATGGGTATCCCTCCATAATTTTCACCATGGGTACCCCTCCACAATTTTCCACTCTGGTTTCTTTCTTTTTGCAGTTCAACTCTTTCATTGATGCTTGAAACAAATGTTCCTTTTTTTTCTTTCATTGCGTCTAATCACTAACAAGTTTATGAAGGACCGATGTCAGCAGTTGTGAAGCAACTTGTCAGGGTAACATATTGCACAACATCAAGCTAAGTCTCGGGGAATAGATCCCGCGCTACAGAGAGATAAGAAGTGAAGAGCTGGTCCTAGCGACACCACGTATAGAATACATATATTACGCCCACCAACACCTACTCAAAAGCGAAGAACCACCGTTGTGCATTTCATATTAGGAACCATACAGAATTTCGGAAGTCTTGATAATCCGTAGCAAATTCCAAGAAACACGAGCCGAGCACGACAGAAAAGATATCCTAAAGAAAATTCTGGAAAATACCGAACCAGCTGGAAAAGGAGATTGGCTTTTATAATTTAAGGACTATTTCTGTGCGTTTTACACTTGGACAATTTATGCATGAGGTAAATGTTTATAACAAAAAAAACTGTTTTTATATAATTTATATTTATCGTCAAAATTATTTATACGATATTAATTCGGAAGAAAAAGAGGAATTTGTTCTTAGGTTAATCAACCCATGTTTAAGCTTTAAATAAAAGACAAAGTGTTGATAAACCGTAAAATAAATCAATGAATGAAGGAAGAAGGCTTTGTTTTAAAAAGCGTTTTGATCTTTAATGAGAAGGATTTATTCTTTCTTTTGTTTTATGGTTACTTTTTTCTACTTTTTTTCTCATTTTTCTTTACTTCCTCCTTAAATCTTTGTACTTCCGATTCGAAATTCTTTCTTGTTTTTATTTATTTTTATTCTTCGTTCTTTATTTCTTCCTTACAGTTCTTATACTTTCAATTCGAAATTTTTTCTTACATTTTCTTTTTGTCTTTCTTTCTATACTTCTTCCTTACTTAAACATAACATCAGAAAGAGGCAGCTGAAATTTCTAGCGCACGTAATGAGGAAAGACGGCTTGGAAAATTCGAAACTCACAAGCCAAATTATTTTTTAGTTTTTCTTTTTCTCTTTCTTTCTATACTTTTTCCTTACTTACACATAACATCAGAAAGAGGCAGCTGAAATTTCTAGCGCACGTAATGAGGAAAGACGGCTTGGAAAATTCGAAACTCACAAGCAAAATTATTTTTTTACTTTTTCTTTTTCTCTTTCTTTCTATACTTTTTCCTTACTTACACACAACATCAGAAAGTGACAGCTGAAATTTCTAGCGCACGTAATGAGGAAAGACGGCTTGGAAAATTCGACACTCACAGACCAAATTATTTCTTATTTTTTTTCTTTTTCTCTTTCTTTCTATACTTCTTCCTTACTTGCACATAACATCAGAAAGAGACAGCTGAAAATTCTAGTGGACGTAATGAAGAAAGACGGCTTGGAGAATTCGACATTCACAGGCCAGATTGACGCTGAAAGAGGGACAGCTGAAAGTAGCGAATGACCTACCTAGAGAACTTGAGTAAATGCTTGGGAGAGCAAGGATTAGGAGAGATATAGCGAAAAGAGAAAATTTTATTAATGGCTACATATAATAAGATACTTTGAGAAGCATGGCTGCCCACATTCTGTATGGACACGGTACATAGATGAAGAACACGTCTTCTAATCTTGGTGACCCCACTCTAAGTGCCTTCTCTTGAATAACCTTACAAGCTTCTTAAAGCCAGTAAACTCGACAGTGATGCAACTCAGTACGTCAATCACTTATGCTTTTCATTAGTGATTTATTCAGACGGCAACAACTTGGTTTAAGTGGTATTGCAGACAGGTGATTATCTAGAGACCCGGGGGTTTATATCCTTGGTGTTGAATATTTTCCTCTAATTAACCTATGCGAGAAATATATTATTTCCAAAAGAATAAATCACCATATACATCTTTTTTTTATTGCTTCCTCTGTTCTTAAATCTATATTTCCAAGTTTCTTTTTTAAAAGAAAACCGGCATTACTCTATGGAAGGCAGTAAATGCCACTAAAACACAAGGGATTATAAGGTCTAGAAGAATTAGGAACAGAAACATTAACAATGAGCAGGAAGAAGAAAGAAGACCTACGAGGGCAGAAGATAGCGATTGACATTTAATTTTTTTGCAGAATAAAATTGGCTTCCGGCTTCATTGCCAATAAAGTTGGCACGGAGCCGAAAGGGATTTCCACAGCGAGATGTGAGAGATAATTTACGGCTACATCTAGCCAGCTCAACTGTAAATTGATGAGATCTCGACGCCAGCCTAGTGTTGCGCTGACATTGAAAAAAAAACAAACTCTAGGTACCATAGCGAAGAGCTCATTCGAGCAATTACCATGAAAGTATTTATAGAAAAGACAAAGAGAAGCAACCTTAAGATAATAGGAAAATGACTGGAACTGAGCTGCCAGTTCAAGACCAGTAATATTGCAGATTATTCTTGGGATCTTATCAAGGAGCCCAATGTAAATTGCAGGGCCACCGGATCATATGTGGCAGTAATATTTTAAGCATGTTAGAATCTCTCTCTCTCTCTCTATATATATATATATATATATATATGTGTGTGTGTGTGTGTGTGTGTGTGTATGTGTGTGTGTGTGTGTGTGTGTGTGTGTGTGTGTGTGTGTCATCGGAATAAGCCCACGCAAGGCAGTAATGCCACTAAAACACAAGGGATTACGGGATGTGGAAGAATTAGGAACAGACACATTAATGATGATCAGAAAGAATAGAGAATAATCAGGTGGGCATTAGATAGCGATTGACCTTGCATTCAAATTTTTGCATTTTAAAGTTCGCTGGAAAGCATGGAGCCAGAAGGGAGTTCCACAAGCGAGAAGTGCGAGGGACGAAACTGTCAGCATAGAAATTTACGGCTACATCTATCCAGCTCAACTGTAAATTACCATGAAAGTATTTATAGAAAAGACACAGAGAAGCAACCTTAGGGTAGTGGAAAATGACTGGAGCTGACCTGACAGATAAGGACCAGTAATGTATGTGTGTGTGTTATCGGAATAAGCCGAAGAAACTGAGTAATGCCTCTAAGACAAAGGGGTTACGGGGTGTGTAAGAATTAGGAAGAGAAACATTATCGATAAGCAGAGGGTGAAGTTAGTAATCATATGGACATTGAATTTAAGTTTTTTCCAGATTAAAGTTGGCCGGAAAGCCTGTACCTGGAAGGGAGCTCCACAAGCGAGGCGCGCGAGAAAAGTTTTTAGCGTAGAATTTACGACGACATCTAGCCAGATCAACTGTATATTGGTGGGATCTCGACGCCAGACGCTTAAATTCAAAAACTCTAGGTATCATAGTGAAGAACGATATTTAATGTGTAAAACATGCAGAGATGTGGCACAAGGCCCAAATAGGGAAAAACAGATGCTCTTCTGTCTTAAAATTTAAACTTATCTAGCGACAATCAGTTACTAAATTCTCCAGCTTTTGGTTCACCATTTACTGTGACATGTTACTGAACTCACAACTCTTTGGGTCTAGTCACTGGATCTAACCAATGTCTTTATCCACTGGGTTATATGTCTTTGAGGAACCACAACTTGGAAAAGGGAAATCCGGAAGAGGCATGGCACGTGGAACTAGCACAATCTACCCCGGTGAATGAAATAAGGGGTTCGGTTCGAAGTTCTAATTGCTTGAAGAAGGCCGGAGCGTACAACGACCAACATGTTGTGAATATGGCAATGAAGGTGAGGATAACAGCCCGAATAATGTAAATAATGCAAGTAATTCTTATTACCCCAGCTCAGAGATATAGACAGATATTGAACAATTAAAAAGACAGAGAGATAGCGATTGATATTGCACTTAAATTTTGGAAGGTTAAAGTTCACTGGAAAGCAAGAGGCTGGAAGAGTGTTCCACAAGCGAGAAGTGCGACAGAAAAAAAAATTATTGAAAGCGCCAGAATTAAGAAGACAGAAGATAGCGATTGACATTGCACTTAACTTTCTGAAGATCAAAATCGACTGGAAAGCAAGAAACCGGAAGAGAGTTCCACAAGGGAGAAGTGCGAGAGAAAAAAAAAACAACATTATTTAAAGATCCAGAATTAAGAAGACAGAAGATAATGATTGATAAGGCACTTAAATTTTGGAAGGTTAAAGTTCACTGGAAAGCAAGAGGCCCACGAGAGAAGTGCGAGAAAAGCAACTTCTCGTCATTTCCAGGATAAAATTATTAAACCTTTATATTTAAATCCCCCCCACCACCACGTGGGTCTTATGTGGCACAAGGTCAAGTTTATCGTGGGTTCTCCGAGCCCCTAAGCTCGGCCAAAAATATTCCCTTCGAACCCGTATAAACGGGTTCAGGGCCTGTCTACCTCCCCGGACGAAACTTTACCCTTCGGTAAAGCTTCGTCCGGGTTCCGAGGCGGAGAGTTTGACAGCAATGAACCTTGCTGCCAAACTCGTACTGGGCTTAAATTTATAAAGTCTTGGTGTTATAGAGAAGAGTTCTCTTGTGTGTTAGTTCCTCAAACAAGAATAATCCCGCCACAATAATATGTTGGATAATGGTGGAAAGTGACACTGGAACGGTAAACAATCTAATTAGATCGGTGCCAAGTAGGTTTAAGGGCATGATTAAAAAGAAAATCAGTTTGCCCGCCACTTTCCAGTATTCGTTCTTTCAATTTATTTGATTGTGCCTATTTCTTGTTGAATAAAAGGAAAAGATAATTGGAGTGTCCCCAATTTCTTTTCTTTTTCTTTTTTGACAAATTAATATCGTATCGTTGTGACTAAACTGTTTACGGGGAAATTCAGAGAAAATGAAAGAGAAAACTAGGTTAATTAATCTGCACATAATATTGAAGATATATGCAGGAAGATATAATAATTTCAGTTGTAAACGAGAAATCTTCCGTTCATAAGTTAAGTAAGACAATTTAAGATCTATCTATCTATCTCAGTCTATTCATATCTATTTGTCTATCTTTTGGTTTCGTCCATTTCTATCTATCTATCTATCTATCTATCTATCTAATTCTCGGCAATATGTATTTATCTATGTATCTCTCTATATACACACACACACACACACACACACACACACACACACACACACACACACACACACACACACACACACACACACACACACACACACATATGAGATGCTAACGCAAATTATGCAAACTGCGATTCTTGGGCTGCCTGCCCCAGTGAAAAATAATATATGGGGAAATCGTCGAGAGATGTTTGAAATGCCAACCGAGATTCAAAACATTTTTGACACCTTGCTAAATAAGTAAAATACCCATTAATCTCTCTCCTCTCTCTCTTTCAATATACATACATACATACATATATATATATATATATATATATATATATATATATATATATATATATATATATATATATATATAAAGAACGAGAGATGAATATAAAGTATCTCACAATGAGTTATGGTGCTAATAATTAATAAGCTTAATAACAGAGATATAATTTATATTAATACGCAACAGACTGCATTGTGCATGAAACTCTGAGTTATGCCCACCGGTAGCAACTCTTCATTTAAATATGTGTAATTGAATATGACGGACATGGAATTTTGATGTATTTTTTTATTTTGTTTATCCAACATTCTTGCATTATTCGGTTTGGTGGGAGTAAGGGAGAGCAAAAATGTTCACATCGTCCATTGTCCCAGGCGCTTTCAATCACTTCTTTATCTATTTTCAACGGGGTTTGTTTTAGGTGTTAATTTCTTTTCATGCCTGTGTAAGATTTTTTTTTGTGCTGTTTAAAAATTAGCACCGTTTATTCCGAGCTTCGCGAGTTGACCGTGGCTGGAATTTCATTTGGCCTCTTTCTATTGTTAAAGTAACTTCAACCCACCGTTTCCGTGGCTGAATATGTCGACATTTATACTGGGTGCAAGATGTTTTATGTAACGGTCCTGTCTCACAGCGAGATGTTTTCGGTAACAGGACCTACATAGGATGATAGCATTATCGGCCAGAATCATCCTTAAGGGTTTTTATGCAAATTGTTGGTGCCTTTTTATCGCAATTTGATCAGACATGTGTGGTAATCTAATCAAGGAGGTGGTGGTGTGACCGATACAGGAAATTGTCTTGTGACAAAGATTGTACTGGGCAGTGAAATTGATTAGATATATTGGTCATCTCTAGTTTAGACATCATAGGGTTGTTTTGATTAGTTACAATAAGGTTTGCGGTTTTCCATTTCCTGTAATATCTTATAAGTTTTTTTATATGTTTTCAGAGTGTTACGTCAGAAATATAGTATTTAAGGATTGGTAATACATCGGAATTGTCCTGCTTTTAATTATTGTTCATCTGGTTCCAGTAAAATATGTTGATGTTTTGTTGTATGGTATTTTTGTTAATGATGCCAAGTGCTTTTTGGAAGAATAATTCATCTGTTTATCAATGTAAAGTGTGTTCCAATAACTAGGACTGATTTTAAATGTGAATTAGGTTTAAGCGTCTAATGATTTTTGTTTTTTTTTTTTTTCAGCGTTCTATGATTAAAAATTTAAATGCATAACACTATTTTTCTTCACGTTACATTTTCTGGACATAATTACGTGTCACTAAATAAAATTTCTACACTTGTCTTGACAAAGTTCATCAAGGAACGAAACGCATTGCCATGTTTTCCTCTAGTCTTTTCTGATTATATATATATATATATATATATATATATATATATATATATATATATATATATATAAGAGGGTCATTTAATAAATAAGTTGAATTTTTCGGTATAAGGACTTCTAATACAGAAAGAAGCTTACTCTTTTTTTTTGTTTTACTTCTTTTTCACATGGATTTAATTTCTTTTGCAGATTAAAAAAGAACTTTGACAGTTTTGGCGATTAACAAAGATGGCCGACCAAGAAGCATGCTCCAGGATTGAACAGCGGTCAGTTATCAAGTTTTTGGTTGCTGAAGGGTGCAAACCAGTTGAAATTCATAGGAGAATGTCAACTGTGTATGGTGCCACATGTTTCAGCCAAAAATAATGTCTACAAGTGGGTTAAATTGTTTAAAGAAGGACGGAGCAGTGTTGAGGATGAAGACAGGCCTGAGAGGCCTACAGAAGTGAGGTCTCCTGAGGTGATCGAATCAGTCAATGACCGCATTCAGTCTGACAGAAGAGTGACAGTGGATGACATTGCAAGGAATTTGAGCTTATCTGTTACGACAAACGCAGGTGTCCTCAGTCAGAAGGAGTCATCTTGCATCATGACAACGCAAGGCCTCACACAGCAGCCCAAACGGTGCAGACCATCAACGAGCTGGGCTGGGAACTGCTCCCTCATCCCCCTTACAGCCCAGACCTTGCCCCTTCAGACTTTCACCTGTTTGGTCACTTGAAAGCGTTCATGAGAGGCACGAAGTTTAAAAGTGACAATGAAGCCAAAAGTGTTGTGAGCGACTGGCTGAGACATCAGACCAAAGATTTTTACGCTGAGAGAATACGGAAGCTTGTGCACAGATGGGAAAAGTGTGTGACAGTGCTGGGAGACTACGTTGAAAAATACAAAAATAAAGTAAGCTTCTATTAGAAGTATTAGAAGTCCTTATATCGAAAAATTCACCTTTTTTTATTGAATGACCCTCGTATATAAATATTAAAGAAAACCGAAAAGCATTGATAGAATTTGCCAAAATCTAAAACTCTTACCCAGATAAAGTCTCGAATAAAAACGACAATACTCAAAAAAAGGAAGAAAAAAAAGGCCTAAAGAGAGACATAACTACTCAGTAAAACTTCTGTGATAAACAAAAACATTGTTTTTGCTTTCAGATTTAACAACTTAAGTCTGTCTTTGGCAATTTCAATTATGGAAAGATTAACAATCAAACAACATGTTAAAGTTTCAAGAGTCCAATTGGAAAAATTGTTCGTAAATTCAAACAAACTGGGTCGGCGGCAGATGCGAACCAAGTTCGTGCTCGTTTACGCCGTTCAGCTGAAAACATTGCTGCAGTGCACGGGAATGTGGGCAAAAATACAGACACCTCTATTCGTCATCGTGCGCAGGAATTGAATCCTTTCACAATAACGTTACATCGATTCCAGTTGCCCTCTCGGTTGGTCGATTATGTTGATCAAAAAATCACAGGAAAGATAACGTCTGAATCTACATTGAAGAGGTCAAAGATTTAATTAGTGAAAAAAAAAATAACAGTTCAGTCGGAGACGTTAGAATTATGGAGTTGAGGTAGACTTTAGGAGGAACAGGAAACCCAATCCTAAACAGGAAATAAGGGATAAATCTTTACTCTTGTACAAAAGACTGGGTATGGTTGTATACCGGACGATAGGCGAACCTATATACACCTATTAGCGAAGGAGAAAGAAAGAAAGAATTCGTGGATAAAAATGTCAGAGTTCAGGATGAGACGTAAGAAGAATAGAGTCGAAATAGATTTTTAGAAATAAGAATATATATATATATATATCTGTAAAAAAAAAACAGCAATATGAATATAGACAAAAGGAAAAATTTTTGATTTTTAACGACGAGCTACTGAACAGGCTGGACATTGCTTAACTTCGGTGATCGTACAGGAAACGATGTTTCAACATGATGCGGTTACAAGCCTATATATATATATATATATATATATATATATATATATATATATATATATATATATATATATATATATATATATATTTGGATATATTTTTAATCAGCTCCTCGCAAGCAATGCAATGATGTCACTAAAACGCAAGGGGTGACTGGTAGTGAATGAGAATGAAAAGAATCTACCAGAGACCGGAAAACCAAGCTTAAATGACGCGTTCGGCCGGGGAGGGGCGTATTCAACAAAAAAATCGAAAATTGCATTTTTTCACTGCAAATTATTCATTACTAGCAGCATGGCCCGGCGTTCCCCGTGCTTTATTCAAAAATCTTACGACTCATACAGCAATCGCTATCACTTGACTTAAAATATTTTTGCGCTTCCTTGCCTTTAAAGGAGTTCCCTTTGCCTTGCTGATGTTGCTACATGCCTTACCTCTTGCCTATCTCACACTGCGAATTTTTTCTAAGCTCTATACTAAACATTAAATCTGTTACGAAAAAAGAACTAAACAAAATGAACACAAAAATATCAGCTTTAAAAAAGGACTTGTTACTGGAAAAACCGAATGAAAAAAGAATGTTAACAACAAATACTTTTTCACACCCAACCCAGTTCTGCGGAATCAGAATCAACGTTGAGTTTAAGCAAGTGAATGAGCCAATTGGATTAAAGTGCCATGCAGAATTAAATTTTTCCCACTTGTGATGAATGCAGCTATCGATTTTTTTTGCATGCTAGCATGCTAGTTAACATTCGTGTCAGTCAGCTGTTGGCTTTCACGCTGGCCAATAGAATCTTCCTGCCTATTCGTGGCAGCCAGCTATAGGCTCTCACTCTGGCCCGTAGCAAATGGCCGCAAAATACCTGAAAACTGCCGTAGAAGCATGAAAAAATCGATTATTTCCACTATCGATGGCAGTTGGGAAATGCAAAGTCAGTTGTGGCCTTTCCACTCACTTGAAGCATGTGCATGTAAAGTTAGGTGCAAATCCGTCGAATATTGCGGCCGTGCATTCGTTTCACATTCACACAGACACATACACACACATCCTGCCTTTTATAGATAGAGATATCATATCCAAGTATTTTACAAAATATTAGAGCCGAACACACAATACAAGCTCAATTTAGGTTTATAGTTCGTAACCATGCAATGAGACGAGGTAACATAAATCGTAGATTTGTCTGCGGAATATCATTACATTATTGTTACATAATTATAATGAAATCATTAAGGTTCTTTTGTCAAATGCATTTTATTTTTGGTCGTATATTAATTTAAAATATTCCTTTTTACAGGCTTTATTTTTGAAATGGAATAAGATCATTCTAAATTTCATAATTTCGCTATTGCCCATCACAATGACTGGAAGAAAGCGATCTAAAAACAAAAATGGTAAGTAACGACATCAAAAGAGGTTTGGATGCAGCTGGGTTCCCTTCCCAAATCGAAACCGTAGGCCTTGACCGTGGTGATGGAAAGCGGCCGGATGGCATTACCAGTCGTTGATTTGGTATGCGACCTGTGCGGATACATTTTCGGCCGGTAATTTGATCAGGTCCGCGGTTGAGCCGGAGTTCGTCGCCCGAGAGGCAGAGATAAAAAAAAAAAATAGCTAAATATTCTTCTCTTGCTGATAGATTTTTTTTTTACTCCTGTGGCAGTGGAGGCTTCAGGGATTATTGGCCCTCGTTCGATGGCGATCCTTTGGAGGATTGGTGCGATTGCGTCTCGATTAAGGAACGAGCCTCCCGAAACGGAGTGGCTCTTGCAGCGTGTCTCACTGGCGATGGTTCGAGGTAATGCTTTCTCCATCATTGCGGCTGGCAGAGGATAGAAAAAATTGTTTATAGTTACGTTGTTCTGGAATTATCATCAATAGTCGAATGAACTTGTTTTGTTTCAATGACTTTTGTTTTGTTATTATTTGTTACTTTGTTCAATAAATGATTTCTTATTTAAAAAATGCGAAAGACAGTTAACAAAGCGTAAACAAAACTGCTCCAGTTTGTTGAACTTAGGAAACTTAGCATTGCAGCCAATGTATTCTAAAATGCTGTCAAAAAGAAAGGAGAAAATGAAAAATACCTAACAACAAATCGGATATAGCATCAAAATTTATATTACCCTTATTTATTTGTTATGTAACTAATGAATAACTGTAAACATTTTTTGCGTGCTTCCTATAATAAATTCTTAATAAATATTATTAGTGTCAAGGGTAATTTAATTCTACATTTACAATTCCTTACAGCTAACCATAAAAAGAAATGTTGATGAAAACTGCCTAAAACCTTTAAGCGCGAATGTTGAATACACCCCTTCTCCACCTAACGCTTCACACGCACACACACACACACACACATATATATATATATATATATATATATATATATATATATATATATATGAGACGCGTTTCATCCGTTAGGAGTTCATCGCACTGGGTTTGTTGACGTTGTTGTGACTGTCGCAACGACGTCAACAAACCTCCTAACGGATGAAACGCTTCACAAATATACTTTTCATTTTGCCTTACAATTTCCTGATATATATATATATATATATATATATATATATATATATATTCTGACCCTGACGATCTGCCTAAGTGAAACCTTGCTAGGTTTGTCTGGCTCATTAGGTTTGACTAGGTCTGTTCTACGTTTGTATCGAGCTCTTTAGTTAGTTGTTTACTTGTATCGAGGTTTTTTGGGGGGGCCTTGAACCTGTATCTGTGCGATTATTTTCGACAGACTTTCATGTTCCTGGCTCTTTCTTTTTTAAATTCTTTTTTTCCCTTCGTGATTGATTTGGCTATTGTTAAATAAAGAATTCGAAGGTTTTTCGACACGAGTATAGTTACCTATATATATATATATATATATATATATATGAAGTAATATAGTCTTAAAGTGTGCTATATTTATGGGATAAAGTGCTGAATATCAGAGATAGATCGTGTGTAAATATAAAAGTGAACATGGAAGTCAACACTTAGAGGCGACAGTCTGTTTCATGCTAGTGCAATCGTCATGCGATTGCACTAGCATGCAACTGACTGTCGCCTCTATGTATTGACTTCTATGTTCACTTTTATATATATATATATATATATATATATATATATATATATATATATATATATATATATATATATATATATATATATATGTCGCGTTCGGTGAAGCAGGGGTGTATTCAAGAAAAAATCAAAATTGCCTTTTTCACTGCAAATTATTCCGTATATCGTATCCAAGTATTTTACAAAAACTTAGAGCCGATTACACAATACTTCAAGCTCAGTC
>OZ038479.1:70605593-70615593 GCA_964036315.1 Acanthosepion esculentum
TAGATGAGTGATCGATGGGGAAAACCAGCCATGCAAGCCCACCGACACGCCTATCAAACCCAAGATGGATACAATCTCCCTACTCATACTAACAGAAGAGCTCAATAAGTGGAAGCGCCTCTGAATTGGTCAGGGCGGCATACCTAGCTGACGTTTGGATGAGGTGAGACAACTCCAAGATGTAACCAATTAATCAGAATCTTTCTCGTGCGTTATCCAATCAAGAGGTAATCTACCACAGAGTTCGTACGATTTACAGTTCAGGAATTTAATACGTTCCTGAAGGCCGTTCGTGAACCAGAATGTTTGTAAACTGAAGATATTTTTACCAGAGGAATCAATATAAATAGATTAAACGGTTCGCGGGCCTAGATGACTGCAGATTTTAAATTTATACGTTACTTTGTGCAAAAGTTCACACACAAAACTAATGAAAATCATTAGATCTAACACACCAAAAAACGTAAACCCAATACTAAAGAGATAAAATACAGGCGAAAACTAAATTTCAGGACTTTCATGCACATTTCATTAAAAACGACTGACAAGGTGCTTTTATTTATTTTTTTATAAAATTTCTCAATAGCTTACAAACCCTTGGCGCCGTTTTCCTATGGAAATATATCCACGCCAGATACCGAATCTCTGGCTCGCATTCCTCATGTTTGGAAAAAAACAAGACTAGCCTTTTTCAGGTTTGCGGGGAATGTTTCGTCGCTATTGACATAGGAGATAAATCCGGCCCGCTCGAATCAAGAATTCTAAACATGGTTTCTCCAGATGTAAACAAACGAATCTTCGGCAGAGCAATTCGCGTCGGGAATTATTACAAAGTAAGACTCTATGTTTTCCGTCCCTTTTCACACTAATTGTTGAGTAGATATGTGTTATATTATCTTTGTGTGGGTTAAAAGTATATATATATATGGTGTACTTTCCCGTCGTATTAGGGTCAAGCAGCTCAGTTCAAAGAATATATATATATATATATATATATATATATATATATATATATATATATATGGTGGACTCTCCCATCGTATTCGTATGAGGGTCAGGGCGCTTAGTTCTAGAAACCGACAATGATTGCATAATTTATTCCATTATTTATAAATTATGACCATGGAATATTAGTGTTTAAGCCTTTTTATTATGTCCTTACTCTGTCCTGGACATTGAGTGCTACCCTCTTGGAATTATTTTTTAACCGGACACTTCTCTGTGGCCGAACGGTTAAGGCACGTCATGCGAAATGACCGCTCCGTATAAGATACAGGTTCGATTCCTGTCGGAGAACGAACATTTTCTATGAAAATTTCTCGGACATTCAGGCCGGTAAATGTTATTTAATACTGTTTATTATAAACAGAGCATTTACTTAAATACTTGTATCTATGAAAAAGAACGTTAAACATATAAAAAATGTCTTTATATGTGTGTGTGTATATATATATTATTTTTGTATGACTTAGCCGTATAAAACTCTCTCTTGGATTATAGTATGATTGTCATTCTTTTTTTTTCAGGTGTTCCGTTCCGTCCTTTGTATAAGATGTTGTTATATCATGGATGCGAATAATGAGGAAAATACAAATGGAGAAGACTCCATATTTCTTCCATAGCTCATTCACGAGACGTTGCGCTTTTTATTTATTTCTTTATTGTAAACAACTTTGTTTAAAAAGAACCGACAAGATCTGTCTGTTTAATATTTTATTTATTTTTCCAATTTTCGAATAAGGTGAGGAGTATTGTACTCAAAGTTTTGGATAATCTGACTGGACTTCATATTCTGTTATTGTATGTTCAAGTACATTGCAAGAAGCAATGCAATGGCTGTGTGGTAGCTGAAATTCCTTTGTCGACATCCTGGTATTCTCTGGAAAGCTGGAAATCTGACATAGTCTGGAGCGATATCATGTTTAGTGGTTATTGTGAACGTGATCGTACCAAAAAGCGTGTGATTTTTGTAGTTCTTAATATATATATATATATATATATATATATATATATATATATATATATATATATATATATATATATATATGATGAAAATGTGGAAAAGACAAAGCAAAATCCGAATATGTGAGTTTACTGTTTTTTATTTTGTTTTTGTTTTTTTGTTTTTCTGTCGACGTCAGACGTTTCGGTCAAATAGACCTTCTTCAGGACATGGTTAATGGAGACATATTTATATTAAATTTAAGTTAAATGAAGAGACGATATATACAGGACTAGTCAGAAACAGAAAAACTGAAATTCTAAAGTCAGAGTGTTCTTTCTTGGATTCGGATACGCTGGCGCCGCGTGGGCGGCGCTGCGAAAACCGGCTCCCAGGGAAGAGATTTTATCCTAAGTGGAAAGTGGGGGGAACCTATTTAAAACTATAGCTTATCGGTACGTTTGCCAAGCATTAATCTTGCTAGGAATGTTGATATATTAAAGAAACCCTGTCTATATATATATATATATATATATATATATATATATATATATATATATATAAAAGGCTGAAACACTAATATTCCATGGTTATAATTTATATTTGTAGGTCAGATGAATTGTATCGTAATTACGATTCCAATGTAAGAAATTATAACCATGGAATGTGTTTGAGCCTTTTATATTATATTCTTACTCTGTCCTGGACATTGAGTTCTATCTGGATTCTATCCTCTTGGGAATCGATTAAGATTTGAACCGTTATCTTAGAAATGATTAAAGATATCTTACTGCAATTCTATAACACTATTCTATAACGCTCTACTTTAAGCAATAAGGATGTATAATTATACTCCAAGTATTGTGATGAAATATCTTGACCGTGTTTTGAAAAATTAAAACATTATATAATTACGCACATGCAACAAAGTATTTCTTATTTAACAGTTAAAATGTTTCGTCCTTGAAAATGTAATAGCCGAAAGCGCTCGGCTTAAAAGACCATTCGGACAGTTTTTATATAATTTATCATCTGAAAAAAAATTATTAGATCACATGAGAAATTGTATAAAAAAACTAAATCAAATCACCTTATCTGTCGTATTTAATGAAATGTGTTTATATAATATATATATAAAAATGAACATTGAAGTCAACACTTAGAGCTGTTTCATGCTAGACGCAATCGTCAGGCCCTATATTTATATATAAAAAAATAAACAATAAAATCCAAAATCACATCATATGAGGAATAGCCAATTTCGGATATCCCACTGTCCCACAGAGAATGTAAATCTCCACTGTTTGCACGTCCCAATGCATACACTGACAGATGCGCTTGGTCGGCTTCCGTCCGCATGCGGCATCAAAAGGGAACTCGACGCCCTACTGGGAACGAGCGAAGGAAACTAATTAACTATTATGTATTCTTATCTAATATACATTTGCTAGTGCAAGAAAAGAGTGTAATATCAATCCTCCTATATGGTAGTGGAAGCTGGACAGATGTAGAAGTGGCTTGAAGCAACAGAAATGTGGTTCTACAGAAGGATGCTGAGAATACAATGGACCGAACATATGAGCTACGACGAAGCTTTAGAGAAAATGTAGACAAAAAGGACACTTATAAATAACATCAGAAAGAGACGGCATGTCTAGATCATATAATGTGGAAAGACGGCTTGGAAAATTCGACACTCACAGGACAGATTGAAGGCAAGTGGGGGGGGGCAGAGGAAAACAACGCAAAAGCTGTGTATATTTCTGAGATGAGGTATTATGTACACTGTTTACATTATTAGACATGGCACGTGGAACTAGGACAGTCTACCCCAGTGAGCGAAAGAAAGGGTTCAGTTCGTTGTGATAAATATGGCGACAAGGATAAGGACAATAGTACGAATAAATGTAAATAGTGAACGTAAAAGCTACGTAGAGAGTAAATGGATGGCAGAACGGTTTCGGAGAGATAACAAAAAAGACATAATTTATTAAGGGCAACGAAGAAGAAGAAGAAGAAGAAGAAGAAGAAGAAGAAGAAGAAGAAGAAGAAGAAGAAGAAGAAGAAGAAGATATGAATTATATGATGACAAGCATTATGTATTATACATGCGGCTGGGGACCGCGTGTGTATCCAAAGTCCCACTGAGAATCTAAATCTCCACTGTTTGCTCGTCCGAATGAATATGACCACAGATACGCTTGGTCAGCTTCCGTCCGCATGCGGCATCAAAAGCGGACCCGACGCCCCACTGGGAACGAGAGAAGCAAAATAATTAACTATTATGCATTATTATCTAATATACATTTGCTAATGCATAATGAGGTGACATCTACGTGCATCTATATATGCATATATTACGCAGCACATGCACCCGGCACACGGACACATTTACATTGCATGTATCAGTCTAACATTGACCGCTCGTAGAGGGAGAGGGAGTTGTCTTTATTTTTATTTTTCAGGGCCAAGAGATACCCGGCTTAGCGACACCAATTACACTTGTTTCTTACAACAAAAGGGGCTTCTTCAACTTCCATTATTTTGCCTGCATTAAAAGTGACACGCGTACACTGCCGGCCTCTCTATAACTGTTGTTCTATATATTCCAGCATTTATTTAAACATTCAGTTCAAAATCTAGGAAGGGATCTACGACGCGTCTACATTGATAATAGAATTATTTTTTTTAATTATGTTTTATGAGTTTAAAAAAAATATATAGAGCAAATCTGGCTTTTGTAATATTAAGGGAACCACGCCCTTTTTGACAATTGACCAATAACAACAGCGATAACTACAATGCAAGCAGTCCCGTGTTAAAAACAATATCTTTTCCGCAAGCATATACCGTGTGTAGCAGCAAAATTGTCCAAATCGTGTTACAGAATAAATGTCAATCCTACAAAATGTTTAATATCTAAAAATAAATAAATAAATAAATAAACTAATTGAGTTTCTTTTTCCCAGGTTTTCAGGTAAGATGTTTAAGCATCTCGATACCATTTATCGTAAGGATCACGGAAAAAAAAACATTTGAGTTATTCAGCTGGAAAGAGAACAGGTTAAAATTGGTTTGTGTTAGGCCCACTGTCTTGTCAATTGAGCAATGGTGAGAAGAAAAAACAAACATTCAGGCCTTCAGTAATGGTACGAACATTCATACTCTGGCTTCCATCTTCAAAATCCTTTGAAGAACCATCAAGAGAACGGTGAATACGTTTAAGAAGAAGGAACAGTAGAGAGGAAAACTGGATCAGGAGGTCACAACAGGAAGAGTGATCGTCATTGTAACTTAGAGCTCAAGAGACCAATTAGAAAAAAAAAAACCAATCCATAAGACGTTTAGCATGTGAGAGGGGAGTTTCAGCTATGACAGTCCAAAGAGCAATAATAAAAAAAAAAAACAGTTGAAAATTAAATTGAAGGTGAAAACCTGTGAGGCAACTTGTTACTACAGGACTGAAATTTAGAAGGTTAGAGAGGGTCAAGATCATCTTCAATAAATTGGAAAATGATCCTGGAATTATATATATATATATATATATATATATATATATATATATATATATATATGCGATGAGAACGAAAGTAATATATAAATTCTAACGTTTGCAGCGTTAATTCAAAAAAGAGCTCGATACAGGTAGTAGAGCGATAATTATTTATTTATTATAATTTTATCATATAGACAAAACCATTTTACTCACAACAAAGATGCAACTTGGTTTCAGTGCATTTTAACTGCACATCTACGGGTGAGGGTTGGAAATGGTTATGAACGATCCTGTTTGTAGGCAAGCCCGGATGTAATACGTCACTTCCTTTTTCCATTTTTTGAGAAGAAAAATGTACTTACAAAATATACATAGAGTATCTAAGTGAAACAATAGTGGTTGTTGACAGCAGTTTGGTGTTGGGTGGACCGGGTAGTTAATGTTGAATGGTGTGTGGACATTTTTTCGATGATAAACATCGGTCAAAGTTTAGGTACGTCAACTCACAGGCGTCCTAATTTTGAGCTTTTTACCTACTCAAATGTAATATTATCCGCTATCGCTATCTTCCCTCCCCTACCTCTCATTTTCGTTTATGATCGATTTCATCACGATTCTCCTGCTAAACTTGGAGAGTAATTATACATTTTTATTTCTCAAAGTAGAGTCGAGTAGTGTTAGAAAAACCCTGGCGAATTCCAGTACGTTATCTTTAATCATTTCTAGGATACAACGGTTAAAATTTTAATCTAATAATTGGACAGTTTTGCTGTTACACGATTTGGACAGTTTTGCTGTTATAACCGATATACCACCAATTTTCCGGCAATCTGAATTCATAATTATACTTATTTATCCGTTTACAGAACAAACGGATGTCATGTAATCTTCTTTTATGTGCTGTGTCCTTTCACGACGTAAGCGATCATGGTACTCCACATTTTCCTGTCCTTTGTAGCTCTTAATAATTTTTGTTTGGTTATTTCTGAAAAAAAAACGTTTTAGCATCCATTTACTGAAGCTCATTAAGAATGCCACGCGTTGCTTTCCTCTGTCTGGCTTTCTCTCAATCTGTCCAGTGAGTATCAAATTTTCCAAGCCGTCCTTCCTCATTACACACCGCAGAAATTTCAACTGCCTCTTCCTTAAGTGTAAGTTTCCTTTTTGATTCCATTTTCTCCAAAACCACGTCGTTGCTCACGTGTTCGTTTCACGGTATCCTCAGCATCCTTCTGTAGAGCCACATTTCCGTTGCTTCGAGTCTCTTCTTCATCTTTGTGGAGATTATCCAGTATTCGCTGTCATACAAGAGGAGAGATATCACGTAACAGTTCAGTTCTCGTTTTTTTTTTATTGCTTCTATCGAAATTTTCCTGTCACTTAATACTCTGCTTAGCTTTTGGAATGCATCTTTGACTATCTTAATACGTCTTCGGTTATCAGTGTCTCACTTTCGACCAGCAATTCAATAACACAGCTTTTATCCTCATCTTTATTGTCACATTGACAACGTTTCGGCCTTTGTACGCTCGGACTTTCTTCAGGTGGTTGGAAGATCACGTGGATAAAGGCGTTGGTTAGATCCAGTGACTAGACCCAAAGAGTTGTAAGTTCAGTAGCAGGCTACAGCGATGGTGAACCAAAATACTTGAGTTAAAAGTTAAGTTAAACAGAAATAACTGAGACATCCAACCATTATCTAATATACATTTGCTAGTGCAAGAAAAGAGTGTAACATCAATCCCCCTATATGGTACTGGAAGCTGGACAGATGTAGAAGAGGCTTGAAGCAACAGAAATGTGGTTCTACAGAAGGATGCTGAGAATACAATGGACCGAACATATAAGCAACGACGAAGCTTTAGAGAAAATGTAAACAAAAAGGACACTTGGAAAGACGGCTTGGAAAATTCGACACTCACGGGACAGATTGAAGGCAAGTGGGGGCAGAGAAAAACAACGCAAAAGCTGTGTATATTTCTGACATGAGGTATTATGTACACTATTTACATTATTAGACATGGCACGTGGAACTAGAATAATCTACCCGAGTGGACGAAATAAAGGGTTCGATTCGAAATGCCAATCACTTGAAGAAGGCCGTAGCGTACAACGGTCGAAACGTTTTGAATGTGGCAATGAAGATGAGGATAACAGTCGGAATAAAGTAAAGAATGTAAATAATCATAATACCTCATCTCAGAGATATAGACAGATAACACAGCTCTTACTCACTAATTACGCATCTTTGCTATACCAGCAGAATAATCGACTGTTTGTTTATTGTTATTAAAAAAAAACCTACATACTTTGACTTTCGTGTCCACAAAAAAAAAAAACAAAAAAAAAACGGAGTGTAAAAGAATAGGTTTTCCTTAGAAAGCTCTATTATTTTAACTACCTTCTCTCCTCGGCAATGTTTATTGCTTTAAAAAGCGATCTTTAGAATTGTATTAAAACCAGAACAAATGATGAACGTGAATTGATACATTTTTCTTGTCAATTTCCAACGAACATATTAAATATTATTTATTTATTAGATTATTTATTTACAAGAATAATTTTATATTTACAACATTCTAAAAACTAATTCTTTTAAAACTAATGCAATCCAATATTTATCAACTGCCAATTTATAAAGAAATAAATATGAAAGCAATTTTTTTTATTTATAAACATTTACTAAATTATTAAAATATGTAACCCAATTATAAGGAGATCCTTATTATTTACAATTTTATAAAACATCATCATACTTCCAGCTGGTAAAGGCATTGCGATTGTAATGATGGACAAAACGGCATATACAGAAAAACTGGAAGACCTCATTAGGAATTGTAACTACAGTAAAGAAAGATCCAACAGTGAAAACAGAACGAAAACTGTCACAGATCCTAATCAAGAACAAGGACCACTCCCCACATAAGACATAAAGGCAGTTGTCCCAAGGTACTTCACATATACGGTCCCCCCCAAAAAAAAATTCACAAAGACGATATTCCGCTCAGGTTAATTGTTAGCTGCCAGAGCTTTGTGTGCCCACCTCTGAGCCGCTTCCTTGTAGATATAATTGACCCATTAAAAGAAATAGTCACCTCCATATGTCCGAAATTCCGCCCACTTCGTGGAAATAATCATAGATGCTCCCATCTAATACATCGAGAAGGTGCGCCTGGGCGTGGTTTGTTCACCAAGATATCCATGTAGGAGGCACTATCGGTAGTCAGGGACAGACTGGCCTCGGACTCATCCCTTGGATAACGGACCTGTATACACTTCAGAATGGGATCAGACATATATCGACAGGATGAAGGCTTAGCAATGGGCTCACCATTATCACCAGCAATGGCAAACATGTACATATAACACTTCGAAGAAATGGCATTAGTATACACCTCACGAAAGCCAGCCGTATGGCTGAGATACGTAGATGACACCGTCATACTCCGAGAAAGAGGTCCAGATACTACAATAAGATCATCGATACAGTTAACAATGAAGAGAGAAAACAACAAGAGGATATACGAACAGAGCGTGATTTCAAGACATCCGGATACCGCAAGCCAACATTCACCGGACAAAACCTCAACTTCGACACCCACCACTCATACAGTATAAATAAAGGAATCGCCCGCGGCTTGCAACATCGAGCAAAAGTCATAAGTGGCGACCCAGAGATAGCTGAACAAGAAATGGTCAGTATGAGCAGTACCTTACAGCATAAAATCTACCCTGGATACATGATAGCAGCTCCGACAAACTGGGATAAAAGGGTAGAAGAGGATAGTAACACTCAGAAAACAGCTTCTGTTTGTGAAGGGATTATCGGGAAAAATACAAAAGATCTGTGGTTCGTATAACATCAGGACAAACTTCAAAAGTGATTCAACACCAGCACCACCACCATAGAGGAGAACATGACGAAGAACTGTGTTTACGTCATCCCGTGTAGCTGTGGTAAGAAATATAATGGAGAAACTGGCCGCCTCTAAGATAAGACTGGAAGAAAATCGTAAAGCCATAACGGGAGGGGATATAGACAAATCAGGCGTAGCTGATCGCATATGGAGGGAAAAGGGAGATCGCAACTGTCCGTGGAATGATGTTTAAATAATAGACAGAGAACATCACTGGAAAATACGAAAACTTAAGCAATCAGCACATTAGGCCGCAAAAATCTCCTGAGCCGACCAAGCATAGAAATGAATACAATATGTGAACTAGTGCTAGAGAAAAGCAATAATAACAACACAATTGCAATATGAGCACTGGAAAAAATGATTATTTAGACATTAAGTTTATGAATCCCAAAAAATCATACACATTGCCCAGTGAATAAAAACGTTGGTGACTTGATCTAAAGCGTTGTGAGTTCAATACCTGGCTACTGCAGTGGTGAAATAAAAAAATCTTGGGAGTTGAGTTAAACGGTGATAACTGAGACATCTGAAAGTGGCATGGCACGTGGAAGTAGAAGACTCTTTTGTGTTTCTGGAGGTTTCGCCTAGACAACTCCTTTGGCGTTGCGAATTTTTAATATTATAAATGCCAACATGTGATGT
>OZ038479.1:70618093-70685593 GCA_964036315.1 Acanthosepion esculentum
CTTTCTTCGCCTACGGCAGAATGCGCACACGACTCAATAATTCCAGTCAATGTGCGTGTTCATGAGCCGGTAATTCCCCAAGAGTGTCCCTGGCTTGATGGAAGATGGGTGATTTTACCGAGTCACCATGCCAAGAATATTTGCCAGACAATAATAATAATTATTATTAATTTCCATTATTAAGAATCATTATTAATAATGCTATGTTTTGCACATCTTTTTGCGAAGTAGTAGTTTTAGTAAAGTTCTTCGTAACCTGAATAGCTACAAACATGTTCGCCAGTTGTTCTCTATTTATACTTGTCTATCTAAATCGCATCGATACTACAAGTAATAATTTCATTATAATTTATCGATTAATTTTCATTCAAGCAATTTACAATTCAAATAAATGATTTTCGAATTATAGTTTTCGAACAATTATCTTCGAACAATGTTCACGTAATCGCGTAAACCGGGTGACGGCGCCTGATTTCGTCCCCTCTGCAAAGATAGGGAAGAGAGTATTCAAAATTGGTTCGCGTGTTTTTAAACAAGCAGTATTTATGCGAGAAAATCTTGGTCGATGACGTATGTGTCTAACATACGTCCAGATAATTTGGCATTAAAATTTGCTATGGAATTTAAAAGTTTTTTTAAATGTATGAAAATAACCCGAAATATGTTTTTTTTTCTTCTTTTAATCACCATATGATTAACAAACTCAAAACGTGTTGTCTGTTGTGTTCTAGAGAAAGCTTAAGAAAATCAATATGACTTTCTGGCCTTACAATCAAACACAGATCGCTTCATCGTGGGATTTTTAATTAAATATCGATTATCAGTGAGGATGTATTTCTTACGTGTTTGTCAGCTCAGACAACTTAAACACTCATTGTAAAATCTCTTAACGGAGATGTCTAAATCCGTATATCTTTTTGATGCTGTGTTGTGTCCTTTCGTGACAATAACGATCGTAACTCTCAGCAATTTTCATGTCCTTTCTAAGCTCGTAGCATTGCTATCTGCTAATCCCTGTTCTCCGAGTCACTCGCACAAGCTCTCTAGGTAAGTTACGCACTCTCTTCCTCTCCCCCCCTCTTTCCTTCAATATAGACACTCGACACATCCGGAGTACCCACACCTGATTTTCCCTCTAGAACTGACGCTTTGTTGAGCGACATGAGCATAACCCCGTCGATGGTATTGGACATCATCTCTAAATTAAACTCTCATAGAGCAAGTCGTGCTGACTGGAGACCAGCCGTATTCCTGGCTCAAGTTCTCTCCAAACTATATAACTATTGCCTCGTTGACTCTTGCTTTCCAGCCTGTTGGGCGGCCTTATCTGTTGTCCCTGTTTTTAAGAACTTCGGCAAAGTTTTCGAGGCTTTAACCAATGCCGAAATGGTTAAGCATCTTACCTCCCATAAACTACTCTCTGACAAGCAATATGGATTCCGCTTTGCCCGGTCCACCGCTGACGTGCTCATGGCCATAACTGAATATATATATATACCTGTTGTGGATTCCGGGGAGGAAATCCTGCACAAATAAATAAACAACGCCAGTAATTAAAATAGGGAAATAAGTGTATTGAACGTAAGAATACAAACTTGAAATGAAGATTAGTAGTCCAGGAATACGGGTTAGTAGAAAGTATATGTATAAGTCTCTGTAAGTGAAGCAGTAATTCTCTCTCTCTCTCTTTCTCTCTCTCTCTCTCTCTCTCTCTGTGGACTCTACGTATCTCAACCTTATCTCAACGTATTTCTTTGTGAAAACCCTGTGTACTCCACGTATCTCCACTCTGTCAGAATAAGTATACTTTAGACGAGTCCATCTTGTGCAAAAAGGGGAGAGCTCCACAACAATACCAGGCACTTTAATATAACTGAATATGTATATTAACCTCTTGATAATAATGGCGAAGCTCAAGCTGTGGCTCTAGATATCTCAAAGGCGTTTGATAGGGTTTGGCATGCCGGCCTTCTACGTAAGCTTCAGGAATACAGTATTACAAGACGAATATTTGATTTATACAATCGTTCCTGTCAAACAATGAAATGAAGATCGTCCTAAACGGGTTCTCCACGAGTTGCTTTCATACAAACGCTAGTGTTCCCCAATACTCTATCCTGGGACCTACACTCTTTCTGATTTTCATCGATGATCTTCCTGATGTCATCAGTTTCCAAATAGGCATCTATGCAGACGAAATTAGCATTTACTCCTGTCTTGGCCTGACATTTTCAACTGGAACAACTACATTGAATCAATAACTGCATCTACTGCAAGGAAAGTTGGTTCACTGTGTCATGTCAGAGTGTATCTTACACATCTGCAAATCTACCATTCATCCTTGCACTGAACCCTGTTGCCATATCTGGTCTGGTGCCCCTGCTGTTCATCTCGAAGTTCTCAACAAGATCCAGAGATGGATCTGAAATGTAATTGTAATTAGCTTCTCAACTTCAGACACTTTCTCGCAGACATGATGTGGCTTCCCTCTGTCTTTTCTACAAATATTTTCATGGCTACTGCTCTGACAAGCTTTTTTCCCTGGTGCCCCAACTGCCTCCCATAAACTACTCTCTGACAAGCAATATGGTTTCTGCTTTGCCCGGTCTACCACTGATGTGCTCACAATCATTACTGAATTTGTATACTAAGTACTTGACAATAACGGAGAATCTCAAGCTGTGGCTCTGGATGTCTGTAAAGTGTTTGGGGTTTGGTATGCTAGCCTTCTACCTAAGCTTCAGGGATACAGCATTACGGGACAATTATTTGACTTAATACAATCATTCCTGTCAAACCGTGAAATGAAGGTCATCCTAAACAGGTTCTCCTCCAGTTCCTTTCATAAGAACGCTGGTGTTTCCCAAGGCTCTATCCTGGGTCCTACACTGATTCTGATCTTCATCAATGATCTTCCTGATGTCAACAATTCTAAAGTATACATCTACGCAGACGGCACAACAATTTACTCCTGTCTCAATAGTAAACCCGGCATTGCTGACAAAGTTAACCTGGCCGTTGGTCTCAAAAAGGATCTCTAATCTGTGGTTGATTGAGGGTAGAAAATGGCTTGTAAAACTTTAATGCCTCCAAAATGAAACTGCTTTCATTTACCCACCATAGAGAACCCTCCCTGACCGTGGCTAGTGCTCAACTTCACGAGAACGTTTCTCTGTGTCTTCTTGGTTTCACGTTTTCCACTGACCTGAGATGGAACGAATACATTGAGTCAATACCTATATCTACCGCAAGGGAAATTTGTTCTCTGTGTCGCGACATAAGGTTTTTCTTGTTTGTGTCTATCCTTCAAATCTACAAGTCTACCATTCGTCCTTGCATCGGAAACTGTTGCAATATATGGATCTCGACAAAATCCCAAAACGGATATACAATGTGGTATGTCCTGACCTGGCATCTCCACTCCAGTAACTTTCTCACAGATGTGATGTGGCTTCCCTCTGTCTTTTCTACAAATATTTTCATGGCACCTGCTCTGATGAGCTCTTTTCACTGGTGCGCCAACTGCATGAATTTTAATGTACTACTCTATTGGTCCCACCTTTTTATTGTCGAAACAGTTAAATACAACAGACTCTTCTACTCCAACAGCTTCTTCTCTCGCACTTCCCGACAGTGGAACTCCCTTCCTCTTACATGCTTCCCTGATAAGTATAATCTTCAAAGATTTAAATGTAATGTCAATCGACATATTCTGATGCCCTGATCTTGATCCCCGTCGTTCTCGTTATCCTTTCCTCAAACAGTTCTCTTTATTCTTGCTTTCACTCTTTGTAACCGCTTGCGTGCTGGTGACACCCTCGCCTTGCTTGGGGCGAAACGCTTAAAAAATATCTTGTGCGTGTCAAGTTTTCTAAACCTATATGCGCTGGCTAATATAACAGAATATCTAGAATGGATGTTGTGCTATGCTGTCGACAAATCCGTTTCGAAATTATACCATCGTATTTGTTCTGCCAAAGACTATAGACATGAACGAAGGTATGGATTCCTAAATTGCATTTGTTATTGTAAGTCCTATGCTAGCAGTTTCTATCTCGCAATCCTCGTCTGTGGCACTCCCTTCCGACTCCTTGTTTATTAGCCAACTTTAATCTTCAAAAAATTAAATGCAATGTTAATCGCTTGTCCGCCTGATTACTTTTCTTCTGTACTCGCTCCTTCGTGAGGTTTCTTTTTTTAAATTCTTCCACATCCACTAAGCTCTTGTGTCTCAGTGGCTTTAATGCCTTACTCCGGGTGAACTGGGTTAAAAAAAAAAAATAAAATAAAATAAACACATTTCAAGCCAACCGTTGCCTCATTAAATCGCTACCTAATAATGTTGCGAAAAACAACGTACAATAATTAGCCATCAGTTCGAAAAATCTGCGATACCCACGACAGAGAATAAGGTTCTTTGTTTAATCTTATAACCCTCCATTCTTTGTTTATATTTAATTTCTTTTTCCTTTCTTACACCATTTCAAATTCTTCATTTCCACCCTCATATGCATTTTAACCTTTCCCCATCTGTAATTCTTTCATAAAACCTCCCCCTTTCTCTTTCAAGTTTGTGAAGCCCTCCTCTTTCTCTCCCCCAATTCCCTATCCTCCTTTTTCTTACTCTCTATTTTTCTTTCGTCTTTTTCTATCCCCTCAACATTTACCTCACCTCCTCCCTCGTGGTGTTTACCGTTTCTCTATCTCCTCTTCGCTCTCCACTATTTTATTCCTCCTCTCACCAACCTTCCCTGTCACAAACTTCTCTCCCTCTTCTCCTTCCTCGCGCTCTCTTTCTCCACCTCCCTTGCGCACTCACATTTTAACATTTTCCCCCCTCTCTCTCATCCAGGTTTATTCAAAGCCGGCCTCCCCACATAGTCAGCGGTGACGGCGGCCCCAGCAGTCTCAATGGCAACGCCAACAGCCCAGGAGAGGCGAATGTTTGGGGGTGGAAAGGGAGGGAAAGTAGAAGTGTCAATATTAAAAGCGATTAATTACACAAGATCTACATCCACCATGTTGTCAGAGGGGCTGGCCAATATTTGGACAGCCGAGAATAGACTAGGTTCCCAGAGCGACCACATGCCCACAGACCGTCTTCATATAACCTGAACTGATCGTTACAAAAGACTGACTCGTTTGGATGGAGAGCAAGGAGACAGAAGAAGCGGAGGGCAAGGGGTGCTGGCTGATGAAATAGACACGGGTAGAGTACAGATACTTCGTATGTGAGTGCGTATTATCTTGTGTGTCTGCAAAATAATGCGCGCTCGTGTACATAAATCGGCTGTGCGTATGAGGATTTTGTACGAGTTTAGTTTGAGACTGACTTTTGCGAAAGTATTTGTTCTGTATATGGAAAAAGAAAACAGGATAGGTGGCGCTACAGGTTCTTTTATTCAGTTTTTGTCCAGCACCGCCGGATGCTACGAAACGTTCTAAATGTTAACCTGAAAATATGAGCCATGTTCTTAAATAGCCTTGTCAGATCAAGACTGACATAAAATACCATGCATGGGGTCCTATTCGTTCAATAAGGTCTAAGCCAATGGTTCCCAAAACGAGGCAGCGCGCCTCATAGGTGCGGTGGCAAAAGGATAGTGGGGGGGAGGTGTGATTGATAGACAAAGATTTAGAATTTCAAAACATTTACATGCCAGAAATAAATATCGTTTCAGAATTTAAAATATCATTATGGATGACTTGTAATTGCATGCATGAGTTCCAGTATAAATAATTATTGGCCATTTATATCATTGTGATATTTTTGCATTATACAGTGTAACCCGGATATAAGAGAGTTGTCTGGACCGGATAAGTCTCTTATATCCGGGTTTCTCTTATTTCCGGGTTTGGTCTATTATATATACATTAACACAAGCTCTAATTTGGGACCATAGACAGTCTCTCTTATATCCGGGTTTCTCTTATATCCGGGTATCTTATATCCGGGTCTCTTATATCCGGGTTACACTGTATCAAGTATTAAGAATATAGTAACTAGGGCCTGCAAATTAGAGGAGAGAATTATCAATGATAAGATTATGATTTCGTATCCGCGGTTATCCTCTTTCTCTGTGTTTTTTTTTGTTTTTGTTTTTTTAAATACAGTGTAACCCGGATATAAGAGAAACCCGGATATAAGAGATATTTTATCTGGTCCCAAATTAGAGCCTGTGTTAATGTATATACAGTGTAACCCGGATATAAGAGACCCGGATATAAGAGAAACCCGGATATAAGAGAGATTGTCTCTGGTCCGAAATTAGAGCCTGTGATAATGTATATATAATAGACCAAACGCGGATATAAGATAAACCCGGATATAAGAGACTTCTCCTGCACCGACAACTCTCTTATATCCGGGTTACACTGTATAATAGACCAAACCCGGATATAAGAGAACCTGGATATAAGAGACTTCTTCTCCGGTCCCGACAACTCTCTTATATCCGGGTTATGCTGTATACTTTTTATCACATAAATTTTGGTGGGGCATCAGCAAATTTTAATTCTGAAAATGTGACCCAGAGAAAAAAAAAAGAGTTTAGGAACTGTACATCGAATGATACCCTAGACTCTAAGCTATCATCAAAGATACGGCCGTTTTCTCAGACGTATGATTAAAAAAGTATTTCAGGTTTAGAAAACAAGACAATGCTACATCAGATCGTATAGACTGGCGCTAAAAATCCCGAGTACCGTATTTTGCCGCTCACAAGAAGCATTTTTGTCTCACTATAAAATAACGCCAAAACTACCCTGGGTCCAAAGCCACCCAGGGTCCAAAACCACCCTGGATCCAAAAACAAAATCGAATGACAATGACGGGAGGTAGCTTCTCTTCTAATTATTACTGTAGCGATACCCCCCCCCCCCATGCAAGGAAGTAAAGCTACTAATAAGCAAGGGGTTACTGGGTGTGGAAGAATTAGAAAACAGAAACATTGCTAAGGAGGGGAACAAAAGAAGAGTAATCAGGACGACAGGAGACAGCGATTGACATTGCATTAAAATTATTACAGATTAAAGTTGGCTGGGAAGCCTGGAGCCGGAAAGGAGTTCCACAAGCAAAAATTGCGAGAAAAGAAACTGTTAACATAGAATTTACAGTTACATCTCGCCAGTTTAAACGAGAATTGATGAGACCTTGTCGCATATCTAGTAATGCGCTTAAATATGTTTGATTGTGTTGACTGCGCAGTATAGTAAGATCAACTGGGCACCGTCTGTGAGAAAAAAACGAGCACAATGAGGCAATTCACTCCATCAGAAAGTTGGAAACCGCATTCTGTACCGCTTGACATTCACGCCAAAAGCTCCAATACGAATAATTCAGAGCGTTTAAGTGTCAATGCAGAAGATTCCGAAACAGTTGAATAAGTGTAAGCGTGATTACAAAACTACGGCAGATTGGAAAACTCACTTTGATCGTTCTGATGAGAAAAGAACTCCCGAATTTGTTGGTGAGGGCTTCAGACTCAACACAGAGCCCTACATCGAGTGCCTTGAGGAGGCATTGCTGCCCTGGGTCAAGAGAGTGACTGCTGGGAGACACTATATCTGGCAACAAGGTTCAGCACCATGCCACACAAGCAGTAGAATCCAATCTTGGCTGTCAGACAACTGCTGGGACTACATCTCCCCTTACATCTGGCTACCTAACTGTCCAGACTGCAACCTCTTTGGTTACTATGTGTGGGGCGCAGTTGAACGGGAGTCTAAAAAACCTTCTTGCAACGTCAAAGATGATTATGGAAACATTCACCAAGTTAAACGAGGAGACCGCCCGGAAGAGATGCAGGAGATTCCGAATCGCCGATTTTACTGAATAATAAATTTACTTTTTACCGTTTCAAGATATTTTTGTGTCATTTTGGTAAATATATCTGTTAAAATGAGATGTCAGTGTTATATTAATTTTTGCATAATTTAGATGACAATTTATCCATCGCATTCTATATGTTTAAATTCAGAGTTTTTTCCTTCTCTTAGAATGATTGCGATATCTGGTTTGTCTGACTTACTGATTAAACACAGGCGATCCCATTATTGAATGGAGTGACCATAGAGGAAACGCATATATGTAGGTAGTAGCGTGACGTCCAATTGATCCCTATTCCCAGTTTATCCTCTATACTATACAGATCTCTATTTCTGTTCTATCCTCTATTACTATACGGACCGCTATTCTCGACTCTATTCACTATACTATTTCTCTATACTATTCGAGCGAGTATTATCGAGCAAGTACTATTAGTGAGAGTGCTATTCGAAGGCGTCTGACACCAGTACTGTTCAACGGCGTTACTATAGTTGTATCTGCGATTACAAAGACTCTACTACAACTTGTTTGAGAAGAGATGGTTTTACACATTTCTCAGGGTTATTCGTATGAAAGTGAATGTAACGAACTCAACCAGAATTCGAACTTGGCTACCCGATTTTTCTGACTACCCATTATACCATCCGCACATCCAAACAAATAAATATGTTTAATCAATATTAATTATTCCATTATATTCGTAATCGTATTAATTTTGAGAATATAGGAATTAGGAATAATATTTTTTTCTTCTTAGTATTCAAATAAAAATGAAAACGTTCGTACTTGTTGAGTCGGTTGTTTGTTTTTTTTTTTTTTGCTATGGTTTTTATTTCAACATTAGCAACCAATTCGAGTAACGTCTTCGAGTCTGAATCCATTTTTTTTATCTAACGCGTTTTTATTTAACAATATCTAAAAAAAAGAAAAAGAAAAAAAAGAGCCATTTACAAAAGCGAGAGAAGGATGGGAGAAAAAGTCAGCTGTCTCATTATGAATCGCGGTAAAAAAAAAAATGAAGAAATCTTTTGTATAACTTGTCTCCAATTATTCAGTCAAACCTCCAATAATATAATTTCTTTTTTAAAGTTCACCAGTCGTACGGTCTATAATTAGCATTGTATGTTACACTGTTTGATATTTAAAGAGCTTAGTTGTATATGTCAACATCAACGACGGATAAACATGGACGTAGGCATTCGCCTATTTCGAATGTAGTGAAACCGATTAAATATATTGATATGGGCGGGTGTTGTAATGTTTACGGTGACGGAACAAAGCAAAAAGAAAATCAGCGAGCAGAGTTCGAATTCCAGTCGAGTGCATTACATCCACTTTCTCGCAAATACCTTTGGGAAAGGAATGAGTCCATCACTTTTCCGCGAACTACGCATTAAATGGTAATTCTAGAATATATATATATATATATATATATATATATATATATATATATATATATATATATATATATATATATATCAAGTATGTGGTGCAGTCCAATTTACATTACAATGAATCATTGATACTGAAAACAGATATAGAAGTTAATGATATAAATGGCGAGAATACATCTTTGCAAACAAATTTATAAAAGACATTAATCTGTAAATGAATGTTATGATCCCTGTTTATAAATTCCAGTTGAATAAGGTCTTTTTGATATATTTACGAGCTTTCATATGTTCCTACAGATATCTTCAGGGAAGAAAAATATTTGTTGTTTTATAATTCCAGGTAATAACCGGACATCGAAAGAGTAGTTTATAATCCGAAATTTGTTCTTAGAAATGGGTTATTGTTACTTGTAAGGGACCTTATTCAACTGGAATTTATAAACAGGGATCATAACATTCATTTACAGGTTCGGGGTTAATGTCTTTTAGTAAATTTGATTGCGAAGATGTATTCTCGCCATTTATATCATTAATTTCTATATCTGTTTTCTGTATGAATGATTCATTGTAATATATATATATATATATATATATATATATATATATATATATATATATATATGTATATGTATACATATATATATATATATATATATATATATATATATATATATATATATATATGTGTGTGTGTGTGTGTGTGTATGTATGTATGTATGTATTGTGTTGGTTATTTTATTATAAACATAGTCGCAATCTTTCCGATCTATCATTACAAAGCAATTTCTTTATGCCCCAGAGCTGTATGTACACACAAACCTGCTTATTTTCTTAGAAAGGCATATTTATTTAAATATATATATATATGTAAGCATGTGTGTAAACATTTGGGTTTAAGATCGAATGATGAATGTGCAACAAGAGTTCAACATTTCAGCTTTTATTTCCTGGCATTTACACTTAAATCGGTTAAATAGCTTAGGGCATACCACCTTTTTTTTAATCAGATATCTTTATTTTAGGCGATCGAAAGTAAAAGGACAGACAGTATTAA
Source organism: Acanthosepion esculentum (assembly GCA_964036315.1). Classification (NCBI taxonomy): domain Eukaryota; kingdom Metazoa; phylum Mollusca; class Cephalopoda; order Sepiida; family Sepiidae; genus Acanthosepion; species Acanthosepion esculentum. The sequence continues at coordinate 70,628,370 of OZ038479.1, forward strand.
TGTAAACAAAATTTTACATTTTGTTGCATAACCCTTGCTTGTAATAACTGCATCAAGGCTGCGACCCAGTGACATCATTTTCCGGACTTTTTAATGTTGTATTGATTGTAATTTTCAATTAAAAAAAAGTATTGTTCTTCATTTTATCATAACAATGTACGAATGATTTTTTTTGTGGGGGGGGATTCATTATTTGCCAATAACTGGGACGCTAACAGGTGCTGCCACTCCGGATCAGGGTAGACCTGGGAGCAACCGCAATTGAGAGGTTGTTCCGCGATCCTCAAAAACCACCAATCTCCCCGATCAGAGGCCTTGTTGCCGGATATAAATTATTATCACACGGAGAAAGAAGAAGAAGAAGATATATCCAGAAATCTTAAAGTGATTGCTTTCTAAGAAAATAAGCAGGTTTGTGTGTACATACAGCTCTGGGGCATAAAGAAATTGCTTTGTAATGATAGATCGGAAAGATTGAGACTATGTTTATAAGCCCTCACTTCTGCAGTTATATATATATATATATATATATATATATATATATATAGTGAACTGTATATATATATATATATATATATATATATATATATATATATATATATATATATATACGGTTCATTCCAAAAGTATTGGGACGACAAGGCCAATTCCTTTTTGTTCTTCACTGAAAACATTTGGGTTCAAGATCGAATGATGAATGCACAACAAGAGTTTAACAATTCAGCTTTTATTTCCTGGCATCTACATTTAAATCTGTTAAATAGCTTCGGGCATACCACCTTTTTTTTATCAGATCTCTTTATTTTAGGCGAGCGAAAGTAAAAGGACAGACAGTCTTAAAGTAAACAAAATTTGACATTTGGTTGCATAACCCTTCATTGCAATAACTGCATCAAGGCTGCGACCCAGTGACATCATTTTCCGGGCTTTTAATGCCGCCTCTTTCAGTTCTTGCTTCTTTCGGGGTGTTTCTCCCTTTCAGTCTCCTCTTCAGGAGTTAAACTGCATGCTCTAGTGGGTTACAGTCTGGTGATTGACTTAAACAGTCTAAAACTGTCCACTCCTTTCCCCTGATGATGTCGTTTGCTATATTGGCAGTATATTTTAGGTCATTGTCCTGCTGCATGATAAACTTTCTCCCGATTAGTTTAGATACATTTCCCTGTAAATTGGCAATGTTTCTGTAGACTCCTAAATTCATTCTGCCGTTGCCATCATGATTTACATTTTTTTAAGCAATTCATCCCAAACAAGGCAGGAGTGCCACTAGCATGCAAGGGGTTACAGAGGATTGAGAACAAGAGTAAAAAGGTATGTTTGAGGAAAGGATACAGAGAAAGACGGGGAACAAGCTCAGGGTGTCAGATGTCGATTGATATTACACTTGAATATTTGAAGATTATAGTAATCGGAGAAGCAAGTAAGGGGAAGGATGTTCAACAGACGGGAAGTGCGAAAGAAGAAGCTGTTTGAGTAGAAGAGACGGTTTTATTTAACTGTTTCGACAGTGAACGGGTGGGACCGAGAAGCCAGCCTAGTAGCTCGCTTAAATTCATGCAGTTTGAGAGCCAGCGAAAGTAGCTTGTCGGAACAGTTGACGTCAAAATACTTGTAGAAGAGACAGAGGGGAAGCCAGAGTACGTCTGTGAGAAAGCGACTGTAAATGAGATGCCAGATCAAGACCTATCGCATTGCATATTCGTCTGTGGATTCTGTAGAGGACTTCGAGACGTGCAGCGGGGGGGGGGGGTCGTACCAGACCATATATGACAGTTATCCTCTATGCAAAGACAGATGGTTGATTTATAGATTTTAAGGATGGACTCAGACAGTGAACCAACTTTCCTTGCGGTAGATGAAGCTATTGATTCAATGTATCTGTTCCGCCTCATGTCAGCGGGTAGCGTGAGGACAAGCAGGCGTGACGTAGCGCTCTCGGGGAGATAGGCATCAGACATTCTGGTGGGAGGTAGAGAGGGTTATCTGTGCTGGGTGAAGGAGAGCAGCTTCGTTTTGGAGGCGTTCATCAATAAATATGAATGAGCGTGTTCCGGAAGCAGCCATGCAAACCCAAGCCATGCAAACCCAAGCCATGCAAACCCAAGCCTACAGCATGCTTCTCAGATGAGCATTTATGCTTTGATTTATAAGCAGATCCTTTACTTACTGATCACTCCTTTGCATCTTGTGGCATGGCCTCGATATATTGTTGCTCTTAGGTGCTTCTTTGTACGGTGAATTGTGAAACCTTCACCCCTGCACTTTGTAGGATGTTGGTGATGTCCCTGATTGTTGTTTGGAGAGTTTTCCTCACGGGTCTCACAATGTTTCTGTCACCAACTACTGTTGTTTTCTGTGGCCGACCTGTTCTATGACTGTTTCTCCGTACACCAGTAGTTTCTTTCTTTTTCAGGACATTCCAAATTGTTGTTTTAGATATGCGCCATATTTGTCCAATGGCTCTGGTCGATTTTCTGTATGTATGTATATATATATATGTATATGTGAAAAGTGTGTGTATATTAATATATATATATATGTATATGTGAAAAGTGTGTATATATTAATATATATATATATATATATATATATATATATATATGTGTGTGTGTGTGTGTGTGTGTGTGTGTGTGTGTGTGTGTGTGTGTAATATATTGTATATATTATTATTTATATATTATATGCGCAGTACTTATTAGAAAGCGCTCAATATCGGAGATGGAGCTAACGTATTTAGTTGGATTGACGTGATTTTGTGACCCTGGGTTTCACACTTTTGCGTTTTGTCTGACGATCGCAAAAGCGTGAAACCCAGGGTCACAAGCTCACATCAATCCAACCTAATATATATATATATATATATATATATATATATATATATATATATAATTACACATATACCTGTTTACAAAAAGATTCAGAGTTTATTAGCTTTACTAATCATCAAGTACAAAATGTTATGAACTGTGCAATATGGTTCGTTTTTTTTTTAAATTTGGGTCTCTTAGCCGGAACGCTACATTGTGTATGGATTCAAAGTGCCAGATTATTATAAATATAGCATTGGGGCATGAATTCAAAATATAGATTGTTGGTAGGTAGATATAAAAAAATAGACAAAGTTATTAATAATAAGTTTAATAGGGATATTGATCCGTTAATGTGTATTTGGTCAACAGATATGATTATAGCAGTACGAAGTAAAAAAAGTTAAGACTTACCAAATGTGTAAATATTAATGTATACTTTATAGCTCCGTTTAACTACACTGAACAATGTTTTGTCTACACCTTTTATTAAATAAATATTTATTTGCTCACATGCATGTGTACGTATATTTAGTTGATTGTATCTCTTTACTTAGATCATTTAACACACACACACAACATATATAATAAACTGTTATATATTTATGTATATATATATATATATATATATATATATATATATATATATATATATATATATCATAAACTGTTATATTGGAACATGCAAGTTACCGCAACAAAAATGCATATTTGTTTCGACGCCCAAAAGAAGTTTCGTCAGGCGGTTAACACCATTGTTAACTACCTGACGAAACGCCTTTTAGACGTCGAAACAAGTATGCATTTTTGTCGCGGTAACTTGCACGTTCCAATGTAACAGTTTATAATAAATATTTATTGCTCTGCTTCGTGTATTGAGCACTTTTTAAAATTAATGTTATGAACGTTTGAATTTATATTTTTTTGTTCTTTTATATTTGTACATATATATATATATATATATATATATATATATATATAGAGAGAGAGAGAGAGAGAGAGAGAGAGCGAGAAAGAGAGAGAGAGATTTGTATCTGTATGTATGTCTGCGAACAGTTCGATGAAAAGGAGCGACCGATTGACTTGTAACTGTTATATATATATATATATATATATATATATATATATATATATATATATATATATATAATAAACTGTTACATTGGAACATGCAAGTTATAAATGTACAGTTATTCCAAGAAGGCTCGGATTTATACTTGCTAGGATTGAAGTCAACATCATGAAAGGGTTTGTTCAAATAAATAAAGCCATAGTAAATATTTAAAAGTTTGTAAATTCTTCTCTTTGTTAAGTATAGCAAAAAACAACTCACGGAAAGAAATAGTGATTGAACCTAACTGGCTTTTGATTCGGTAGTTAGAATCATTTCTCTGTTATAAAAAAAGTCTTATTATTTTTTCTTTCGTTTACAATCCAAACTTTCTATGGTCTCATGGGAGCAACGCTACATTGGTGTGTGGATTCAAAGTTCCCGATTATTATAAATATAGCATTGGGGCATAAATTCAAAATATAGATTGTTGGTAGGTAGATATTGAAAGATAGACAAAGTTATTAATAGTAAGTTTAATAGGGATATTGATCCGTTAATGTGTATTGGACAAACAGTAAAATTTGGTATTTACCAAATGAAAGGCGTGGGTAGACAAAAAACAATAAAGGATAAAGAAAAGAAAAATAAACAATAAAAATAAAACGAAATAAAAAAAAACGGCTAGGTTAAAAATCGTTGAGCTTTAACATTTACCGTCCGGAATGTCCGAGAAATTTCGTAGAAAATATGTGTTCTCAGACAGGTACTTTGACATGATATGTTTTGTCATTACTGAAAGACGAGAGAAAATAGACGTGTTTATACATATTTGTTTTATTTATTTTACTATAAACAATACCCTGATGATGACATGGATATGTCGAAAGTACGTGGTAATAAAACAAATATGTATAAGCATACCGATTTTCTCTCGTCTTTCAGTAATGACATCAATAAACTTATGCGAGAGTATGAAAGAATCTTATCGAAAATAAGTAGACAGAATATGTCTAAACTGTTCAACGAAACATGATATATTGAAAAAATGCTGCCGAAATATACGCATATATATATATATATATATATATATATATATATATATATATATATATATATATATATATATGTGTGTGTGTGTGTGTGTGTGTGTGTGTGCGTGCGTGTGAGTGTATGTGTGTATGAGTATGCGTGTATATATGTGTGTGCCTATGTGTGTATGCCAGGGAGGGTGTTTCTGTCGCCTTTTTAAAGCGTGTTGTTCTTATTCTTATCTTGAAAATAATTTCAATATATTTTTGGCATTTTTGTGAATTTGTTCAATGTTTTCGGAATTTAGCACATTCTGTTGCCTTCCCTTAATAATTGAACATTCTATTATTTTTTTTTATTGAGGTCTTATCTTTGATACGACCCAAGGCTATCTTTATATATTAAATTAAAACTCAGTATTAGAGCCTGTATTATTATATATGGCTATTTACGATATAGATATCAACCCTCGAGCCATATAATAAAATATCACACGATGAAATGTTATGTTTATATCTCTAAGGAAAGCCGTCTGATATACGCACAATATATTTTAGTGTGTTGGGTATTACGATAATTAAGGTGTAAGGTTTCTTACGAGTTTATTTTATAATACATGACATAGTGGTACTGAAATGTACATGCACAAAATAACGGACCAGTGCAAGATAACATTTATTAAACAAAATTCACAAACAAGAAATTTAAGACAAGAGTTTCTTTTCCTAAAGTAAGTTGCATACACAACGAAATGCTAATGTGTGTATCTATGCGTGACTTACTGCGTTGGTGTGTTCTATTGTGAAGCGTTCATAGCCCTTTTAGCTTCAGTGGGAAAACTTCATGTCACATAGTTTGGAAAGAGGAAAAGCTGGAAGAGAGTTACTTTCGCGTTGTTTTAAACCTCCAGGGCTCTTGCAGATACTAGGTACATTAAGAGCTGCTACTTCTACTATATGTATTGAGGCACAACAATATTAATCATACAAATACAAGAATAAGATTGAACATATATATATATATATATATATATATATATATATATATATATATATATATATATATATATATATATGAGGAAAATATGGGAAAAAAAATCCGAAGATGCAAGTTTACTTTATATTGATGTTACAAAGTCGACGTCAGACGTTTCGGTCTAGTAGAACTTCTTCAGGACATAGTTATTAAAACACAATTAAATTAGACGATATATATATATATATATATATATATATATATATATATATATATATATATATATATATATATATATATATATATATATATGTGTGTGTGTGTGTATGTATGGGCGCGTGGCCGAGTGGTTAGAGCGTTCGCTTTCTGACCATGAGACAGAGGTCGATTTGCCGACGGCTTGAGCGTGCTGGTCTTGTTCGAATTGTTGATCAGGCACTCTCCCAGAAACTGTAACTAAGGTCTGCTCAGCATAGTTGCAGTATAAACTGCAGGTGGGCTCTGTTGAGCAAACACAAAATTTTCCTGAGCAAGCGTCTGCTATAGGGATTGGTTAGCCGCCCTAGTGGATGGGTATCCTCGAATAAGAGTGGCCAGCTATTCAAATTGTATATATATATATATATATATATATATATATATATATATATATATACAGTGTAACCCGGATATAAGATACCCGGATATAAGAGAAACCCAGATATAAGAGAGATTTTATCTGGTCCCAAATTAGAGCCTGTGTTAAGGTATATAAAATACACCAAACTCGGATATAAGAGAAACCCGGATATAAGAGTCCCGACAACTCTCTTATATCCGGGTTACACTGTATATATATATATATATATATATATATATATGAAGAAATATAGTCTTAAAGTGTGCTATATTTATGGGATAAAGTGCTCAATATCAGAGATAGAGCGGGTGTAAATATAAAAGTGAACATACAAGTCAACACTTAGAGGCGACAGTCTGTTTCATGCTAGTTGCCTGACGATTGCACTAGCGTGAAACAGACTGTCGCCTCTAAGTGTTGACGTCTATGTTCACTTTTATATATATATATATATATATATATATATATATATATATATATATATATATATATATATAAGTTTGATTAAAAATAACCGACAATAATATTACATATTAGATAATATTCTCTCGTATAATCCCAATTGTGTATTTGATGTAAAGTTTTGGGTAAATTTCATGCGTTCTTCTGTTTCCGTACAAAGGGCGGAATTTCTCCCAGTAACAATTACACATAATGTCACCGGAGACAATTTCAAACTTGCAGGTTTCCTAATAGAATAACAGGATGTAGACAAAAAAATAAGCCTACAACACAGACAGACCACTGGTTCTTGAAAATGACTGAGGCGGTCGAAAGTATTGAAAACAAAATAAACAGGCAGGCCGCGTCTATTATTTATAAGTTGTTTTTTTATTTAGCCGCATATTATCCTCTATGGGTATCAAATTCTCCAAGCACTCTTTTCTCATTATGTTTCCATTTTCACTGAATCTTCGTCGGGTCTCACAAATACTTATACTACAGTATTTTAAAGCTTCATGGACATACAAATCAACAATGAGTTGTGTCATGATTTCTGTATTCAATATCTATCTATCTATCTATCTATCTATCTATCTATTTCATACAGTCTCTCTCTCTCTATCTCCTCTCTCTCTCTCTCTCTCTCTCTCTATATATATATATATATATATATATATATATATGGGATAATATGTCTATATTATACAAGACCACATGTTTGAATATATATATATATATATATATATATATATATATATATATATATATATATAGGAGCTGCTTTCGCTGGTCCCTAGGCCTTATGAATTTAAACGTCCTACAAGGCTGGCATACCGTTCCCACCCCTTCACCGTTGAAACTGTTAGATGTAGACGTATCTTCTACTCCAATAGCTTCATGCCTCGCACATCTCGCCTGTGGAACTCCCTTCCCTATTACTGTTTCCCTGACAAATACAATCTCCAACTATTTATGTGTAACGTCAATCGACATCTCCAGTTGCCTTGATCTATCCACTTCCCTTCTCCACATCCTTTCCCCCTTTCATTCCTATCTGCTCTCGCTCCAAATCTTCTGTAACCCCCTTCCCTTGATCGATCCACTGTTCTTCTCCACATCCTCTCCTTTACCACTCCTATCTGCTCTTCCTCCAAACCTTCTGTAACCCTTTGCGTGCAATATATGGATAGATAGATATAGATATAGATAGATATAGAGATAGAGATGGATAAGATAAAGAATAAGTAGGAAACAGATCTACATCTTAGCGTCAAGAATGTTTGCCACAAATATTGAAATATTATATGTTACTTCATGACACGTGATACCTATATAACCAATAAGCAATAGCCAAACACAGCATACCATTAATCTGATGACAATTTAAATTTGTCGAAAGTACTTGGCATGTGTCTTTCCCCCCGACAACAACTCGAATATAAGTATCAGATTATTCAAGGAAGTGATGGTAAGTTAATGTCTAATTAAGCCTTGTTAGCGGAGTGATTTCGCTATTTATCATATTAACGTTGCGAATTTATTCTTTGTAAAGATTGTTTCTTGATGATATAAAATATAAGCTACACATTAATATATATATATAGAGAGAGAGAGAGAGAGAGTCAGTCATCTACAGACAGACCGCTCCTTAGTGGGGCTAGACATCCGATTGCTTCAGACCGGGATTGAACCCAAACTGATTTGTCATTAGTCAGATCTCTTACCACTAGAATATCGCCGCCCGCCGGAGAAGGTAAGGAATTTTAACGTTTTTCTCTGTACGAAATACGCCAGCAGCTCATAGATCTCAGTTCAATTTTACTTGAAGAGTACTACTTATAGAAGAGTAATATATATATATATATATATATATATATATATATATATATATATATATATATATATATATATGACGCCTGACGATTGCACTAGCATGAAACAGACTGTCGCCTCTAAGTGCTGACTTCCATGTCCACTTTTACATTTACACACGCTCTATCTCTGATATTGAGCACTTTATCCCTATAAATATAGCACACTTTAAGACTATATTTCTTCATATATATATATATATATATATATATATATATATATATATATATATATATATATATATATATATATATATATATTCAAACATGTGTCCTTGAATGCTATAGACATATTATGTCTATTTTCATAATAATTCTATCTAGTTCTCAGTTTTACACTTCATTTGTCGGATACAAGTTTTATTGCGCAAAAATTAAAAGACAAAATCCTGTCCACCTTGTTGATCACCAATATCGCTACCCCATGAAAATAATAAATAAAAAATTATATTCTGACCGTGTTAATAATTATATATTGAAAATCATCAACTCTAAGTTTGTATTGACTCTTTGACACAAGGTCGGTTTAATGAGGGAAGCCCGTGTGCGTACACCTGGGCAAATATTCCCGTGACCCCGCAACCGTCGGTTGCGAGGGCCTCGGTGCAAGAACCGATCCCTCTTTCTGGTGCAATGAGAGGCCGCTTCCCCGGGCAGCGCTTCCCTAGGGCTGGCTACCTCTCAGTATAATTTTTCTCAGTTGCGACTTTGTCCCTTGACAGAGCAGCCCCATAGCACACTCAGCCTAAATACAGAAACGCAACTGAGAGATAATAAATAATGTGTTACAAAACTACCCGAAAGAAAGGTTTACACACAAGCATCAACTATGAATTAATAATAATAAGAAACGTTGCTATCACTCCAGTTACATATAGAAAAATGATTGAATACATACATATATATATATATATATATATATATATATATATATATATATATATATATATATTGAGCAATCCTGATATACATATATATACATATATATATATATATATATATATATATATATATATATATATATATATATATATATATATCGTGAAGTAGTCGGACCTCTAGCCACACTGACAAGCTGTGATACAGCGAAACATTCTGGTCGGGTTTCGATCCCGACTAGAAGTAATCAGACGTCTAGCCACCCTGAGGAAATGTGATACTGCGAAACAGTCTGTCTGTCTGTGGATGACTATATATATATATATATATATATATATATATATATATATATATATGAAATCATACCCATATATATATATATTTATAAAACCCTGCGATTTTCTCTCGTCTTTCAGTCATGACATCAAAAGACTTTTACGAGAGTATGAAAGGGTCTTATCGAAAATGACTAGACAGAATATGTCTAAACTATAGAACGAAACATGTCTTGATATATATATATATACATGTCTGAATATATATATATATATATATATATATATATATATATATATATATATATATATATATATACAATGAAACATGTTTGAATGAAAATCTGCTGTCTAAATATACAAAAACCGCCCCCTATATATATATATATATATATATATGATACTGATAATAAGTATATATATATATATATATGTAAATAAATGACAATAAGAAAACAGTAATTGCTGACGCGTTTCGTCCTAATGCGGACTTTTTCAAAGCAAGTAACGAAATGATTTTAATCAAACAAAGAAAATTAATAAAAACAAAAAACAGAGTGTTCTTAGCAACGGGAATGTAGGAAACGCTATTTTCGTATTTTTAACTGAAAATGACGTCAGTTAATGTCACCCGTGGAGAATATTTCATTAATCTTTGTTGATGGATTCAACCATTTTCTTTTGATTTTAATATGTTTTTGTGTACATTTGTTTGTGAGAGCAGTAATTTTGTTAGAAAAGGTGAAATAGGGAAAAAACCTGGGCGTAGATTAATATTTGGGTATTGGTCGATTGCGGCACTCTCTAGGATTTTCCTTCTGAGTGAGTTATTTTCTTTTTTTATAAGTATAGAGTTTTTAAAATCAAAATTATGGTTGAATTTATTCCTATGTATTACTAAGGCATTATTTAAGTTGTTTATTCTAAGGTCTCTTTTGTGTTCATTGATACGTTTTTTTATGTTTCTGCTTGTTTCTCCAATATATTGGGAGGAACAGTTTTGGCAATTTATTGTATAAATGCCTGCTTCAGAAATGTTATTGCTATTGTTGTTTGGAGATCTTATTATATCTATAATTGTTTTCGAGGTGTTTGTGACTATTTTAAGATTATTTAGATGGGATAGGTTATCCTGGATATTAGACGTAACAGAGTTGGTTGGTAGTATTATGTATCTGTTTTCATGTAATTTACTATTGCGGATGATGTTATTAGTTTTGTTTCGATTGTATATTTTGTATGCCTTTCTTCTTGTGTTATGGATGAAATCATATGGGTATTGTAGGTTTTTGAATGTATTTTCTATGTATGTTTCTTCTTTAAGTAAATATTGGGGACTACAGATTCTTAATGCTCTTAGATAGAAACCTATAATGATTCCAGATTTAATTTTTGAAGAGTGACCTGAGTAGAAACTGATCAGATCATTTTTGTTTGTGGCTTTTCTGTAAACGTCAAAATTAAGTTCGTTATTATTTCTATGTAACAAAACGTCCAGGAAAGGAAGAGTGTAATTGGTTTCAGTTTCGAAAGTGAAGTTTATAGTAGGTTCAACGTTGTTATTTACAAATATTGTCTTCTCTAAAAGTTAAATTTGAGAAATTTTCATATATATATATATATATATATATATATATATATATATATATATAGAGAGAGAGAGAGAGAGAGAGAGAGAGAGATTATGTCTATTTATACTTGTGCCAACACCAATATGCCATGAAAATAATAAATAAAAACTTCAAATTCTATCAAATTCTATCCGTTTATATCAAAAGCAAGCAACCAACACCCAACAAAATTTATTGCGAATATAGCAACATATTTAACGCTCATCGCCATTTTGCATTTCTGTCAATTTCTGGAGAGCACGCTTTTATTGGGATGTTTGTTTTGCAAAAGATTCCATAGCTACAACACATAAATTTAACATTTCAAAATAATTATAACAGAAATCGTTCATGCGTGTAATATAATTCGGTAAGGAAGTCAAGGAACCGGAAGAGAGTTCCGCAAGCGAGTAGTGCGACAGAAGAAACTGTTAGCATAGATCGAGCAATTTTTAGAGTAAAAAAAAATGAGACCTCTCTGCCAATCTAGCATTTCGCTTAAATTCCTGATGTCAAGCTACCAAAGAGAAAAGCTCATTAGAACAATTAACATGAAAATATCTTTTGTGACTCAACGAAAATTCATTGTCACTTTCGTAATGCTCGTTGTAGTAGAGACTTTGTAATCGCAGATACAACTACAGTAACGCCGTTGAACAATACTGGTGTCAGACACCTTCGAATAACATTCGCACTAATAGTACTTGCTCGATAATACTCGCTCGAACAGTAATCAGTATAGTGATCTGAATAGAGAAATAGTATAGTGAATAGAGTAGAGAATAGCGGTCCATATAGTAATAGAGGATAGAGTAGAAATATCTTTTGTGATGTCAACGAACCCACGTTGCCACTTTTGTAACGTCAACGAATACTCGTTGTCGCATTCGTAATGCTCGTTGTAGTAGAGACTTTGTAATCGCAGATACAACTTATAGTAACGCCGTTGAACAATACTGGTGGCAGACGCCTTCGAATAACACTGACTCTAATTGTACTTGCTCGATAATACTCGCCCGAACAGCAATCCGTATAGTGAAATAGTATAGAGAATAGCGGTCCGTATAGTAATAGAGGATAGACTAGGAATAGCGATCCAAATAGTGATTTTCCAAGCGTAGCGTCGACCTGGCACAAGGCCGAAAGTAGGAGGCACCCAGTGAGGATTGAACTCACTACTCAGTCGTAATTGTTCTAGCGAGACAAGCTTGCTGACCATTACACCGCCACGAGGTGCCCAAATAGTTATAGAGGATAGGCAACGAATAAAGGTCGTGAGTCGTCAGCTACTTTCTATATTATGCGTTTCCTCTATGGTCGCATGGTCTACTTAATTCAATAATGGGATCGCCTGTGTTTGCTCACTGGCGATCTATGTTCAAACTCAAGTGTCGGCACCGACACTTTATTCCTATACAACAATATCTTTAGAAAAGGCAAATGGTTGCTAGGTAATGGTCGTGGAGAAATTATTAAAATCGAGGTGCCAGGTCAAGACCGATAATATTACAGATTCTTTTTTTTGGGGATTAGGTCAAGAAATAAATAACATCTTTGACATAACGTAGATATCTTTTTAGCTTTGTTCTCAAATTTTCATTGTATAACGCAATTAATGTTCGCCGCTGAATTTAACTGCATTCACATATAAAGTAAAAGTGAATTAAAATAATTACTTTCTGTGTAAAATAATTACCTTTTGAAATGATGTTACTACGTATATAGAAAACCATCACCGTTTATCTGTTATCTGTTTCTATCTGTAAATATCTTTTATTTTATGGTCATTTTCGGTCAGACCTAGAACCTTTTCAAATTGCAACGTCTCTGACAGGCGTTGGGTTTCAAGACCTGTAACCACAGCGATATGATATTTTCAGGTAAGATCCAAGTTAAGAAATGACTTGAGCCATCAAAATTTACAGTGCACAGATGACCTTAAAAGTGTCTGTGACATTTCACTTCCGCTGTTTCGGTGACAGATTCATTTTGACAAGCGTGTCTAAAGTAAATTGTGCTTCTATTTTTTTTTTTTTTTTTCAAAGAGAAAGAGACAGATTTGTCTGTAGTCATTGCTTCATTGTAATCATTACGATGCGTTTTCCCTCATAAATTTTGCGGGAAGCCTTGAGACAATATATAGCTGGATGCCATCTGGCCTTACGATTAATAACGTTCCACGTGTCCCAACACGAAAGTATATTTTTATTTTATTTTAAATTTATTTCAATAATAATAATAATTATAATCGTCATAAAGAAGAAGAAGAAGAAGAAGAAGAAGAAGAAGAAGAAGAAGAAGAAGAAGAAGAAGAAGAAGAAGAAGAAGAGGGTGAAGAAGAAGAAGAAGAAGAAGAAGAAGAAGAAGAAGAAGAAGAAGAAGAAGAAGAAGAAGAAGAAGGAGGAGGAGGAGGAGAAGGAGGAGGAGGAGAAGAAGAAGTAGAAGAAGAAGAAGGAGGAGGAGGAGGAGGAGGAGGAGAAGAAGAAGAAGAAGAAGAAGAAGGAGGAGGAGGAGAAGAAGAAGAAGAAGAAGGAGGAGGAGAAGGAGGAAGAGGAGGAGGAGAAGAAGAAGAAGAAGAAGAAGAAGAAGTAGAAGAAGAAGAAGAAGAAGAAGAAGAAGAAGAAGAAGAAGAAGAAGATTATGATAATGATTAGAAATCGCAAAGACAAAACGTGTCTACTTATTGACATGGCAGTCCCAGCAGACGACAATGTATCTTCGAAGATTTTCAAAAAACTATCCAAATACAAGGACGTTGAAATCAAAATCTCAAAAATGTGGCGCACAAGTACATTAACAATTCCAGTTGTAGTTGGAGCCCTCGGATGGGTTGGAAAAGATTCCAATAGACTCATTGAACGAATCTTTGGTAGCCCATGCCTTAAATAAATACAAAATAATTGTACGCATAGGTACAGCCCACACCTTACGAAGGGCTTTATCTATGCAAAATACGTGTGATTTTTTTTTCAAAACTGCTCAGTCATGATGTCTTAGTTATCTACCTTTAATTCAACTATCTTTTTTTGTTGGTTTATGTTCACCACTGCCTGGTATTGAACTCACAACTCTTTGGGTCAAGTCACTGGATCCAACCAGCGCTGTTATCGACTGGAACATGTGACCTTCAGGATATAAAGAAGATAACTGCAACTAGAATAATCTACCCCGCTGATCGAAATAAAGGGCTCCGTTTGAAATTTCAATCACCCGAAGAAGGCCGGAGCGTGCAACAGCCGAAATGTCGTGAATATAGCAATAAAGATGAGGACAACGGTCCGAACAATGTAAATAATGCAAATAATTACAATACCTCCTCTCAGAAATATAGATATCTCTCTTACATATCTATAAGTTTATCATTCGTCCATGCTTAGAATATTACTGCCAAATATGGTTCAGTGTCCTTGTTATTTACCTTGAGCTTCTTGATAAGATCCCAAGAATACTCTTCAATATTATTGGTCCTGATCTGGCGACTCGGCTTCAGTCACTTTCCTACTGCCGTCAAGTTACCCGCCTGTGTCTTTTTTATAAATACTTTCATGGTAATTGCTCGAATGAACTCTTCGCTACGGTATGGGGATTAAATTTTTAAATTGTTGTTATATACCCTACCCACCACAGTCAAGAATTGTGTATAAGGGGACAAATTAAGAGTTCATCGAGACATAGAGGTATTATGGTGAATGTTGTAAGAATAGTAAGATTGCGTTGTTTTGGTGCAGGGAGTATTGTAGTATGTTTGGGTTAGTGATCTTAGCTAGCTAAGTTTAATGTTAAGACAGAAGAAGACCATAATTTCTCCCCCCCATTCCCCATCTTGGCCTTGTGCCACATAATGCGGAATAAATATCATACTTCGCTATGGTACCTAGAGTTTGTTTTTTTTTAAATTTAAGCGGACTAATTTGGAAGTCGGGAAAACTAGAATCAAGCAGACGCAAAAATTTAGATATCTGGGAAACGTGTTTTTTTTTTTTTTTTTTTTTTTTTTTTTAAGCGTATCACCCCAAGCAAGGCCGGTGACCACTATCACGCATGGGGTTACAGAAGGGTTGGAGGAAGAGCAGATAGGAGTGGTAAAGGAAGGGATGTGGAGAAAGAGAAGGACGCAGGGTCGATCGAGGCAGGGGGGTTACGGGAGATATAGAGCGAGAGCAGATAGGAATGAAAGATGTCAGGAAGTGGATAGATCAAGGCAATTGGAGATGACGATTGACGCTACACTTAAACCGTTGGAGATTGTATTTGTCAGGGAAACAGTAATAGGGAAGGGAGTTCCATAGGCGAGATGTGCGAGACATGAAGCTATTGGAGTAGAAAAGACGTCTACATCTAACAGTTTCAACGGTGAAGGGGTGGGAACGGGATGCCAGCCTCGTAGGACGCTTAAATTCACGAGGCTTAGGGACAAGCGAAAGCAACTCCTCAGAGCAATTACCGTGGAAGTACTTGTAGAAAAGGCAGAGCGATGCAACATCGCGTCTGTGAGAGAGCGACTGCAGACGAGATGACAGATCAGGGCCAATCACATTGCATATCCGTCTCTGGATCTTATCAAGAACCCTGAGGCAACACGCAGGGGCTCCAGACCATAAATGGCAGCAATACTCCATGCAAGGTCGAATGGTGTTGACAGAAGACGTTAAGTGCGACGCTGAGATCCGTAGACGTAATGGGATGGCCAAGGACACATTCCAAAAGCTGGGCAGAGTATTACGAAACAGCAGGATTTCTTTGGTAACAAAGAAAAGAATACGTGACATCTATTCTTCTTTACGGCAGCAAATGCTGGACGATTTCCTCAAAGATGTAGACGAGACTCGAGGCGACGGAGATGTGGTTCTACAGAAGGGTGCTAAGGATATCATGGACCGAACATGTTTGCAACGGTGAGCTCTTAGATAGGCTACAAACAAGGAAAAGGCTTATACTTAACATCAGAAAAAATGCAGCTGAAGTGTCTGGGACACACATAATGAGGAATAAGGGCCTGGAGAATCTAACACTCACGGGTCAAATAGAGGGAAAGGGAGACAAAGGAAAAGCAGCGCGTGATATACCTGACGAACTTGAGCAGATGGATGACAGAACGTGTTCTGCGGGAGGAAGCAGAGGGAAGGAGCTTGCCGAGAGCTGCAAGGTATAGAGGTAGGTGGAGGGCCAGGATCGCCTACGTCCTGAAAGGACATGACACATAAACAGAAAACTAGACTGGCGTCCATGCTACCGATTTCTTCTCTCGCGCTTCTCACTTGTGGATCTCCCTTCCGGCTAACTTTAATCCGTAAAAATTTAAATGCAATGTCAATCGCTATCTACTGTCTACCTGGTTACTCTTTTCTCTTCCCGCTAATTAGTAACGTTTCCATTTTGAGTTCTTCCCCACCATGTAACACATTGCACTTTAGTTTCAGCGGCATTGTTGCCTTGCTTGGGTTGATACCGATTAAAAAAAAAAAAATCAGATAGAAATTTTCCAGTTTTCTCACTGTTGTATTTATGCCGGATGAAGGCATTCGTTGGAAATAGCAGGCATCTTTTTGCGAAACCGTTTCTTCTTTTTAACTTCTTTTTTATTAAGTGCCCTTCGTTTAAAGATTTTGATCTTTGCTTTCAGTATAGTCTATTTTGAATGTTTACCAACGTCATCTTTCGTTAAGATCTATGTTTTTCTACAGCTTCGTTTGTTCACCCGTACACAATTTTCATTATACATTTCACTCAGGTTTTCTTTTGTTTTAAATCCTTCTGTTCTGTTCTGTTCTTTCTTTCTTTCTTTCTTTCTTTCTTTCTTTCTTTCTTTCTTTCTTTCTTTCATCAATTCATTTTTATCCCCCAGATCTATTTTTAAAACACGGCCACGCTTATCACGTTTTGAAATTTATTTTATTCGTTTTTTTTTTTACATCTTTTTGTTCTTTCCCTCTTTCTCTCTTTCTTTCATTCTTACTTTGATTTCCCATTTGTTCTTTCTTTCTTTCTTTCTTTCTTTCTTTCTTTTATCCGCCAGGTCACATTTTGAAGAACTCTCTCGCTTATCACGTTTTGAAATTTATTTAAATTTTATGCGTTTTTTTTCCATATTCTATCTTTCTTTCTTACTTTGTTTGTTTGTTTGTTTCTTTCTTTCTTTCTCTTTTCTTTCTTAATTTCGCTATCTTTTTCTTCTCCCCTTTGTTTCACTTTAGTTCGTTCGTTCTTTCATTTTTTTACTTTCTTTCTTTCTTTCTTTCTTTCTTTTTTCTTTTCTTTCTTTTTATCCCACAAGTCTTATTTTAAAACACGCGTTTTGAAGTGGAATTACATTTTATTCGTTATTTTACATTTTTCTCTTCTTCCCTTCTTCCTCTTTCTTTCTTTCTTTCTTTCTTATTTCTTTTTCTTCATTCTTCCTTTTCCTTTCTTTATTTCTTTCATTCTTTCTTTCTTAATTTCGTTATGCAGCTTTTCTCCCTATTATTTCTTCTTTCGTTAGTTGTTTCTTTCTTTCTTTCTTTTTCTTTCTTTCTTTCTTTCTTTCTTTCTTTCTTTCTTTCTTTCTTTCTTTCTTTCTTTCTTTCTTTCTTTCTTTCTATTCCCCCAGGTCTCGTTTTAAAACACGGTCTCGCTTATCTCGTTTTGAAATTTATTTGCATTTTATTCGTTTTTTGTTTTTTTGTTTTGTTTTGTTTTTTTGGTTTGATATATTTGTATTTTATTTTTAAATGACGCAGGCTTTGTCTACATTTTGCGTTGGATTTTTTTATTTGTTTGTTTTGTTTTGTTTTTAATTTATCTGTCAGCCGCCTCCACAGCTTGCAGTGACTTCTTCGAAGTGAAACTAAATTTTGACTTTGACGTAAAGAGTCTATACGTATATGCACATATATACCTATACCTATACATAGACATATATATATATATATATATATATATATATATATATATATATATATATATATATATATATATATATATATATGTATATATTCACTTCATTTGCTCTAACTTTATCTAAAAATGTCTTCTATAGGAGTTCATTAACAAAAATAGACAAAATGTCAAAAACCAAAGGATTACTGTTTTGAAGACGATCAGATAAAATGAACTTTCATTCAGGTTGAAATATAATTACTTTATATCTGCAGCTATAAAATTTTCCTGAAAAATAACATCATGGCAAGAGAGACACGAGAATAAAGCAGGTTAATTCTATTACAAAATGCTTGCTGAAATACCTACACTGTTCACTATTACTGTGTGATTAAATTTTATGGAATATAAAAAAATATAAACTGATTCGTCGTGGAACTGAGCTGAAACCACACTCGCAGGAAAAAAAAACGAATATAATTCATTTTTCTGAAGTAGTCTTTAAACTTAGAAGGATTTTCTTCTTTTTTTCTTTTTTTCGGGGGGCGAAAATTACATCGCAAATTCTGATATCTACCAGTAATCTACTTGGATGTTGAAAGCTGAGAATAGGTGCACGGACGAGGGTTTAGAACTGTCGTGCTCCTAATCATACGAGCCGAGTTCGAATCACACCATGTATCATAAGAAAATGCCCCTTATGCTGACACGATGCCTTCATAACTTCTGATCTTAACTGATTGGAAAGGTTAACTTATGTATGTGATGTCTCGCTGAATTAAACAGTTTTTTTTTCTCATCATTACACTCTCGAGCAAGGTAATAAAGCCGCTACGACGCAAGGTTGTTACGGAGTGTAAGAGAATATGAAGAAAATACTATTAATGAGAGAGGACAATAAAAAAAAAAAAAAAATTAAGAAGGCAGTAGACAACGATTAACATGGCATTTGAAGTTTAAATTTAACTGGGAAGCAAAAAGCTGTGAAAAAAAAATTTCACAATGGATAAGCGATAGAAGGAACTTCTAGGATAGAACTTACGGTTACATCGAGAACTTTCCGCCAATCTAGTAATACGAAATTGAGCATGTTCCTAGGAGCTGAAGGATTATGCATCGTTGGCCTGCTCGTATTCGCTTCGAGAAATGCTGCATGTAAAACCTTTTTGCTTCTCGACCTTTTATATTGTTTTTGTATTCATATGTTACAATTCCTCTGTGTAGGGCAACTAGTGACATGTATAGATATACCGGGTGTAACAACAAAATTATCCAGATCATGTAATAGCATAAATGTCCATCACACACAAAATGTTTAATATATATATATTAAAAAAAAAACACTAATTGAGATTTTTTTGCTGGTTTTCAGATAAGACGTTTAGTCATAAGAATCATTGAAATTCCATTTGAGTTATTCATCTAAAAAGAGAGCAAGTTAAAAATCGTTTTGTTTCAGCCCCACTGTTTTCCCAACTGAGCAATGGTGAGAGGAAAATGATCGTTCAGGCCTGCAGTAATGGTACCAACATTCATAATATGGTTCCCATCTTAAGGACCATCAAGAGAATGGTGAATAAGTTTTAAGAAGAAGGAACAGTAGGGAGGAAAAGTGGATCAAGAGTTCACAATAGGAATAAGGATCATCATTTCAACTTAGATCTAAAGAGTTCAATTAGAAAAGATCCAACTCAATACTTAAAAGCTTTGGCACGTGGGAGAGGAGTTTCAGGTATGACAATGCAAAGAGCAGTGAAAAAGACTTGAAAATGAAATTGTATGTGAAACCTGTGGGGCAATTTTTTTGCTTCGGGACAGAAAGTTAGAAGGTTAGAGAGGGTGATGATCATCGTGAAGTCGGAAACTTATCCTGGAATAATATATATATATATATATATATATATATAATTTAGACTCTACTTTTGTACTGAGCATTGTTTTTTAAAAATAAAAACAAAAATACTAAAGAACTTCAGATTATTTACCTAACGTATTCTTTTCTATTTTTCTATATATTTGCACACACACACGCACACACACACACACACACACACACACACACACATATATATATATATATATATATATATTTGAACTTTATTTCAATCTGTCATGAGTTTCCGTTCTTAGCTATGAGTATTTAATGATGAATATGTTATTTTCGTTTATGATCGATTTCATCACGATACTTCTGTTAAGCTTAAAGAGTAATTATACATTCTTATTGCTCAAGGTAGAGTCCAATAGTGTAAAAAAAAAAAGACCTTGGAGAAATCCAGTAAGATATCTTTAATCATTTCTAAGATAAAACAGTTCAAATCTTAATCAAACAATTGGACAACTTTCTTGTTAGATAATTTTTGTTGTTGGACAATTAGGCTGTTTTACCCGGTATATGTATACAACTTTTTGTATGACAGCGATATAAAAAATAAAATTTCTTTCAGAACAATGCATGTTTATCATTCCTGTGTTTCAGCTATTCCTTTCCCGGGTGACGCAAATATTTTCTTTGTTTTAAGTTTAAAGGATGATTCTACCAAACTGACTTGTGAGTAAGGTAACCCGGAATAGCCTGCACCGGTGTTTGCTTGAGCAAACTGGTCCAATCAGGTTGAAGGTATTTCTAAATCGGCTCCACCGGTTTTTTCAAAGTCTAACACTATTTCGCGTACCTGTCTATGTTTCTCGGATGAGGTATTGTAATTATTTGCACTGTTTACATTGTTCGGACCGCTGTCCTCGTCTTTGTTGCCATATTCACGACGTTTCAGCCGTTGTACGTTCCGGCCTTCTTCACGTGGTTGGAATTTCGTCCACTAGGGTAGATTGTTCTAGTTCCACATGCCACGCCTCTTCCGGGTGTCTTCAATATCCCTTTAACTCAACTCACCAAGTTTTGTTCAGCTCAGCTGTAGCCAGTGTCTCATAACGTGAGGCATCCGGAAGAGGTATGTCACGTGGAACTAGAACAGTTTTCCGCGATGGACGAAATAAAGGTTCCAGTTCGAAATTCCAGTCACCTGAAGAATGTCGGAACGTACAAATGTCGTGAATATGTCAACAAAGATGAGGAAAACAGTCCGAACAATGGAAATAATGTTTTTCTGTTTTTTTGTTTAGTGCCACTAGCATGCAAGCGGTTACAGAGAGTGGGAGCAAGAGTAAAGAGGCGTGATAGAGGAAAGGATGAAGAGAAGGACGAGAAAAAGATCAAAGATTGACATTGCATTTGAATATTTGGAGATTATAGCTATCATAGAAGCAAGTAAGAGGAAGGGAGTTTCACGGACGGGAAGTGCGAGACATGAAGCTATTGGAGTAGAAGAAACGACTACATTTAACCGTTTCTACATTTTAAAGGGTGGGAACGAGATGCCAGCCTAGTAGCACGTTTAAATGCATGCAGTGTGGGAACCAGCGATAGTAGCTCGTCGAAGCAGTTACCGTAAAAATATCTGTAGAAAAGACAGAAGGAAGCGACGGCGCGTCTGTGAGAGAGCTACTGTAGACAAGATTCGAGGTCAGAGCCAATCACATTGCATATCCGTCTCTGTGCCTTGTCGAGGGCCTTTAGACGAAGAAATTTTATGGCTTCAACTACAATTTATTTTCAAGTCAAACAAGTTTTTTTTTTTTTAATAATAAAGATGATAAAATATATCGTTGGTAAATTGTTTTCATGAAAATGCATTGCTTGTTATTTTACAAGAAACATATTTTTACACTTTTTGATGTATTTATTGCCATTCTTTATTAAAAATATTATTGTTAATTATACTATAAAAATATATCGTTGATAATTTTCTTTAAAAATCTATTGTTGGTAACCTTTTTTTTATAAAAAAATGTACTGCTGGTAATTTAACTACACTGTTGGTGGTAATTTTATATAAAATTATTTTGTATAAAATTATTTTGACAATGCATTCTAATTTTACTAAAAAAATTATTGATAGTCATGTTGCTACCAAAATGTATTATTTGTCATTCTAGTACAAACTGGTAATTCTAGTACAAACTTGTAAAAATATATATGTTTTTATACATTCCTAGTGTTTTGCTTTGTGTTTGACGGCACACAATTTTCCCATAGCTGGGACCCTAACAGATGCTACTACCCCGGGTCATAATGGACCTGCGAAAAATGCAATCAAGAATGTGGTTCCCCGTTCATCAAAATATCCAGACTCCTGATCACTGGCACTGGTGCCGAAACTCGTTCATCCCCATACCCAGGAACATGTTTGGAAGATATTAGGGAATAGGATGCTTATGTCATGACAGTCAGGCGGCTGGGATTGAGGAATCGGAGAGCCGAGTTCGAATTCCAGTCGAATCCATTACATTCACTTACGTGCTAATACCCTTGGGAAAGGTATCAATCCTCTTCTTCTTCCCCCCAGCTATGGTTAAATAGCAGGACAGACCAGGTTCTTAGTTGCCTTTTGTGGCAACTGGTCTACCGCAGAAAGAAATGGCAACCTACTGCGGGGAAATAAATCTGCATCGTGTCATCGAAAGATACATGATCGCCTAAGCGTGTATCATGCATAGCACATAACTGACTGATGTCATGACATTTCTTTGAGAACTGGTTACATTCTGTAACATTCCAAGTACGTATTACGGAACAATATATTAGAACCACGTTATTATGGTCTAATACTTTTATTTGTCACCTAGGATATTACGCCGTTCTATCCTACTTAGCCGGCGGATATTTCTACAGACCGTGAGCCAGAAATTGAATTCAGGAATTTCCAATAGCTTTTATCTATTAAACCATTTCCCGTCGGCAAAAAGTGCTGGTAAATCTCAACTGCAAATCATATTTGGTAAAGAATGGCAATGTCATATACTCCTGTATCAAACAGTCCCTCCAAAACTTCCTGTCCCTTGCTCGTAATAAATTTTGTTTACTTTTTTTTTATCTCTCCTAAACCCTGTTCGGCCATCCATTTACGCAAGCTCTCTAGGTAGGTGATGCGTCGTTTTCCTCTGTCTCTCTTGCCTTCGATCTGTCCTGTGAATATCATATTTTCCAAGCCCTTTTTCATCATTATGTCTGCTAGAAATTCTAGCTGTCTTTTCCCTTTTGTTTTCGTTTTCTCTAAAACTTTGCCGTTGTTCACAACGTTGTTCGGTCTATGGTATCCTCAGCATCCTTCTGTAGAACCAAATTTCTGTTGCTTCAAATCTGCTCTTCGTTTTTGAAGAGATTGTCAAGCATTCACTGCCATACCGGAGGACTGATATTGTATAACATTTCAGTACTTTTTCTTTGTTTCTAACCTAATTTTTCCCGTTCCTTAATACCTTGCATAGCTATTGAAAGGCATCTTTCGCTATCTTAATGCCCCTCCGGATGTTAGTCTCACACTTTCTGTTTTCTATTAAAACACTTACTTAAAATAATATTTCAATTGTCTTACTTGTTTGATTTTGGTATCGCCATTTTGTAAATTGCATTATGGGCAATCCGATAGACACATGAATGTAGGCTAGAGAATAGAGCGGCTGTGAAAAATATAGAGTGTAAGATACTGGTTCGAATGAATCAATGTATAATACTAACAAAAGTTTGTCTTATACACTGAGCCAAAATTAACCTTTGCAGTTTGAATTTTTTTCTTTTCTTTTCCGATTTTCGTTGGCCTAGATTTATTTTTTTGGTTGTATTTTTAGTTTTTTACCGACATGATTAGATTTACTTTTGTGCGCGTCTCAGAAGAATGAATCGAGAAGCTAAATTGGTAAAAATGTCTAAAATTATCTGCACGCGGGAATAGAAACCTATGTTTTCTTTTTCTTTTGTGAGTGTCCCTGTTTTTCCAGAACATTCACATCAGTTAAAATCTAATTTCGAGAGCAAAACACTTACAGTAAGAAGAACGCTTTCATATGTTTAACGTGATTTATACTATCTCGTTGTCGAAATGGATTTTTTTTTCTGATAAAGACCTTTTTTTTTTAATCATTTTACCCCAAACAAGGCACTAATGCCACTAAGACACAATGGATAACTGTGAATGAAGAAACTAAATAAAAATCGGCGAAAGGCCCTAATTGCGCCTAGTTTTTGAAATCATGTTTTTAGAAATTTCAGGTTGGCACGTATAAATCTTGACGGTTCTCGTTTGTGCGAACCATTTGAACTTGAATCTAGTCTGTGGTCAGAGTTCCAAACTGTTGCAATCTTCTTAATAATACTGAAATTCCATCCAAAAGTTTATTTAACCATTTCATAGGTAATGAGGTATATCGGTACGACAGACGACAAATGCAAAAGTAGGTATACAGTAAGTATTATACAGTATTACAGGGTCGTATTAAACTAGGAGGCACGGTAGTGTAATGAATAGCGGCTCGGATTGAGGAATCGGAAAGCCGAGTTCGAATTCCAGTCGAATCCATTACATTCAACTACGTGCTAATACCCTTGAGAAACGTATGAATCATCTTCTTCCTCCCAGCTATGGTTAAATAGTAGGAAAGGGTGGGTTCTAGAATCATCTTCTTCCTCCCAGCTATGGTTAAATAGTAGGAAAGACTGGGTTCTATAGCTTTGAATGGCATCTAGTCTACCGCAGAAAGAAATGGTAACCTACTGCGGGAAAAAATCTGCCAGGTATCGGAAGTTACATGATCGTCTAAGCGTGTATTACGCTTGGCACATAACTAACTAATTACCCGTATTATTGGTAAAGAATGGCAATGTCATATACTCCTGTATCAAACAGACCCTCCAAAACATCCTGTCCCTTGTAGCTCGTAATAAATTTTGTTTACTTTTTTTTTTATCTCTCCTAAACCCTGTTCGGCCATCCATTTACGCAAGCTCTCTAGGTAGGTGATGCGTCGTTTTCCTCTGTCTCTCTTGCCTTCAATCTGTCCTGTGAGTATCATATTTTCCAAGCCCTTTTTCATCATTATTGGATTATTTCATTAATATTGGATTTTTTAAAATCGCTATCACCCCATGCAAGGCAGTAAAGCCACTAAGACACAGAGGTTACTGGGTGTGGAAGAGAAACATTACTAATGAGCGACAAAGAGGAGAGAGCAATCAGGAGGACAGTAGATAGCGTTTGACATTGCATTTCAATTTTTGCACATTAAAGTTGGCTGGAAAACATGAATTCCACAAGCGTCAAGTGCGAGAAAAGAAACTGTTAGCATAGAATTTACGGTTGAATTGATCAAATCTCGACGCCAGTCTAGTTCTGCAATTTTTAGTTGCATAAAACTTAGTCTGACACAAGATCATAATTGTTGAGTTATCAGTAATAATAGAATTTACCACATTAGTAAAGTGCTACGGAATTTGAATGCTGAAATTTTCTCAATATATATATATATATATATATGAATTACATAAAATGAAACTCAACTGTCCTCATTTATATAGCCATTTCGCTCCTCAAGAGAATTCGCTCTTAGAGAAATTCCCTGGAGCTTGTAAATATAAGAACGTTTAATAAAAAATGAATCGTAATATTTTTTTTACCTGTGTATATATATATATATATATATATATATATATATATATATATATATATATATATATATATGTTTAGGAAAATCTTTATGTATCTTTATGCAAATACAAATTTAACGGCGTAACAAAAGTGCCAAAAACTTTCTGTCGCTGAAAAAGACCAGACGATATGCATTGAACGGATGTCATCATTCGTTTGAAAAAAAGGCACCCCAACCCTACCTTTAATTAACCTCTTAACGAAAGTAACTAATATGTTGATACAGTAGTTGTCAGTGAAAATGAATACCCTTATTAAAATGATTTGTTTTCTCCATAACCATAGACACGAATATTACGAAGGTATTTGCTTCTAAAGCACGGTAAATTTCAAAATTAGTTATTCCAAAATTGCCTCGAGGATGAAACAGAACTATATATATATATATATATATTTATATATACACACACACAGGGATCAGCATATGAACGTAAAAAATGTGTGTTTATTTATTTATAATTATTACTTTTATTTTATTAAAAAAAACATTCCTCTGTAGCTAAATGTTATAGCACGCCAGGCTATATGAGGGTTCAGTGTAAGATACAGGTTCGTTTCCTGTTGGAGGACACAGATTTTCTATGAAATTTCTCGGACATTGTTAATACTGTTTAATATAAACAGAGCATTTACTTAAATATTTGTTTGTATAAAAATAACGTATAAACAATAAATATATAAATATAATTGTCGGACTTAGTCCATTTCATAATATATATATATATATATATATATATATATATATATATATATATATATATTACAGCAAAAAGAATTACCTCAACATAGAGATAGTCTATTTCAAGCCGTTCTGTACCCGGATATCATCAGCCTCTAAGTGCCTGTCTCGGGGCATTGTTTAAATCCCTATTCGACAACTGTAGTACAAAAACTATTTAATGTTAATCCCAGAAATAAAACACTCCGGAGCCTTTGTAATAAACACCACATAGTAGGAACTGATATCAATCAAGAAATAACAAGTGCTGGCCATAAATAAACTCCAAACCTAAACCGCTTCCCCCGGGATAAGATACCTCATGTCCCACTAATCGCTAGCACAAACTCACGCTCATTAACAAGGCGTCTACCAGAGGAAGACTGACAGTGAAAATAAATTTGGAACAATGCTCCGAGACAGACACTTCAATGCTGATGATAGCCGGGGGAAGAACGGCTTGACATAGATTATCTCTATGGTGAGGTAAGTTATGTTTTTTGCTGTAAAAATACATATGCTTTGTTAAAATAAAAACATCGAGCTCCTTGTGGATCAGTTTTTATAATTAATCTTACTAGGATCCACCTGGATTATATACCACGGATCGATTACCTGTACTATATATATATATATATATATATATATATATATATATATATATATATATATATCGGTTTTGTAGTGCGTATTCAATTTATGTAACGTAAATCATTCAAACGAAAAACAAATACTGAAGCTAATTATATGGCGAGAATCACTCTCACAAACAATATTTAATAAATTATTAAATATTGTTTGTGAGACTGATTCTCGCCATATAATTAGCTTCAGTATTTGTTTTTCGTTTGAATGATTTACGTTACATAAATTGAATACGCACTACAAAACCGATATTAAAATAACCTGATCCTAAGTGCGAAATTCCTGATAATAATTGTGACAATACTATTATTATTGAACAATTTAGTTCATGCCACTTTTCTCCAGTACAAGAACGCAACTTTTTCAAATTTAAAAAAATTCAACCTCAGCGTTGTGTCTGCAGCGCTCCAAAATTATTCTTACATTTAACAATATCTCATTACTAAAAAAGCACTCTTTCGGACCACAATATCTTTCTCGATGTCGCATTACTATTCGGAGTTTAACAAAAACACACTAATATGTCTACCTGAGGATGGTCGTTCGAAACGACTGAAAGCCTGGCTCGTACAAAAAAATAAGACCAGATAAGCCCGGAATTTATGAACAAGGATCACACCATTCATTAACAGATTCGAAGTTGGTTGTAATTTATTATTAAATATTGTTTGTGAGAGTGATTTCAAAACACGGCCAAGATATTATTATGTCCATGTTCAAAGTTTTTATATAATTTATCATCTGAAAAGAAAAACATTAGATAGTACGAGAAATTATATAAAAAACTAAATAAAAGCACCTTGTCAGTCGTTTTTAATGGAATGTGCATATATATATATATATATATATATATATATATATATATATATATATACACAGACATATAACTACAAGTACAAATATATTTTGGAAGTGAAGTCTGATGAACCAGCATCCTTTAAAAGGGCTATGATGAAATAAGTTATTACATGGAGCCTTGAAGTGGTCTGTTTTTCTTTAAATTATTAGCTCTGAATTTACATTGAGCTCTCAGGATTTCATCCTCCTTGGGACTACCCATACGGATTACTAAGTTTTTCGTAACTTATATACATATATATATATATATATATATATATATATATATATATATATATATATATATATATATATGCTTGTATTTATGGTTGTTATATATGTGCTTTTTATATATTTATGCGCTTGTATGTGTATGGGTGTGTATGCGTATGTACGTATGTGTGTGTGCGAATATATATATGTGTGTTCGTGCATGTGTGTGTGTGCGTGCATGGATACATATCTATGTATATATATATATATCTGTATATGTGTATATCTGTATATGTGTATATCTGTATATGTGTATATCTGTATATGTGTATATCTTAGTGTTTTTGAATGAATTATCTATGTTAACTATAATTCACTTTTGTTTTATAGTGATTTTAAAATTGCTTGTAGACAGTTGTGTTTCGTTATATTTTAATCTCGTATGGACAAGTCATTTGGATAATATTGTTAGTATATATATATATATATATATATATATATATATATATATATATATATGTGTGTG
Source organism: Acanthosepion esculentum (assembly GCA_964036315.1). Taxonomy (NCBI): domain Eukaryota; kingdom Metazoa; phylum Mollusca; class Cephalopoda; order Sepiida; family Sepiidae; genus Acanthosepion; species Acanthosepion esculentum. Next base: position 70,657,271 of record OZ038479.1, read on the forward strand.
TGTGTGTGTGTGTATGTATGTATATATGTCTAGCCACACTGAAGAGCTGTGATACAGCAAAACAATCTGTCTGTGGATGACAATAATATATATATATATATATATATATATTATTTTTATTGTGTAGTTTGATATATTTATATTTATTTCTATGTATGTATGTGTATATATATATGTGCATGTATATGTGTGTATATATGTATATATATGTATATATATATATGTCTGTATATATATGTGTTTATGTATATTTATGTATGTATCTATTTGTAGTGATGAATGCGTGTACATATACGTATGTATGTATTTTTATATATATTGTTATATATTTGTACTCGTGTATGTGTACTCATGCGTATATAAGTATATATGAGATATTTATATATATTCGTGCGTTTATGTCTTTTCTTTTATATATATTAGCCGGTTTTATTTTAAGTGTTGCATTTTGCTTGGACTCTTGAATTTGGTGTTTTTTATTTGTGTGTATATTTATTTTTACTATCCATTTCTATATATTTTATTATCTTTTTTCTTTGCGTTGTCCATTGACTAATATTTGTTTTTCTATTCTACCCCTCTTAAATTTTCTCTGTTAAACCCTCTTTTTATCTATATATATTTAGCCATCTAAGTAATATTTTAATAGTCTGTTTGAATTCGTTTACTAACACTGTCAAATTTGAATATGTGTAGGTATGTATATGTGTGTGTCTTTATTAATGTATGTGTGTATGATCGCTTATATATGCCTTTCATTGTATGTACATGTTGTCTGGTTTTCTTTTTTTAGGGGCATGGACATCTATTTCCTGTTCCGTTCGTGTTTCAGGGTGTTTATATATCTAAATATGTCTACGTGTTTGTGTATTATAATCTGATTGTGTATATATCGTCTTTTGCAAGAGTTCATCCTCCCCTGCTCATATCACTACTTCAAATATATCTAAGTTGTAACGAAGCTTTACATACCCATTAGATCAACTTTTATTCTAACTGAGTGTTTGGTCTTTCAGTTAAAACAAAATAAATAATAAAGTATATGTATTTTTCCTCAGTTTTTTCTTTAAATAATTTTATAATATTTTAAGCTTAATACTGATTAAATTTAAAATTGGTAATTTTTAGTTTTCAATTTTATAGTAAAATTTAATATTCATTTTTTAGTATGATTTTCTATTTTAGTCTAACCCTAACATTAACATTATTATTATAAGCAAGTTCGTTGTCAAGAGTTTTTGAATTCTCATATACTTGTATTTTGATTGGTCATTGCAGCTTATGTTACAGTGTTCCCCTATCAAGGGGTGTTTGGTCGATTTGAATATTTTAAAACTCTATTCTACATTCAACATCGTCACTCGATAAAACACCAGGAGTGTTCAAATGACATGGCTATTTTTGTAGTGATTTTATGAGATATTTATGTAATAATTTTCGAATAAATAATTATATTTGCTCTACTCTGTATAAAGCTGCGAAGAGGCACAAGGTACAGGAAGCTGCCGATATTCGGCAACTGGAAAAAGATATCTTTACTACCATGGACGGAACAGATTAACTGAAAGAACGTAATGCCAAACATGCATCTGTCTTAAAGAGATTATTTTCTTATCGCTATAATATCATATAAAAAATTATAGACATCTACATCTATACATGTCGCTAATTGTCCCACACAGAGAAACTATAACCTACGAATACAACAGTCAGTATGAAAAGTCAAGAAGCGAGAGGTTTTTTACATTTAATATTTCCTGGAGATAAAACGACCAGGCTCGAAGCACCATTTACGTACATGATAAGACCATGTGGTTTCCGCTGCCGAGAGCAGTAATGTCTTGCGTCTCCGCTGTCTACAAAGCAACTAGTGTAGCAGACAGTTCTTGGTATTACCTGTGCTAAATATTAATTGGCGTGGGAAAAAAGGTCTTGCCTCTACGCAGGCTCAATAACAACTGGAATCCGTCTCTCTACAAACAGGACACACTCACCGGCCTTCACGTGATTCCAACGTATATCACCCGAAGAAGTTCGGAGCGTACAACGACCGAAACGTCGTGAATATGGCAACAAAGATGAGGACAACAGTTCGAACGATACAAATAGTGTAGATAGTTAAAACGCCTCATCTTAGAAATATAGACAGCTATGATGACCAAGTAAATGGTTAAGTACATCAAATGAGTATTACACGTCTAGTAAGAGTGTATCGAATGAACCAGCGCTCAATCTATTCACTGTTCCTCGAAGCCTTCTGTCCTACTAATCTTATAGTAGACGGAAGAGTCTAACATAGACTCTTTAGAGGGAGGACACCACAACACTTCACTTTTCAGCCTGACTCCTTATGGAGTCTTTTTTTATAATTAACATACAGTACTTTTTAGTCAATCCTTTTCCACAAAAAAGTCAGGAACAACCACTTTGTAAAAGCTATATACAGGAATTATGATGAAAAATATGGAAAAAGACAAAACAAAATCCTAATATGCAAGTTTACTGTTTTAATGTTGTTTTACTGTTAACGTCAGACGTTTCGGTCTAGTAGACCATCTTCAGGACATGGTTATTAGAAACATACTTAGGATTAGACGATATTTAAGTCATCATGAAGAGACGATAGACACAAGACTAATCAGAAACAGAACAGTAAAACAACATTAAAACAGTAAACTTGCATATTCGGATTTTGTTTTGTCTTTTCCATATTATTCGTCATACCGTCGGATCTACATCCATATATTTGCTTACATACAGGAATTATGTTTACAATTTTTTTTTATGATAATAATTTCCAATAATCCAATGCGTATTGTGCTTTTCTGGTATTCTGCTTGTTCGCGTTGGAATTCCTCTTGTCTTTCTTGATATTTCTGTTCGAACGGTAGTTGTTGTTCCTGTTGGCGTTTTGCTTGTTCTCGTTGGAATTTCTCTTGTCTTTCTTGGTATTTTTGCTCCAACAGCAAATGTTATTCCTGTTTGCTTTTTGTTTGTTCTTGTTGGAATTTCTCTTGTCTTTCTTGGTATTTCTGCCCCAACAGCAAATGTTGTTCTTGTTGGTGTTTTTGTCTTTTTGATATTTCTGTTCCAACAGTAGTTGTTGGTCCTGTTGGTGTTTCAACAACTCTAGCATTACACTTTTAATTCGTCCATTCGTCCAATTCTGCGTAAAACTAAGAAATGAGAGGGGGGTTCTCTTTACCCTCTTAAATAAGTCTGTTTGATTCTTTTACTGAAAAATTTAAAAGTGGAAGTGGGGTAAATTTTTAATTTACCCTATCAACGAAAACAATAAGTCTGTTTGACTTGTACAGTTCTTTCACTGACTAGTTGGAATGGAAAAAAAATAACAAGGTTCTCCAACCTTCTTCTTAACCACTGAATTGAACTTGTAGAAATCCCATTGTTTTGAAGAGTTTCTTTTTTTTTTCACTGTCAATGTTGTAATTAACACTGGATACCCTTTTGTCGTAGAGTTTGATTAGAATTTATTTCTTCACCACTGTTGTAGAAACTGGCAAAAAAAAAATGATTTAACGTGAAATCCGTTTCTTCGAATCCTTCGTCTCCAAGAAGTTGTGACCAAATAAATGGTCAAGTACATCAGAAGAGTATTAGCCGACTAGAAAGAGTGTATCGTATGAACTAGCACTCGATCTATTCACTGTTCATTGTTCCCTCGAGGCCTTCTGTCCTACTAATCTTATAGTAGGCGGAAGAGTCTAATATACTCTTTAGAGGGAGAACACCACAACATATGGTCATTGTATTATAAATATGCATTGTTGGTAATTTTTACTATCAATAATTATTGTTGGTAATTTTTACGATAAATATGCATTGTTGATAATTTTTAGAAATAGTATTTTAGTATTTTATAAATATGTGTTATGGTCCAATATCCTCGCACCACGGTTATGGTCCAAGGTAGAACCAAGGAAGAACAACACGAACACAAGGGTAGTAAATAACAAAGATATATTACAATAGAAATATAATACAAGAAGTTGAAGGTGTTAGTATTAACTGTCAGTCTGGTTTAGAGTGAACTAATATGTCTTGACTCGTTAGGTCTCAACTCATTCCTCTTCTCTCTCCCTCAGAGAGGCGCAGTATTTATAGAGTCAGGAAGAGTCCATTCTCGTTATAGGTAAGTTCCTATAACAATATGTATTGTTACTAATAAGTATACTAATTCTTTTATATAAAAATGTATTGCTGGTATTTCTTTTACTATCATAGTGTTTCGTTTTTGGTTGGGGTTTCGCTCTTTGCCCAAAGCTGGGATCCTAGTAGATGCTACCGTTCCGAGTCAGGTTGGATCTGGGAACAACATCAATTAAGAGATGCTTCCACGCTCGTCAAAACATCCAATCTTCCGATCAAAGGCCTTGCTACCGGATGTAGTTTATCGTCATTTTCTACGGACAAATCCCGCAGTAAAAAACTGAATTCGTTCGATCCCTACAGTTAAAATGCGCCGACTCATTACTTATATGAGAGAATGCTTTGGAACACTGGGTTCTGTTAGAAACCTCCCATAATCCGAAATAACCCAGAAAAGGCTGCGAGGCCGTAAAACGCAAATCAACGGGTCAATCGACTGAATGGCACTTCTTTGAGCTATTCACATGAGAAAGAAAGAAGAAAAGAGAAAGTAAATAAAAAAAGAATGAAGGTAATTTTAAAAGAAAGATACAAGGAAAGGTAATGAGAAGCAAAATAAGAAAGAAAAAAAAATGTAATCCATGAATGAAAGAAAGAAAAAAGAAAAAAGTGAAGCAGAGGAAAAGAAACTCCAAAAGATAAAAAAAAGAAAGACAATAATGAAAAGGGCAATAAAGGAGAGAGGCGTAAAAGAAACAAAGAAACCTAAGTAAATCAAGGAATGAATGAAAGCAAATAAGAAAAAAAAGAAAAAGAAAAAAGAATGAATGAACAAAAAGAAAGAAAGAAAGAAAAATGTAATCAATGAAAAGAAAAAGAAAAAAGAAGAAAGCGAAGCAGAGGAAAAGAAAAACGAAAAGAAATAAAGAAAGAAAAGGACAATAAAATAAAAAGAGGGAAAGAAGACAAATAAACCTAAATATATGAAAAAAATAAGTGAAAACCAATATATAAGAAGGAAAGAAAGTAAGTATGAAAAAGAAAAATGTAGTCCATGACTAAAAGAAAGAAAAGGAAGAAAGAAAGAAAGAAGAAAAAAGTGAACAAGAGGAAAAGAAAAACAAAGAAAATAACAATAAAGAAAAGGACGATAAAAGAGAGCGAGGGAGGGAGAGGAAACAAAGAAACGTAAATAAATTAAAGAATGAATGAAAGCAAAGAAGAAAGAAAGAAAGAAAGAAAGAAAACGAAAAATGTAATCCATGAATAAAAGAAAGAACAGAAAGAAAGAATGAAAGAAAGAAAGAAGAAAAAGTGAAGAAGAGGAAAAGAAAAAAAAGAAAAAGAGAATAAAGAAAAGGACAATAAAAGAGAGAGAGGGAAAGGAAACAAAGAAACCTAAAAAGATCAAAGAATGAATGAAAGCAAATAAGAAAGAAAGAAAGAAAGAAAAAGAGAAATGTAACCCATGAACAAAAGAAAGAACAAAAAGAAAGAATGAAAGAAAGAAAGAAAGAAAGAAGAAAAAAGTGAAGAAGAGGAAAAGAAAAACAAAGAAAAAGACAATAAAGAAAAGGACGATCAAAGAGAGAGAGAGGCAAAGGAAACAAAGAAACCTAAATAAATCAAAGAATGAATGAAAGCAAATAAGAAAGAAACAAAGAAAGAAAGAAAAAGAAAAATGTAATCCATGAATGAAAAAAAGAAAGAAAGAAAAAAGAAGGCGAAGCAGTGAAAAACAAGCAAAGAAATTTGTGAAAAATCAGAAGAAAAAAAAGCAAAGAATATTGGAAAAAAAAAACAGAAAAAAGTAAAGAAAATTGTAGATCGAAGCAAAGGTAAAGAAAAGAGGAAATAGCCGAAAAACAAGCAAAGAGAAAAAAAGGAAAGAAAAGAGAAAAAAAAGGAAAGAAAAACAAGCAAAGAAAAGAGAAAAAAAAGGCAAGAAAAACTAGCAAAGAAAAGAGAAAAAAAAAGGAAAGAAAAACAAGCAAAGAAAAGAGAAAAAAAAGGAAAGAAAAACAAGCAAAGAAAAGAGAAAAAAAAGGAAAGAAAAACAAGCAAAGAAAAGAGAAAAAAGGGAAAGAAAAACAAGCAAAGAAAAGAGAAAAAAAAGGGAAAGAAAAACAAGCAAAGAAAAGAGAAAAAAAAGGAAAGAAAAACAAGCAAAGAAAAGAGAAAAAAAAGGCAAGAAAAACAAGCAAAGAAAAGAGAAAAAAAGGGAAAGAAAAACAAGCAAAGAAAAGAGAAAAAAAAGGGAAAGAAAAACAAGCAAAGAAAAGAGAAAAAAAAGGGAAAGAAAAACAAGCAAAGAAAAGAGAAAAAAAAGGAAAGAAAAACAAGCAAAGAAAAGAGAAAAAAAAAGGGAAAGAAAAACAAGCAAAGAAAAGAGAAAAAAAAGGCAAGAAAAACAAGCAAAGAAAAGAGAAAAAAAGGCAAGAAAAACAAGCAAAGAAAAGAGAAAAAAAAAAGGAAAGAAAAACTAGCAAAGAAAAGAGAAAAAAAAAGACAAGAAAAACAAGCAAAGAAAAGAGAAAAAAAAAGGCAAGAAAAACTAGCAAAGAAAAGAGAAAAAAAAGGCAAGAAAAACAAGCAAAGAAAAGAGAAAAAAAAAAGACAAGAAAAACAAGCAAAGAAAAGAGAAAAAAAAGGCAAGAAAAACAAGCAAAGAAAAGAGAAAAAAAAAGGCAAGAAAAACTAGCAAAGAAAAGAAGAAAAAGGAGAGAAACAAAAAGAAAGAAGAAAAAATTTCAGAAAGCTAGAAGAAAAAACAAAGCAACGAAAGAGTAAAACGCAGTGAAAAGGAAGCAAAGAATGTTCCGCTACAATTTTGTAACGAGTGCATTTCTGTCTGAGAAACGAGTGTTTAGTTCTTTATATATATTAATAAAAACATGCCATCCACTCTCTTGGTTTCATCCATAGGAAGTCAGCAAACACTACAATTGTGCATAGGAATTTTACCAAGATGCCAAAGTGTCCATAGTACATTCACCTCGTGTAAGGATACAACGAACCGGATATTAAATCTTTCCAGAGGAACCGGCCCCGTCTCACCAACCCAAACGTCTATATTTGTTTACAACCTAATCTAATAAAACCAACAGATGGCTTGTTAATTTCAACGCCTCCCAAACTAAACGGCTCTTTATTAATCATCTAAACGAACCGCTGGTGCCTTTCATCAACATGGCTGATGCTAACCTCATTCTACCTTCTTAGACATAAGATTTCCACTGACATGAAGCAAGACGATTCTATTGAATCAAATGCTAAGACTGTTTCTAGCAAAGTTGGTTCACTATCTGTTGAAACTTGACTAATGCATGGAATAATAATGCAAACACAAAATATACTTAGAATAAAATGTATTGAAACAAGAAAGTGTACACAATATTTACATATAGTCTTTTGTATATTCCTGGGAAGACCGTTCCTGGAGAATGTGTTGACTAAGTCGCAGTCGGACAGAGTCTCTAGTGAATCTCTTGATTCGCCTCCCTGTCTTCCCGGTACCAACCATATTTATATAGTCGGTACTCCACTATGCAAATTAGGTTGATCCTACCGCAACACTATCTCGGTAGAGACATTTTTTTCTCTCGTCATAATCTAACATTGATTAAGTCAACCAATCGCCCGTGCCTCGAATATTTGCTGGGTAAACCCGGTCTGGTACTTCTGTTTTATATCTAGAGACTCTGGACAAAATCCGAAAAACAAATTGGCTAATTTATCGGTCCTGATATGGCATCTCGATTTCAGCCAATTTCCGACTGGTGGGAAAGGAGGAAGTAGCGGATTCACACCTTTTCCTAGGAATATTTGCTGGTAAGTGAATGTAATAACCCCAACTGGAATTGGAACGCAGCTCTCTGATTTTCAATTCCGATTATACCGGCTGCACATCCAACATTACAGCACCCACCTAGCGTTGAGTTTTAATTCTGCCCCGCTTTTTAATCAGTAGAAAACAAATCGATAATAATTAAGAAAGAAAACAAAATTAGGAAGAAAGATGGAAAAAGGAAAAACAAAAATGTAAGAAAGAAGAGAAAGAAGAGAAATCATTAGCAAACAAGAAAAAGAAACAAATGTAGAAAGAAAGAAAGAAAGAAAGAAAGAAAGAAAGAAAGAAAGAAAGAAAGAAAGAACTGGGAAAACAAAGAAAAAGAAGTGGGAAAAAATAAATTGATAAAGAAATAAAAAATAAAATAAGCAATCAAGCAAACAAATAAGAAAGAAAGAAAGAAAGAAAGAAAGAAAGAAAGAAAGAAAGAATAGGGAAAAGGCAAAAATAACACAAAGAAAGAATCAAAGAAAGAAATAAACGAAAAAGGAAGAAAAATAAGCAGCGGTAGAATGAGAAGAAAGAAAGAGCGAAATAAATAAGTAAAGAAAGAAAGAAAGAACGAAAGAAAGAACGAAAAAAGAAAGAAAGAAAGAAAAAATAAAAACGGATATATTATGAATGAAAGAAGTGTGCGTAAAAATGAAAGCAAACACGGATAGGAATACAATAAATTGATAAATAAGTAAAGAAAGAAAGAAAGAAAGAAAGAAAGAAAGAAAGAAAGAAAGAAAGAAAGAGAGAAAGAAAGAAAGAAAGAACAGGGAAAAACAAAGAAAAAAGGAGAGGGAAAAAATAAATAAAATAACTAAGCAAGCAAGCAAATAATAAAGAAAGACAGAAAGAAAGAACGAAAGAAAGAAAGAGAGAAAGAAAGAAAGAAAGAAAGAAAGAAAGAACAGGGAAAAACAAAGAAAAAAGGAGAAGGAAAATAAATTGATAAAAAAATAAATAAAATAAGTAAGCAAGCAAGCGAATAATAAAGAAAGAAAGAAAGAAGGAAAGAAAGAAAGAAAGAAAGAAGGAAAGAAAGAAAGAAAGAAAGAAAGAAAGAAAGAGAGAAAGAAAGAAAGAACAGGGAAAAACAAAGAAAAAAGGAGAGGGAAAAATAAATTGATAAAAAAATAAATAAAATAAGTAAGCAAGCAAGCAAATAATAAAGTAAGAAAGAAAGAAGGAAAGAAAGAAAGAAAGAAAGAAAGAGAGAAAGAAAGAAAGAAAGAACAGGGATATGTTAGGAATGAAAATAGTGTGCGTAAGAAAGAAAGCAAGCAAGGATAGGGATAAAATAAATAGATAGATACATAAATAAAGAAAGAAATAAAGAAAGAAAAGAAAAGAAAAGAAAAGAAAAAAAAGAATGAAAAAATGTGTAAACGGCAAAAAAAAGAGCGTAAAAAAGAAAGAAAATTAATAAAAACAAAAAAGAAAACATAAAGTAGCGAAAAAAAGAAAAGAAAAGAAAAGCAAACGAGGATGAAAAATAAATAGAGAACCAAAAAGTAAATAATGAAAACAAATAAAGAAATTAGGAGAAAGAAAGAAAGAAAGAAACGGAACAAATGTTTAGAAAAAGAAAGAATGTAAATAGAAAATAAATAAATATAAATAAAAAGAAAGAAAGAAAGAAAGAAAGAAAGAAAGAAAGAAAGAAAATATTATTTTGTGATGATAAAAAACCGTTGGAAAAAAATGATTAACGACTGGGTATTCAATACTTCTAAGTAAATCCAAGTATTATACAAATACTAAGATTATATTTGTCTTAAGATCAATAGCTGCGAATTAAAATGGTGGCAGAGTGACGCCAAAAAGAAGTGTCAAATTAATTCTTAGAAGAATCAGCTCAGGTGGCACGTAAATTAAACAACTTTGTTGAAATTAAGTAATAAGAGGGTCACTTCGACGTGGTGTAATATTTAGCAATTTTGTCTCGCGAGAGGAATTACAATTGAGTAGTGAGGTTACAACATCACTGAGTGCTTCATACCTTCGGCCTTGTGTCAGATCTAAGCTATGCTTAGGAAATCGGTATATCGAGTGGAGAGTTACGTAAAGAAAGAAAGCCTAAAAGAGATGATCGACTGGTGGCTATGTAAACGCATTGATGTGAACATGGGCGCGATAGGAGCAATGCTGAGCATAATAGATGTGGCTACCTCAGAACATCTCATTAACAGGTGAGAAAAAGTTATTTATATTAGCTTGTCACACGTGAAATGAAGCACGTTATAGGAAATGTTAAATGTTAAATAACTAATTTATTTAGTTAAAATAGGCACCATGTTGATGAATGACTATTCTCCGATCTACCTCTAAATTATTGATCCCGTCTTTAAAAAAAAGATCCTTATACGTTGATGTGATAAACGCTTCAAATGCTTCGATGACCTCTTCCTTATTCCAAAATGTTTTATTGCGTATGAAAAGCTCGAAATGCTTAAATCAGTGATAATCATTAGGAGAGATATCAGATGGATCTGGAGGATGAGGTAAAATTTCATAATTCAGGCTATGCAGTTTTTGGACAGTTGAATGAGAAGCAGGCGGCCGGGTGTTGTCATGTGGCAAAATTGGGCCGTCCTTATTCACAAGTGTAGGATGTTTCTTTTTCATTTTTTTTGTGCATACACTCAATTTCTCCACAATACGAGGTTGATGTTATTGTTTTTCCCTGGGGCAAGAATGAATAATGAATAACGCCTTTGAAAGACCACCATACAGTAACCATTAACTTTTTAGGGAGAAGTGGATGTGTTAGGTATTGTCTTGGTGAATTAATTTCATCTAACCACGGGCCTACTCTCTTACTGTCGTCAAAGAATATCTATTTCTCATCGCATGTAATGATGCCAAGCAAAAATGGTTCTTTTTCCTGTTTGTACTCATACGGTAGCATTAAGCGACATTGTTTCATTGTAATCATTTTCATTGGGCTTATCAGTGAAAATATATTGAAAGAAAAATTGCCGGGAAAGAAAAACAGTCAGGAATAAATCAAGATTTTTTATATACTAAGGAGGTTACTTCGTTAGACGACCGGATCAGCAAACAACCCCCAAAATGTGTCATTTCATGTGTAATAACCTAATATGCTGGAATGAATCATATCATATCATATAATAATAATAATAAAATATAATGAATAACCCCTTTGAAAGACCACCATACAGTAACCATTATATTTTTATGGTGCAGTGGAGATTTGGGTATATTTTGGTGATTCACTTGCATCTAACCACAGGCCTACTCTCTTACTGCTGTCAAAGAGTATCCATTTCTCGATGCAAAAATTGGTTCTTTTTTCATAGTTTGTACTCATACGGTAGCATTAAGCGACATTGTTTCATTGTAATCATTTTCATTGGGCTTATCAGTGAAAAGATATATTGAAAGATAAATTGCCTGGAAAGAAAAACAGTCAGGAATAAGTCAAGATTTTTTTATATACTAAGGAAGTTACTTCGTTAGACGACCGGATCAACAACCAACAAAAAGTCTGACATTTCATGTGTGGCAAGGTAATATATTAGTTAAATATGGCTGGATCAGTTTATCTAGAGATTTACAGAAGTTTTCTCATGCATATCGCTTGTGGAACCATCTTCCGAATTCTTGCATTCCAGCCAAATTTGATCTTACAAAATTTAAATGCAATGCGAATCATTAACTTGTCTTCTTGATTCCTCTTTATTTGTTATTCTCGATCCTTAATAATGTTCTCTTTCCTTTCTCTTATTATTCGACACTCAGTAACCCCCTGTGTCTTAATACCTTTAAAACCTTGCTTGGGGTGAAATGATTAAAAAAAAAAGGTTATATACGGCAGTAGAAATTTGAGAAATTATAGAACGTAGTAGCGAGTTTGATTTATGTATTTTAACATTCCCGTATAAATAGCCGGGATGATATTCACCCAGTAGCGTAGCTCGAGTGAGGCGACACATTTATGCGAGCGGCACTTTTGCGTCTGCTCTCGGCTATACGCCTGTGTAGGCTGTATTGAAATAAAAGTGGTTTTTAATGTCGGGACGGAATTGAAGGATCTTTTCGATTCCAAATAAATATGACATCGGGAAGATCGTTGATGAAGACAGAAACAGTGTAAGACCTAAGATAGAGTTTTGGGGAACACCAACGTTCGTATGAAAGGAACAGGTAGAAAACCCATTTAGGACTACCTTCATTTCGCGTTTTGACAGGAACGATTGTATTAAATCAAATAATCGTCTTGTAATAGCATATCCCTGAAGCTTACGAAGAAGGCCGTCATGCCAAACTCTATGGAAAGCTTTAGGGATATCTAGAGCCACAGCTCGCGTTTCGCCGCTATTATCAAGAGCTTGGTATAGAAATTCAGTTACTGCCGTAAGCGCGTCAGCGGTAGATATAGCAAAGTCGAAACCAGTTTGTTTGTCAGTGTGTAGATCATGAGACTTAAGGTGTTTAACCACTTCGGCATTGTTTAATGCCTCGAAGACTTTGCCGAAGAATGGTAAGAGACAGACAGGACGGTAGTTAGATGGGTCAGAAGGGTCTCCAGAGTTCTTAAAGACCGGAACGACAGAGGAGGACTTCCAACAGGCTGTAAAGCAAGAATCAATGAGGCAATAGTTGTATAGTTTGGAGAGAACTGAAGCCATCCCAGGGGCACATTTCTTTAGGACTACGGCTGGTATCCCGTCACTACCACTTGCTTTATGAGAGTCAAATTTAGACGGGCTTATGTACATCTCAATCGGTATAACCTCAGTTATACGGAAAAATCAGGTGTGGGTACCCCGGATGAGTCGTGAGTTGGATGAGAATTTCGGAGCAAAGCGTTCAGCCTTATCAGCCAAACCCTTTCAAACGCCTTCGATATATCTAGAGCAACAGCTCCAGCTTCGCCGTTATTATCAAGAGCTTGATATACATATTCAGTTATGACCATAAGTACGTCAGCGGTCAAAGCTGAAACCATATAGTTTGTCAGAGAATAGATCGCGGAAGGTGAGATGCTTAACTACTTCGGCATTGATTAAAGCCTGGAAGACTTTGCCGAAGAGTGGTAGAAGACTGATGGGACGGTAGTTAGATAGGTCAGAAGGGTCTCCAAAGTTCTTAAAGAGCGGGACGACAGAGGAGGACTTCCAACAGGCTGGAAAGCAAGAATTGACGAGGCAATAGTTGTATGGATTGAAGAGAACTGGAGCCAGTTCAGGGGGCACATTAGGACTAAGGTTGGCATCTCACTACCACCACTTGCTTTATGAGAGTCTAATTTATAGATGGTGTCCAAATACCATCGAGGGGGTTATGCCCATCTCACTCAATAGAGCCTCAGTTCTGGGGGTGAAATCAGGTGTGGGTACTCCGGATGAGTCGAGATGAATGAGCATTTCCGAGCAAAGCATTCAGCTTTATCAGCAGACGAAGTTAGGACTTTGAATTGGTTGAAGGAGGGATTTGGGATATGCTGTTGTTCAACACACACTCTTGCAGCGCCGCCAATAATCTTTAGAAACAAACTTGCGAGATGCAATACGTTGTTTCATTCTAGCAGCAAACAGTGACTTGGCTTCATTGAGGACACGCTTGCACTCGTTACGAGCGGAAACAAAGTGACGCCGGTTGCAATCAGACATGTCACTTCGGTAAATAGGATTCCGGATTTTACATCTATATATATGCATATATTACAGCCTGTTTTAATATGTCTACTTGTAAACAAATGTACACTCATATATATCTACTAGTGTATATACTCTAATATATATACAAACTCACACACACACACACACATATATATATATATATATATATATATATATATATATATATGAAGAAATATAGTCTTAAGGTGTGTTATATTTATGGGATAAAGTGCTCAATATCAGAGATAGAGCGTGTGTAAATATAAAAGTGAACATAGAAGTCAACACTTAGAGGCGACATTCTGTTTCATGCTAGATGCAATCGTCAGGCCACGAGTGCTGTTATTTTTCTCGGCTATTTATATATATATTGTATCAGGTTGCACGTTATTGGCACCCACTGAATATAAAAACCGGCATGACAGAGCGGGCCAATATCTGCACTGGAAAATTTGCAACTCCTACGGGAAGGAAAGGTGCATTGTGGGTAGTCTATAGACTTCTATATTCACATTTATATTAATATATATATATATATATATATATATATATATATATATATATATATGTGTGTGTGTGTGTGTGTGTGTGTGTGTGTGTGTGTTTGGGGGTGTAATTATAGATGAAAATATGAAAAAATGGCTGTTTTTTCATTTTGTGTAACTTAAAGTTGGATAATACTTCATATTATTATTATTATTATTATTATTGTTATTTATTTATTTCCTTTGATATCTGCCGTTTACACATTTCTTTCCGGGGCCCGCCCAGGGACCTAAGGTTAGAAATGGCATCATGACACTTTCCACTGCAAAAAAAAAAAAAAAATTACATAGATAAAACCCTTCGTAAAGTGTGGGCTGTACTTGTCAGAACAATTTTTTGTATCTATTTGAGGCATGGTTTTCCAGGGATCCCTTCAATCAGCCTATTGGAATCTTTTCCAACCAGTCCAAGGGCTCCAACTACAACAGAAATTGTTGATGTTCCCATGTGCCATATTTTTGAGATTTCTATTTCAAGGTCCTTGTATTTTGACAGTTTTTCGAATATCTTCAAAGATACATTGCAGTCTGCAGAGACTGCCATATCAATAAGGAGGCACTTATTTTATTATTATTATTATTATGATTATTATTATGATTATTGTTATTATTATTATTAATAGAAATTGTAGTAGTAGTTGTAGTATTACGACTTGCACTTGTTATATTATTGGTAGAATTATTAATCAGTTTTAATTGCATTTCATAGACAGAGAGTGTACTTGGAAGACAAGTGGTAAAAAGTTGTTTTTCTTGCGTTCATAGTTGGTAATTATTTTAATTTCGTTCAATTTACATTTATTTAGACTCTATTTCGCGCCTTTCATTCATTTAATTTATCGTCTGATGTTATCATTTGTATTATTATTATTATTATTATTATTTTACTTTTTTCGCACAACATATGGTATTGTTTGTTATCAAGAACTTTTTTTTTTTTTACTGACAGTCATTTACAAGTACTTTTCAAAATATGCTTCCTGCTCTGAGCAGACACTAATTTTCTAATGGCCCTACTTTCAACTTCCGATAGACTCCTTGAAAGGATCCCAGCTAGACCAAACCTTGAATAAATACAAAAAATTTACTCAGAATTACAGTACAAGAGCTTTGTGTAAAATATGTGTGATAGTATCTTTTTTAATTTTTTTTTTATAAAAATGATCAGTAAAAAGTATCAGGAAGCCATTTCTGACCGTAGGAGTCTGTTTGAGACTCAGAAAGAAATTTGTATACACCAGAAATCGAAGGACATAATAATAATAATAATAATAATAATAATAATAATAATAATAATAATAATAATAATGAAGCTGCAAAATACGTAAAAAAGAATGCAAAGACAAATGCGACAGACCAGATACAGAAACAATGGCAAGATAAACCGCTCCACGGCCAATACTCTGCCCATACCAAACAAGCTGACGTAGACAAAAACCGCACCCATCAGTGGCTACGTAGTGCAGGGTTGAAAGCTGAAACTGAAGGTTTTATCCTTGCTGGACAGGACCAATGCTTGTTAACTAGGAATTATCAAGCACATATACTAAAATACTGTGTTAGCCCAAAATGCAGATTCTGTGATAAATATCCAGAAACCATTGATCATCTTGTATCAGATTGCACGATATTGGCACCCACTGAATATAAAAACCGGCATGACAGAGTGGACCAATATCTGCACTGGAAAATTTGCAACTCCTACGGGAAGGAAACTGAAAGAAACTGGTACGAACACCACCCAGACCCGGTTACGGAGATAGGACCTGCTACAATTCTATGGGACTACACAATACACACTGACAGAACAATCAAAGCCAACCGCCCAGACATTGTTATTAAAGACCACAAACAAAATAAGTGCCTCCTTATTGATATGGCAGTCCCTGCAGACTGCAATGTATCTTTGAAGATATTCGAAAAGCTGTCAAAATACAAGGACCTTGAAATAGAAATCTCAAAAATGTGGCACATGGGAACATCAACAATCCCTGTTGTAGTGGGAGCCCTTGGACTGGTTGGAAAAGATTCCAGTAGACTAATTGAAGGGATCCCTGGAAGTCCATGCCTCAAAGAGATACAAAAAATTGTTCTGACAAGTACAGCCCATACTTTACGAAGGGCTTTATCTATGTAATTTTTTTTTTTGCAGTGGAAAGTGTCATGATGCCATTTCTAACCTTAGGTCCCTGGGCGGGACCCGGAAAGTAATGTGTAAACGCCAGATATCAAAGAAAATAATAATAATAATAATAATAATAATAATAATAATAATAATAATAATAATAATAAATTAATTAATAAATAAATTAAAAATAAAGAAAACGAAATCTCAAAAATGTGGCGCATGAGAACATTAATAATTCCAGCTATAGTTGGAGCCCTCGGATTGATTGGAAAAGATTCCAGTAGAATCATTGAAGGAATCTCTGGTAGCCCAAATCTTGAAGAGATGCAAAAATTGTACTCACATCTACAGCTCACACATTAGGTAAAAATGTAAAATGAGTCTGTTCTTAGGTGTTTCTTTTTTTTTTTTTTCAAAATATGCACAATGAAAAAACGGCATGATGCCATTTCTGACCTTAGGTCTCTGGTTGGGACCCGGAAAGAAATGAGTATACAACAGAAAATCACAGGAAATACTGCTGCTACTACTACTACTACTACTACTACTACTACTACTACTACTACTACTAATTATAATAATAATAATAACTTATACGCCTAAAGATTTCACGCTTTCCCTATTTAAATTTTCTGATGGACAATAATTCTTAAGTTAATGAATACCAGGTCTTGTAAGCTTGAATGTGCGGGTCGTGTAATGAATAATCACTCGGAATTGTTAACTGGGGGGCCGAGTTCCAATTCCCGTTGGATGAGTTATATTCACTTACGCGAAAATACACTTGGGAAATTGTGATGAAGAGATGGATATCGAAGATCTCCATGAAGATACACACGATAAATATGAACCTACCTGGGAGTTCGAAGAGGAAATTGGAGGCAATTTTGACATTGACATGTGTGTCGTGGGTAAGACGATAAACTACATCCGGCAGCAAAGCCTCTGATCGGGAGATTGGAGGTTTTGAGGAGCTGGAACCACGTCTTAATTGTTTTTATTCTAAATCTCATCCTCGTCGCCAAAGTTGTTGTAGAGTTATTTTCTCAGTGGAAACTGTATTTGGACTAAATTCGGTCCTAAATAGGTTCAACGTAAAGAAACGTTAGGAACTTGTTATAATAAGTATTACGCAGAGTAATCTAGTTGTGGTAGCTGACTACTTTCATCTTCGACTCTTACTGACTCCTACTTATATTACATGGGAGAGTCTATTATCTATAGACTAGGTGTGTTTCCATAACAGAACTATATAGATGCAGCCCTTCTCTCCCGGCTATGGGTTAATTATATTTCTTTTATCACTGAACGATTCTTATTGCAAAATAAAAATAAAAAATTCTCACAATCTAAATCTACTTTTCTGGTTTTAAATAACTTGTAAAAGTTTGATAATCTATAAAAAAATGAATTAATCAAAACTGATATTATCGGGAATATATTCTCACCGGCTGCGCATTTTACTTCTCCGTGTCGTTAGTTAATTTTATCTTTTTTTTCTTATATCGATATATACATATTTTTTAATAATTTCTCCACAAACAAGGTAATAAAGCCACTCAGACGAAAGGGGTTACTAACTGTAAATGTTTTATATTATATTATATATTTATGTTTGAACATAGATCGCCAGTTAGCAAGCCCAGGCGAACCCAGTATCGAATTACGTGAACCACGTGACCATAGAGGAAACGCATATATAGGAAGTTACGTGACGTCTGCATTTCTATTCTATCCTCTGTTACTATACAGACCGATATTCTCTATTCTATTCACTATACTGTTTCTCTATTCAGATGACTATTCGAGTGAGTATTATCGAGCAAATGCTATTAGTGTAATATTATTCGAAGGCGTCTGACAGCAGCATTGTTCAACGGCATTACTATAGTTGTATCTGCGATTACAAAGTCTCTACTACAACGAGCATTACGAAGTGACAATTACAAAAGTAGCAACGAGTGTTCGTTGACATCATAAAAATGTATATGTGAAAAAGATTATCAAGGAGAAAACAGATGTTAAGGCAAAAACGAAATGATTTTCTTGAAAACAAAATAACTATTAACGACAAACAAAATGTCCTTAGCAACTGGAAGAATTTAGAAAACGCTATAATATTCATATTGTCAAATGAAAATTACGTCAAGTACTGTCACGTGTGGAAATATTATTTTTATCAACTTCAACTATTTTCTTTTCATTTCTCGATATAGTTTTCTAAATTCTTCTAGTTGCTAAAGACATTTTGTTTGTTGTTAATAGTTATTTTGTTTTCAATAATCTCATTTCGTTTTTTGCCTTGAAAAGATACTCATTGGTCTAAACGCGTCGGCAAATAATACAGTTTTCCTATTGTCTTTTACTTATATACATATTGTTTTTTTCTACAGGCCAAATCTGA
Source organism: Acanthosepion esculentum (assembly GCA_964036315.1). Lineage (NCBI taxonomy): Eukaryota > Metazoa > Mollusca > Cephalopoda > Sepiida > Sepiidae > Acanthosepion > Acanthosepion esculentum. Next base: position 70,675,944 of record OZ038479.1, read on the forward strand.
GAACTTTTTCATATATATATATATATATATATATATATATATATATATATGAAAAAATATAGTCTTAAGGTGTGCTATATTTTTGGGATAAAGTGCTCAATATCAGAGATGGAGCGTGTGTAATTATAAAAGTGAACATTGAAGTCAACACTTAGAGGCGACATTCTGTTTCATGCTAGACGCAATCGTCAAGCCACGAGTGCTGTTATTTTTCTCGGCTATTTATATATACGGGTTAGTGTAGCATTGTGGGTAATCTATTTTGGCGGTTATTTTACCAGAAGTCGTTTATTTGTTTATATAATTATTTGGGTTAAATTCTTTTGCTTGTCATTATTTATTTTTATTTTTTATTTTTATTTCTTATCTTATTATTTATTAATTTTTATTTTAATCGGTGTTTTATTAGCGTAGTAAAAATTTGTTTATATCGTTTATTTAATAGTTTTGTTTTGGTTTGGGAAGATAATTAAAGATATTTATTCAGTTTTGGTGTTGATTGTTGTAGTTTATTCTAACTATTATTTTGGTGGGAGCAGTTTTTAATTTGTTTATTACTTCATTTATTAATTTGGATTGATTATCTTTATTTGTTTTTTTTTTCTAACGGTTAATTTATCTGGATCGGTTTGTTAGTTTATTTATTTGAATGAATTTAGATTAATTTATTTTACTTGTTTTTTATTATTTATTTATTATACTGTATATTTTTATTTACTTTTTTCTGTTTTCGATTTTTAAGTAACGTAGTATTTTTTTATCGTAATATAACAGTTATAGCTATGTTTTTCGTCCGATTTTTGGTTGGTTTTTGTAGTATAACTAATATTTTTGTGTTAATGGTTTGTTAATTTGTTTAGTATTTACTTTATTTATTTGGGTTCATTGATTTTTATTTATTTATTTATTCTATTTCGTCTATTCTAACGGATGTGATTTGATAATTTGTTTGGGTTAATTTATTTTATTTTATTGTCACTTTGTTTATTTATTTATTTCTAATTTTAGTTTAGTTTAGTTTTCGATTTTTAAGTAACGTAGTAAATATTTGTTTTCATGTCTGCATTTTGAGATGAGCTCGGATCTTTTATTTAATAATTTATTTTGGTCTGGGAATGTAATGATAGCTATTTTTTCCTCCAAGCAAAGTTTTCAAGTTTTTTATTGGTTGTTGTAGGCCGATGATCTTTTCCTCATTTTTCATGATGTTTTGGTGTGATGTGCGTTTTGTTTTTAATTTCCCAGATATACTTAGAAAGCATTGTGTTGTTCACATATTTAGTATTTGCGAAAGATGTTTTGTGTTCATAATTTCTTTGTTTCCAGGGTCCTTAAGTTACTTCTATGTATACTTTTTCTTCATTATCTGGTGATTTTATCATGGCTTGGTATATTACGTTGTTTTGTAAACAATTACCGTTTAAGGGACATTCGTTCTTTATTCGCACATGTGGGGAAATCTGTATGGCCCTTTCACTACAAAATTAATAAATTTAGGAATCGGAACAAGTCGAGTCCTCACGAAAGTTTACGTATAGAACAACATTTCTTCCTAGAATAACAAGATTTCAATAGCTATTCAAAATTCACTATTATTGAAAGAATATAAAAAGACAGAAAAGATAACCTTAGAAAAATACTAGAGGAGCATGAAGACAAATTGATTTTGCACCTCAAAACACTTTGTCTGGACGGACTTAACCACAGACTAAACAACAACGATAGAATTAATATATAATCCCATAGATCAACCCACGCCCACATTTCTCAACACACAGACAGACATACTAGCAGAGGTGTTGAGGTCTCCTACATACACACACTCACACAAATATATACACATGCACACATCACCCGCCACAAAAAACCCCTGAAATATAACATACATTTAACACACATATCCCCTTCCCAGCAACTGGAACATCTCAGTTAGGTTGCTTCGTGTCAGAATGAAAGAAATGTCTGTGTGTGTGTGTGTGTGTGTGTGTGTGTGCGTGTGAGTGTGTGCGTGTGTGTGTAAGTGTTCGCGAGCACTCTTCTGCTCCATCATTAAATCGTTCATATCTGTTCATATCTTTTTCTTTCTGTCCATAGATAGAGATTTGGTTTGGTTTGTTTTGTTTTACAGCATATCAATCTCAATTGGTCATTTAATGCCGGCTTGTTTTCTTTTCTTCTGGTAATATTTTTTGTTTTGACAAAAATCCATTTATGTTAATATTTTTTTTATCAAAAATGTATAGCTCGTAATATTATTTTCTCAAAAAACGTATAGCTGATAATATTTTTTTTTCAAAAACGTATTACCAGAGACCTTGCTGTTGGACGTAGTTTATCGTCATACCCAGGACGAGATTGTAATCTGAATGTTAACTATTTGCCCATAGCTGGGACCCTAACAGGTGCTACCGCTCCGGGTCAGGGTGGACCTGCGAACACCAGCAATTAAGAGGTGGTTCCATACTCCTCAAAACCCCCTAATCTGATAGATAGAGAGAAAAAGTGTAAAGTATGACAGAGATGACAAGTATTATTTTTTTTCGAAAGAAAACACATTTTCTCTAAAATATTCACGCAATATCTTTCTGTTTTTTTTATTTTTTATTTTCAAAATATGTTATCCCTAAAAAAAAAAAACGTTTGCAGAACTCATTTTGAGAATCATTGTTCTAATTCTTTCTAAAAAAGGAGAGTCGCATCCACTCACAAATAGTTATTAAGATATCCATAGTTGTTCATGTTTTAAATATTGCCAAAGTCATATAATCTACAAATAAGCAAGACGTTTCCATGGAAAAATCGATATCTGCTAGAACTTAGTCTGTTGGGCGGAAAGGCTTCTTTTGAATTCCTCCCGCACGCGTTCGAATTGTCATTGAAATCAATGAAAGTTATGAACGGCTTTCTTTGAGATTCACATCAAGCGCAATTTAAAAATTAATCTGACAGTGAAAAACGCATAGCACTTTTCTAACGGGGCTAAAATCGACACAAAACGCATTAAGCGTACGAATCAATAAACAATATTTTTTTTCACTCTATGAGATATGCCGAGAACACTATCATCAGTTAAGTGAACTAAAAAAGAAAGGCGAACAAACAAAACGTCAACGACTAAACAAGAACAGATTTATATGAATTACGTATCTGATGGGCAATCACGAGCAAAAATGGGGAACTCGGTTAACTGACTTTTTTGAAAACCCCTTGGAATGACGGAATTGTATCACTTTTGGTTATTTTTTTTTAATTTTTGTTCAGACAGTACTTTGCTCAAGTGCCACACAAACACAATGTATCTTAATGCAAATTAGAGGCATGTCATAATAGATCATTCCATCTTAAATTGCAGTTGAGCGAGAGACCAACAAAACTCCTTGTAACACCAAAGATGAACTGAAATCAAGGATTATGGTAGCATTCAACAACTTAGACAAGGAGACTGCCCAGAAGAGATGCAGAAGATTCCGAAGTCGTGGTTGAAGTCAATGGCGATTTTGTTGAATTAATTTACTCTTTATTATTTCAAGTTATGTTTTGCGTAATTTTGGTAAATATATATATTATGGGATCTTACCTGTAACGACAATAAACTCTTCCTGACACTATAAAGACTGCGCCTCTCAAGAGAGACGGTAGAAGAGGTGGAACCAGTCGAGACGTACCGAGTCGAGACAATAGTTGTTCACTCTAAACCAGACTGACAGTCATACTCACACCTTCAACTTCTTGTATTATTATTCTGTTTAATATATCTTTGTTATTCCTTCTCTTGTGTTCGTGTCGTTCTTTCTTGGTCCTAACCTTGGACCATAACCGTCGTGCGAGGATATTGGACCATAACAATATATCTTAGAATGAGATGCCAGTGTTATTTTCATTTTTTTTTTTTTTTTTGCGTAATTTAGACGACAATTTATCCATCGTACTGCATTATTGGTATTTTTATATAAAAATGTATCTCGCTGGTATTTTGACGTTAAAAAAGTATTTTTATATTTTCATATTGTTTTGTTTTTATTTGAGGGTTCAATATTTTCTTATAGCTGGGAGCCTAGCAGATGCTATCACGCCGTCCTGAGAACTCTTATGTAGCGATGGAATCATATTTTTCAAAAATAATTATAATATATATATATACATATATATATATATATATATATATATATATATATATATATATATATATATATATATATATAAACAATAAATAGTGCTCAATACAAATGTAGAGCCTAAATTATAATTATTATTAAAAAATGTGATTCCTTTACTACAGAAATAAATAACGTATGTTCCGTATATTATTACTGACCCCCGTAATTATATACGGAACATACGTTATTTAAATCTTATTCAAAAAAATATTAAAAAAGTAAAAGGAAATATAACTTGATGAATGATTTCAATCATCGGAATGTTTATGAATTTTCTCTTACCACCAGCACTGAACAAAACGATCTCTCAAATTCAATGAGACTTTTCATGTCATTTTTTCCTACAACGAGCGCAACTTTCCTACATTTTGTGTAAAACGAGCGGGAATTCAAATAAAATAAAAAAAAAATTAAATAATAGATGAAATTCTCAATTGAATTCTTCCGGATCCAGTGAATCAAATCGATTTAATGCAAAAACGAAAATAGAAAAGGGAAATGGTTTCTGTTTAAATAAGGACTTTGCGTTAAATCTTCAATTGTCAATGATTCAATCAAACAAGAAAATTTCTCAACTTATGGCCGCCGATTCTGAAATGTAAATGCATATATATATATATATATATATATATATGTGTGTGTGTGTGTGTGTGTGTGTATTAAAAAAAATCTAAAATAACTCATTTCCGATCATAGTAATATTATATTAAATATATTTCCAACAAAGACAACGTTCATTCTTCTAGAGATAAATGAACTTAAATAACTTCCAAAAAATATCATGTACCCATTAAACGGTCAATGTATGACCAATAATATTGTATACCGAGCGAGCATACATTCCGGTAACGATAAAATTTTATTTTGGTTCCAACGAAAATCCTTGGAAATTTCGTTTATACAATTATCCAATGACTTTAAGGAATATAGCATGCAGAAAGATCATTACTCTCTCTAAATATTTCTGGCAATTAAAAAATACTGGTAAAAATACTTCTAGAAGCAAATCTTATAACGGTAAAAGAAACAAATTTAATTTATGACCTGTTGAACTGGTTATCTTGAACCACTTTAAATAAGCCAAGCAGAAATGGATTGATTAATGTAGGCATACAATCAAATATCATCACAAATATAGATCAATTATTAATGTAAATTACTTTTTTATAAATTATTAATTATTTTTCATATAAATTACTGTTTGTTTTTTTCTTTTTTAAGTAAGAACTAATTATCTCCCTTTAATTAAGAAATGAATAGTCACAACTTATTGCAATATATAGTTTCCCTTTTTTGTTAAATTTAAATTACGTAACGATCAGTCAAAAACTCAGCACCTGAAGATTGCGTTGAGCATGAAACTCCGAATCGTGCATATATATATATATATATATATATATATATATATATATATATATATATATAGCGATGTCAAGGATAATATGAAGCCATAAATGCTGACGGTCAAATGGATACTGGGAGAAAAGTCTTTTAAGGCAAGCAGTCATTGCACTAGAGTGCTTGATATCAAAGATAGACCACTAATAGGTTTAATATAAGTAAAAGTTTGTCACTTAGCTGGTTGATGTTACCTCCAGTATCGCGACTCCAAAGTCCGTGTATATGTTTATGTATGTGGTGCTTTCCAGCCATGAGACCCCGGTTCGGATCTCACCAAGTTCGATTTGCCAGGATGGTGACTTCTTGAGGCTATCGGTCTGGAAGAGGCGGTCCCGGCGGTCCCGGCGGTCCCGGCGGTCCCGGCGTGCGGCACCTTCGGGACGTGCCTGGAAAACCACATCACGAGTTGATCCAAGCCTTATGAGTGAAACTGGATGGACGGAACCCTTAGGGGCCGTCGATGTCTGTGCTAGCACAAAGTCACAAGTCATCGTGACCGAGGGTTTCTCTCCTTCTTTCTTTCTTTCATTCATTTTTTCTCTCTTCCTTTCTTTCATTTATTTTCTTACAGGAATCAAGTAGCGTGTGTCTTTAATTTTTTTACATAGTCAAAACGGGATAGTCCATTATTCATTAGGTTTAGCAGATGTTAAACACTTCTTTCTTTCTTTCTTTCATTCTTGTCCTGTCTTTCCTTCTTTTTTCTTTCTTTCTTTTTCTTTCTGTCTTTCTTTCTTTTTTCTTTCTTTCTTTCTTTCTTTCATTCTTGTCCTGTCTTTCTTTCTTTTTTCTTTCTTTCTTTTTCTTTCTGTCTTTCTTTCTTTTTCTTTCTTTCTTTCTTTCTTTCTTTCTTTCATTCATTCTTGTCCTGTCTTTCTTTCTTTTTTCTTTCTTTCTTTTTCTTTCTGTCTTTCTTTTTTCTGTCTTTCTTTCTTTCTTTCTTTCATTTTTTCCTTTTTTTTCTTCTTTCTTTCTTTCTAATCAGCGTCTTGCTAAAATTTCTCTTCATAATAATTTTAAAAAAATTCACCAGACAATGTTACTTTCTTCATGGTAAATGTATTTTTGGCGATTGCCTTACGTGGTTTCCCTCGTTCGATGGTGTGAGTCTAAAAAAATGGTTCTTTCATCAGGGTCACCAAACTTATCGACCTTTTGGCTGAGATCAAGGTGTAGAATCTGTTCTTATTAGTTTAATTTGATTCTCTATTTCCACTTCTATATTCCCATCTTTTCTTTCTTTCTTTCTCACTAAAACCAAGTAATCTTTCCTTCTTTACACGCGATTAAAACGGAATTGTCCATTCTTTATTAGGTATTGGCGGGGCTTGACGGTCGTTCGAACTACCAAAGGGATGGAAAGCACAGGATTATTATTATAATTATTAAGTATATAAAATTCTTATGGAATGGTATTTCCATCTTGTTATATATCGTACTTATGAACACTAATAGGTATGTCTGAAATATCATGAATACGTTGGACACTATTGTAAGTGGGGGTAATATGGTGTTTAATTAGTCCACCACGGGTGGTTGTTTACCTACTTCACTCCGCTGGCGTGTATTGTATTTTGTTGATGATATAAAGATTACCATTTCATTTCAATAGTAAAAGTACAGCCTAAAGTGCTCGGAATTAAAGAACATTTGGACAGAATCTACACAATCTGTGTCCAGAAATGAAAACATTCGCTCGAATACAAGAAAAAAGAAATAAAAAACTTAATCATAGTATTTTGTCTGTCGTCTTTAATGAGACATGAATACCTGAAGCATTGCTACCTAAATACACGATGTATGTTTGTATGTATGTATGTATCCCTCACTCTCTCTCTCTCTCCCACACACACACACTATATATATATATATATATATATATATATATATATATATATATATATATATGAAATAAATTATAAGCGTGATGTATTTTTAAGGATTTCCTTTATTATTATATTGCTCTGTTACTTATATTGAACTTTCTTTTGATTAATGTCCCCCTTGGAATTATCGCAACAAATTACCAATTGGTATTATCTATCTATCTATCTATCTCTCGCTCTCTCTCTCTCTCTCTCTCTCTCTCTCTCTCTCTCTCTCCATATATATATATATATATATATATATATATATATATATATATATATTTCCTCACTGGTAGCATAGCTAGGAGATACATAGTGTTAACTCAGCACCTGAAGATATATAGTTGCACATATAGTTTATAGCTCTGTTACAAACACTATTTTATTAACACCAGCGATGTATGTATATATATATATATATATATATATATATATATATATATATATATATATATATATATATTGGGTTGAAACATAAGTTCGTAGTGTTAAGTGAAGTTCAAAGACAACATTTAGATATATTTGCACACATTCTTCCATTCACATATGTGTGCCATATAACACCATTACTTTTAGACATCTTTGAGGCAAAGTTATCATTTTATCCACTCAGAACTTGGCATTTTTCTAAGTGATGAATGCCATTTTTATAGGCTTTCTAAAATTTGAAGTTTTGAAGAGATAAAATGATCGGTTCCCGAAGTCTATGTTAGGTGTATTTTGACCTCTCTGCCAGTTCCTTCGGGGTCTACAAAAGAAGTGAATTCCTGCATTGTTCTTGATGGAACCAGAAGACACTCTTGCAATTTTGGTAATTTTGGATGCTTTTAACTGGTTGCTGCCTTCAATCGGACCTTCTGGCAAAAATACCTTAGATATTTTTTTTTAATCCATCGTATGACTTTGCAAGACCCGTTCTGTGACCCTATTTATCTATGGTAATTAATTAACTAATTAGCCATAAACAAACGGATAATGATGAAAACAGAAAAGAAGGTTTAAGAGATATGACGAGGGATATCTGTTACGTAGTCGTGCCGTTTTAATCGACTGACCATCCTATTTGGTACCCTGACGAAAGGATCCCACCGGGTAGTGAGGACCGCCGATCGACCGGGTCCGCATATTGGTGGCGTTAACTAAGAGTCAAACCCAGAACATCCGATTTGTGTTTCGATAGAGACGGTTCTCTACAGTGGTTAACTGTGAGTCCTTACGTTTTCCGCAGGATATTCTTTGCTCCATTTTCACATCGCACGTTATCGTCCCATGTCCCATTCTTCTTAATATATATATATATATATATATATATATATATATATATATATATATATATATATGAAGTGAATATTGAAGTCAAGACTCTTAGGGACAGGCTGTTTCATGCTAGGCGCAATCGACAGGCGGCCTGAAGAATGAGCCTAGGAAACAGACTGTTGCTTCTGAGTGTTGACTTCAATGTTCACTTTTATATTTATATTGACGCTCTATCTTTGATATTGAGCACTTTATCCCATAAATATAGCACACATTAAAACTACATTTCTTCATATATATATATATATATATATATATATATATATATGTATGTGTGTGTGTGTGTGTGTGTGTGTGTGTGTGTGTGTGTGTGTGTGTGTGTCTGTCTGTCTGTCTGTCTGTGTGTCTGTCTGTCTGTTTGTCTATGAGAACCCGCTGAAAACGTTTGTAAAATCGTGAGTAATGATTTTACGTTATAAGAATTCCTCCGGTGTAATACCATTGTAAATAACGCTTTTGGCAATGAACAATTCTTCTCTTACGACGATGAGATCCATTTCTTTTATTGCTTTATATAACACTGTTATTTTATATATATATATATATATATATATATATATATATATATATGTGTGTGTCTGTGTGTGTGTGTGTGTGTCTGTCTGTCTGTCTGTCTGTCTGTCTGTGTGTGCACGCGCATAAGAATTTGTGTTAATAAATATATTTCAAATATACACGGACATGATCAAAATTGAAATCAACTAGAATTCGACACCTTTACTGATAAGACACAGAAACACATACATATATACATACACACGCACACAAGCACACACACAATACACACGCAAACACACACACACACACACAAATATATATATATTGTGTATTTAGGCAGTAAATTCTATTTTAGGCATGTCTGATTGAATAAATTACAAACATTATGTCTGCTTATTTTTATCATAAT
>OZ038479.1:70693093-70713093 GCA_964036315.1 Acanthosepion esculentum
CTGGCACTATATATAGTGAAAACCGGTGTAATACCCTTGTGTTAGAAAGGCCGGTGTAACAGTATATAATATGGATAAAAACAACTGAAAAAAAATTGGGTGTTTTCTTGCGAAAGTATTTATTTATATGTTTTTATATATATTTAATATTTCAGACCACCTCGGTCCTTCCTCAGAAATTAATTGAATAACTGTATTTGGGAGTTTGTTTACAGCGTCCGACATGGGACGCGGACGTCACGTGATGTGGAATGCAACTGTGTTTGAATTTTTTTACGTAAATCTAACGATAGTATTTTAGATGTTGTTTAAAAAGGTTTTTTAACTATATCTAAAGGAATCTATTAACTATTGAAATATTTATACAGATTTAAAATACCCAAGTCTTTGTTTAACCCTAGTTTATATGTGTCTAATTTTAAAATCCAGTATTTCTCTTTTTTTTCTTCGTGTGTATGTTGTACTAAAACCTGAGTCTATCAATATACATTTACAGTTGTCTAGTGAGTGTCCTGATTGATTAAAGTGTTCAGCTATGGGGGAATGAGGATTGTTTTGACGTATGTCTACTTTGTGGTTGTTGAAACGAAATCTAAATTTAGTTCCAGATACGCCAATATATCCACTATTAGGACATATTGTGCAGAATAGGTAGTAAATTATATTATTGCTATCACAGGTGAGGCGAGGTGGATGTATTTTGATTTTGGAGTTGGGTACAGAAAATTCACTATCTGTTATTAGGTGTTTGCAAACGAGACAACGAGTTTTATTACATTTATAATTTCCTGTTTGGTTTGTATTATTTAGATATTTGGTAGAGGTGACGATAGCTGATAAGTTAGGTGTTTGTTTTTTTGCGTTGATGGCGAATCTGGAACTAATTTTAGATTTCGTTTTCGCTAAAATCATGCACGTATAGAAATTTATTCGTCCTGAGTATGACGATAAACTATATCCGGCAGCAAGGTCTCTAATCAAGAGATTGTAGGTTTTCAGAGACGTGAAAATACTACTTAAATGCTGTTGTTTCCAGGTCCACCTGACCCGGGGTGGTAGCATCTATTAGGGACCCAGCTGTGGGAAAATAGTTAACTCACTGGGAACAAAACACTCAGTCATGTGCCATGCATGATACACGCTTAGGCGATCATGTACCTTTCGATACATAACTGATGAGGCAGATATTTTCCCGCAGTAGTTTGTCTTTTCTTTCTGCAGCAGACCAGTTGCCATCCAGTGCTATAGAACCAAGTCTGTCCTGCTAATTACTAGTTGGGTTGGAGAAGAGAAGAAGAGGATTCATACCTGTCGGAAGCGTATTAACACGTAAGTGAATGTAATGGATTCGACTAGAATTCGAACCCGGCTCTCCGGTTTCTCAATCCGAGCCGGTATCCATTACACTACAAAGCACTGTGAAAGTATAAAAATACATTTTCATAGTGAAAATACCAGAAATGCATTTTTATTGTAAAAAAAAATTACCAGCAATACATTTTTGTAAAGAAACTTACTAATGCTCCCCAGAAAATTAAACATTGGAATTAAATGACCCATAAAGAGTTGATATGCCGCTAAACAAACAAGCAGTCATTTAAATATCTTCGAAATATTGTGACAGATTACGGAATATTTTGCATCGGTATATGGAATTACAACTATCGGAATTGAAAAAAAGATGATTTACGGAAGCTAAGCTACGTATTAAGAAACAGGAAAACATCGTTATTATATAAGACGCATGTTATTATTGATATATTGTTATTATATAAGACGTATGTTATTATTGATATATTGTTATTATATAAGACGTATGATATTATTGATATATTGTTATTATATAAGACTTATGTTATTAATGATATATTGTTATTATATAAGAATTATATTATTAATGGTATATTTTTATTATATAAGACGTATGCAATTAAAGATATATTGTTATTATATAAGACGTATGTTATTAATGATAGATTTTTATTATATAAGACGTATGTTATTACTCAGCGGTGTCATGTGAACAAGTTGTGGAATCATTGTATTTTTTTATTCCTGTCGTTTCGGGTTAAATTACTTTGGATATATTTTAATTGTATCGATCTGAAAAGCTAAAACCTCTCATTATGATCGCCACATCTCAACAGGAAGTTGTAGTTGATGGCGGCAGATTTAAATTGCTTATTCAATTGATTGGCGTTAAATGTGCTCTTAGATCGTAAAATAGCAGGCGAGAATAGAATTAATACCTGAGAGAGACCTAAAAGAAAAAGAATGCTATTGTCAACGGCATTAAGCTTAATTGAATGTAAAATCAAAGAAATGAATGTGTGCGTGTGGGGGGGGGAGGTGCGTGCGTAAATAAAGAAATAAAAAACGGATATATATATATATATATATATAGAGAGAGAGAGAGATAAAGAGAGAGAGATAGAGAGATAGCGAGGAAAATTAGATAATGAAGAAAACTAGATAGATAGATAGATAGATAGATAGTAAAGAAAATTAGATAAGAAAAATTATTGGATAAAAAACTTAGATTGTCACTAAAGAGTATTAGATAGATTGATCGATAGATAGATAAGGGAATTAAATAGTGAAGAAAATTAGAATGTCACTGAAAATTTTTAGATAGATAGATAGATAGATAGATAAGAAAGACAGAAAGAAAGAACGATTGTAGGTTTTTTCTTATTAATTTTTAATATGCCCAGAAAGTAGATATGATAAACAGTTTTGCTTCCTGATAATAATTTCAACACGACTCACATAAACGATTTCTCAAACCCAATGAGAGTAAAATAGGTTAAATCAAAACCAAGGGCGGAATAATTACTTCGCTACTCTCTCGCTCCCTCTCTCTCTCTCTCTCTCTATCTATCTATCTATCTATCTATCTATATGTATATACATATATATATATATATATATATATATATATATATATATATATATATATATATATATATATATATATGTATGTATGTATTTCTGTTGAAGCCTAAAATGATTAAGTGTTTTATGCATTTGGAGCTTTTCAATGAAGTCTTCCGTAGAAACAATAAAACTTCACATTTCTGCATACAACAAAAAATATCAAGTACAAAGAGCTGATTGAATTAGATGCACACTAGAAGAGTTGTAGAATTTGAATGCATCTAAAAAATCGATGCATTCTCGACCGCAGATTCCGATAAGCCATTACTCGTCACGCAGGCGCGTATATTTATATGCGAACACACACACATACGCATATATATATATATATATATATATATATATATATATATATATATATATATATATATATATATATATATATATATATATATATATGAAATCGATAGGAGCAAGCCAGAATTGAAAGTAACTATTATTGCCGAAGGCATGCATTGATTCAGCTGACTGCATTTACAGAATGACACAATTACTTATAATTACTTATATTAATATTTTTCTTTCTCTATAATTATATAGAAATTCACATGTCAACCTATTGTTCATTGTTCGTCAAGCATGTGCGCTTTTTGAACTAATTTCAGCACTCACTGGCTGTCGGCTACGGGGACATTATTTTGAATCTCCGGTTCCCGTACGATCAGCGACGTTTAACAGCGTCAAGACCGGCCAGTCCCTAGACGGGTGACCGCTTGAGAATGCCAGACGCTGTAAGCTTCGCTGGACTGTGGGTGTAATGGACAGTGGCTCGTAATTGTTAATCGATGAGCCGAGGTTCGATATCAGTTGGGTTTCGTCATTTTCATTTAGACTCTGATACACCTGGGAAAGGTCTGAAACTGAGATTTTTTTATTATCAGTAAAAACGCTAAAACCCTACAAATTTACCAATCTCTCAACTCAACGTAAATATCTTTATTAACAAATCTTTAAAAAATAAAAGACACTTTTCAGAAACTAATATATATATATATATATATATATATATGTGTGTGTGTGTGTGTATGTGTGTGTTTGTGTGTGTGTGTGTGTGTTGATATATCTCCGGAGGAAATATATATATATATATATATATATATATATATATATATATATATATATATATATATATATATATATATATATATATATATATATATATATATATATATATATATATTTTGCTGGAGGATCTGTCCATCTCTGAAGAGTGGATGGACAGGTTTGTGTAAGAAACTCGGAAGTCAGAATGCTGAAGGTAACATCAATGAGCTACGTGACATACTTTTACTTACATTAATTGTATATTTATATGAGAACACACACACGCATATATATATATATATATATATATATATATATATATATATATATATAGAGAGAGAGAGAGAGAGAGAGAGAGGGTGAAAGAGAAAGAGGGAAAGAGAGAGAGAGATTTTGATGTATATTCAGCTAAATTTCGATAGCTTCGATAGTCTATTGACTTGAAGATCGTAGCATGGATAATTTCCGTTAATCTGAATGCTAATGTTAATTCCGGTGTTGAGCAACCGGAAGTAACGTTGACTTTGTTGTATTTCCTCTGGTCCCTTTATCTGTGCAGTTCTAGCATACGAGTCACCAGTTCAGGCAAACAACTGAAAAGCAGTCTCGAAGAAAAGATTACGAAACCACCGTTTTATATAAAGAATCGGAGGAAGTAATGAAAATGCCTTCGTTCGGAGTATAATGAAAATGGAGAGGCGATATCAAGATGGCGATCTGCTTATCGGTCAAATCTATTAGTCTCACCTAGTCGGCCGTCACAGGCCTTTCGCTTTGGTAACCCTTTTATATATGCTAGCCTTTATTAGTTTCTTAAAGCGTCCAGTGTGTTGACTCATATATTTCATCGTTGTCGCTGTTTCTCCATGGGCGAACGACCTGCTGAGAAAGTGCAGCTCCTGCATCGATTTTCAGGTACTGCAGTTACTGCATTTGAACGTGCTTTTTAAGATTCCAAGGCCCCGCCCACTGCACGTCGTTCTGCATAACGTAAGCGAATTGTACTGTCGATTGCCTTTCGTGCATCTGCGTAAGCATTATTAAGCAGATGCTGTGCGCCGATTAGTTTTTATTAATAATTGAGTCTTTGAGATTCAACACGGGAATTAGACGAAGGCTTTTACAGGAGACAAACTGACAACAAGCTTCCGCACTGTAATGTCAGTACTTCAACGGATACCATCGACTGCAAGAAGAGCAGAAAGTGTGGCTAACAGCAAGAAGAAAAAAAATCACAAGACGAAAGTTACGAATAAGAGGCATAAACATCAAGCCCGGTGCAGAAGTCCAAATATTGTGGTTTGATTGTTGGTTTGTTTTACGGCAAATCAAAACCTCAATGGGTTATTTAACGTCGACAAAAATTGTTATTGCTGGTAATGTATTTTTTTCAAAAATCTATTTCTGAGAATATTTTTCTTTCAAGAAATCTCTAGGTGGTTATGTTTGTTTTTTTTTGTTTTTTGTTTTTTTAAATATAAAGCTGTTTGTATTGCTAATACTTTTCTTAAGTATTGCCGATAATAATTTTTCCTTCAAAAATTATTGTTGGTATTATTTTTCTTTTTACAAAGTATTTCTGGTATTAAAACCTATTTTTACACAATTTTGGGTGTTAACTATTTGCCCATAGCTGGGACCTTAACAGGTGCTACCGCGCCGGGTCAGGGTGGACCTGGGAGCACCAGCAATTGAGAGGTTGTTCCCCGCTCCTCAAAACCTCCTGACTAGAGGCCTTGCTGTCGGACGTAGTTTATCGTCTTACCCGGGACGCGTATGTAGTGTATCGTCATACCCAGGACGACCAAATATTCTGATTAGCGTGTTAGCAAAGAAGTGAAAATGTGACAACGAGATCCGAACACGCATGGGACTCTAGCAAAAGAGTCATTCCAAAAAATAAGCAAGGTGAGAAGCGGGGAAAAATGCTTCGTTAGAAACAAAGAAATCTGTGCTTGATTGCTATTTAGTTGAATACTGCTGCCACATCTGGTCTGGTGCTCCTGATATTCTTGAGGTTCTTGACAAAATCCAAAGAAGGAACCATAACGTCAGCGATCCTTGCAAGTACAACAGCAAAATAATTATCCAAATCGTGTAACAGCAAAATTGTCCAATTGTTAGGTTAAGCTTTGAACCGTTCTATCATAGAAATGATTAAAGATATCTTACTGGAATTCTTCAAGCTTTTTATAACACGATTTTACTCTACTTTGGACAATAACAATGTATTTAGCTCTAAGTTGAAATGATGATCCGTCTTGCTGTTGTGACCTCCTGATCCAGTTTTCCGCTCTACAGTTCCCTCTTTTTTATTAAACTTATTGTCGGAGTTAACTCCTCCTTAATTCCCTAATTGTTCACTAGGGGGCACTCTCCCTACACTATAAATACTGGGCGACATCTTGCCTCGTTCTCTTTTCTTCAGGCCTTTCTTTGCATTTCAGCGGACACATTTACAAAATGTGATCTCTCGTAGAGATCTGCATTTTGCCCACTTGTGGGAAAACGCCACGAAACACACATACACGTACGTACGAACATTCACCAAAATACAAACTCTTTACGTTCACACACAAACAGAAATGTTAATGTCTATGTCCATTGTAAATTTTGTTGTTTAATACATATATTTGTTTGACATATATATATATATATATATATATATATATATATATATATATATATATATATATATCGGTCTTGTTGGTTTTCTTTACCCATCTTCGGTTGGACTCAATTTGAGTCCGCCATATTTTCGTAGTGGACCTTCTAGCAGGAAAAAAAACGCACGTCTTCCTAATTTAAAAACACATAAACCCACGGTCCGCTATATTTATCCACAATTCCCTTGATGGTTCTTGAATGGACTTTGAAGATGGCAGCCATCATATGAATGTTGGTAACGTTGCTGAAGGATTGGATGATCTTTTTCTTCTCACAGTTAGTCATGTGGAGTGTCAGTGGGTCTGACACAACACAATTTTAACCTCTTCTTTTTTTAAGCTAAATAACTCAAAGGGTTTTTCAGCGATTCTTACGACAAATGGTATCAAGATGACTAAACGTCTTATCTGAAAACCTGAAAAAAAAAACTCAATTAGTTTAGTGTTTTTTTTTGGGGGGTGGTTAGATATTAAACATTTTGTGTGATAGAAATTTATTGCACGCTGTTACACGATTTAAACAGTTTTACTGTTAACCCGGTATATATTGAATTTTACTCGTTTTAAAATCGTCATCATGAGAGTTTGACGTCGAATTTTCATTGGAGATCAAAGGAAGTCACATCACTACAGGATTATGGCAACATCAGGTTGAAACACTGGTTACAGTACGACCACTGAAGTTAAGCAACATCGAGCCTGGTCAGTAACTAGATGGACGACCGTTTGAGAATAACAGGTGCTGTTAGCTTGGATATGCGCGTGGTATAATGTATAATGGTTCGGAATTGTTAATTGGAGGGCCGGGTTCAAATACCAGGTGTGATCTTTATATTCACTTACGTGCAAATACCATTGGGAAAGGCATGAATCCGCCTCTTTCTCCCCCCATCTATGAATTAATTAGTAAAACCTGTATCCCTAAACTATTTTTTTTATCTAAAAAAAAAAAATCCTTACACCCTACAAATATTTTTAATAAACAGTATACTGACAGCATAACCCCTCATTGAACAGTCGAACGTTCACCGCGGTTCAAACCAGTGCAATAAATAAAATTATAAATGAAGAATTGGTTGTTTGCGCTGAGGAAATCGCACGAAACGTTGGGACAAGGGGTTATCATTGTTTACGCTTTTTACCTTCGGACTATTGTTCTAATCATTGTTGTTGCGAATAACGAAAGAAAGACAGAAAAAGTGCAGCAATTCTTCAAAAACAGCTGTATAAAAAGACTAAAAGCGTTTGTGAAGGCAGTCAACCATGACAGGCAGTAAAAAAAAAATAATGGATTAATTCTTCGCGATTTGAATTGGTTAAGGATTCTGCTTTGTTCCGCCTTTCATTCAAGAATGGTGTAGACGATTTCCTTTTAAACAATGAAGCCTACTTATTCCCGCTCGAAGATAAATATATACGTTATCAGCCATTTTGTTTCTGCAATGGCTAAGAAGATAAAATCGTAATAAAGCATTTAAATCCGTACACGTATGTCTTATCAAGCGAAATTGAACGTATGAATGATTTCTTTATTTTTTTTACTGAAATGTATCGTTATCAGTTTGATGTGTAATTACTGACAAAGAAAGTGGAATCGGAGATCGGAGTTCAAATCCGTGCCGACTCTACAGCGCTTATTGTCGCAATATTGCACATAGAGAAGGCCCGAACTCATCGCTCTCTCTCCAGCTATGTTAAATGCTATGCATAATAGTGCATTTAATAATGGTTCTATGTTGTGAAGTTCTTCGCGAATTGAATTGGCGATAGGAATCATGCTATTTCCCCATTTCATTCAAGAATGGTGTAGATGATTTTCTTTCGAACAATGAAGCCTACTTAGGGCTATTTTAATGGATACTCGTTCTTAAAATAGATATCCCATTTTTTAAATTCTAAACAGGATGTATTACGCCTATCAGCCTTCACTCTAGAAATACATGTATGTATGTATGTATGTATATATATATATATATATATATATATATATATATATATATATATATATATATTGGTCTCCCACGTTTCGAAAAGTGCCATAAAATTTTTGTATACCAAAATTCGATTGGTGCATCCATAATACTTCGTTAATGCAGTAAAGCATTCTTCATTTTAACTATAGTAATTGAAAACTGATATTTTTATATTTACCGATACCGCACTAAACGAGGGATTTATATATATATATATATATATATATATATATATATATATATATAGAGAGAGAGAGAGAGAGAGAGAGAGAGAGAGAGTGAGAGAGAGAAAGATATATATATATATATATATATACCCAAGTATAAGATTGGTGCATACAGAATAAATTCCAATAACCAACAAATACTATTCTTAAAAGAGTGCTCAAAACAGAGCAAATATAATCATTTATTCGAAAATTATAGCATAAAAATGTTATAAAATCACTACAAAAATAGCAATTTTGTTTCAATACTTCTGCATTCAAAAACATCATTTGAGAAGACACCAGACGTATTGAAACAAAATGGTGGGTAATTTCGTAGTGATTTTATAACATTTTTGTGTTATGATTTTCAAATAAATTATTATATATATATATATATATATATATATATATATATATATACGAGTTTCGGATTGGTGTATACGGAATAAATTCCAATAACCAACAAATACTATTCTTAAAAGAGTGCTCAATACACAGTAGAGCAAATATAATTGTTTATTCGAAAATTATAACATAAAAATGTTATAAAATCACTACAAAATAGCCATTTTGTTTCAATACTTCTGGTGTCTTATCAAGTGATGGTGTTGAATGTAGAATAAAGGGTTTTAATAGATTCAAATCAATCAAACATCCCTCGCTAGGGGAAACTCTATTACATAAGCTGGAATGACCAATCAGAATACAAGTATATGAGAATTTTAAAAACTTGAGAATGGACTTAGGTTATAATAATTATTCATTTATTAGGGTTAGACTAATATAGAAATCATTCTAACCAATAAATATTAAATCATACTATGAATTAAAAATCAAAAATAAACGAATTTTAAATTTAATCGATATTAAGTTTTAAATTATAAAATTATTTAAAGAAGAAATTGAGAAAAAATAAATATTTTTTTTATATTTATTTGTTTTTTTTTTTAAATTAAATTGCAATAAACGTTAAGATCTAATACGGCTCTGAACTCCATGACAGCATAGATACATTTGGAGTAAAGACATGTGCAGGGTAAGGAGAAATATTGCAAAAGACAATACATACACAATCAGTTTACAATACAGAAAGACGCAGATAGAGTTTCCCAAATAAATAAATCAATTAAAATCTTAATCACAGTACATTTTCAGTCGTCTTAATGAAATTTGTATAAAACAGAACGGATAAATATCGATAAGTATACGAGCGAGAGATCTTATACAAATGCGTATAAATACTCTATAGTGTAAGAAAAAACATTGCTCAATGTAAAAGTAGCAGTGTTATTTACTACATATCTTAAGAAATATGCATAACATCTTATATTAATTGATGAAATCTGAGTTTCATGTCGAAGCGGTTTTCAAGTGATGGAATTATTACATTTATTTTAATTTATCATAAATCAAAACAAATATAATAATTCAGGCCACTGCATCAAACTCGGAGTTGTGCAATTAATGTAAGATATCATTCATATATATATATATATATATATATATATATATATATATATATATATATATATTAAGACATTTTTTATGTTTATACGTCCTTTTTATAGATACAAATATTTAAGTAAATGTTCTGCTTATAATAAACAGTATTTATTTTATAAACAAAATGTTGTTAATACTGTTTATTATAAACAGAGCATTTACTTAAATACTTGTATCAAATAAAAAGAACGAATAAACATTGTCCGACTTTGTCCATTTCATAATGTGCGACGTCATTTGTTTACATTTGGATACGCATCGAGCAGATATGAATGTACCTGAGAAAATTATGGAGAATTGTAGTTTAAAAACAGTAAAATCAACCTTGCTAACCGAAACGAATCTCTGTGGCAACAGCACGTCAGGTTCCGTATAGGATACAGGTTCGATTCCTGTCGGAGGACGAATATTTTCTATGAAAATTTCTCTGACATTCACGCCGGTAAATGTTATTTAATACGGTTTATTATAAACAGAGCATTTACTTAAATACTTGTATCTATAAAAAGAACGTATAAACATTGTCCGACTTTGTCTATTTCATAATGTGTGACGTCTTTTGTTTACATCTGGATACACATCGAGCAGATATGAATGTACGAGAGAAAATGATGTAGACTTGTAGTTTAAAAACAGTAAAATCGACCTTGCTAACCGAAACGAAGCTCTTTTGCTCAATCGGTAAAAGCACGTCAGGTTCCATATAGGTTCGATTCCTGTCGGAGGACGAATATTTTCTATGAAAATTTCTCTGACATTCACGCCGGTAAATGTTATTTAATACGGTTTATTATAAACAGAGCATTTACTTAAATACTTGTATCTAAAAAAAAGAACGTATAAACATTGTCCGACTTTGTCTATTTCATAATGTGTGACGTCTTTTGTTTACATCTGGATACACATCGAGCAGATATGAATGTACGAGAGAAAATGATGTAGACTTGTAGTTTAAAAACAGTAAAATCGACCTTGCTAACCGAAACGAAGCTCTTTTGCTCAATCGGTAAAAGCACGTCAGGTTCCATATAGGTTCGATTCCTGTCGGAGGACGAATATTTTCTATGAAAATTTCTCGGACATTCACGCCGGTAAATGTTGTTAATACTGTTTATCATAAGCAAAGCATTTACTTAAATATTTGTATCTATAAAAAGAACGTATGAACATACAAAATGTCTTAAAATAATTGTCGGACATTGTCCATTATATATATATATATATATATATATATATATATATATATATATATATATATATATATATATATATATATATATATATAGTGTGTGTATATTGGTGTAATATGGAACAATGGATTAGTCAAAATATTCCTTTTTAAGCGGAAACAATAATAATGATAATGATTTAGCTGCAACCTGGTGAGTGACATTACTGCAGTCTTTTAACCATATTAGTATCAAATCACTACCATACAGAAAGGTTTGTGTATTTTTCTCGATTTAAAGTACATTTCCCTCTTGTCAGGAATATTCAATTAACTCATCAAATAAGGTAGGCAGGAGTGTTTAATTGTGTGTTGCCTGTTTAATGGAAAGCAATTAAAATTAAACTTCTTTTTTTTTTTTTACTCGAAGACGTTTATTTCCATTCTTAAGTGAACGGCGTTTAGCTGTTAGAGAGAAACATTAATCGGAATTCTTAATTAAATTAAAGAGAGGGTTATTTATTACATGATTTGATTGGTTGATTTGTTCTTTTTTATGGATTATCAACCCCTTTTGTGTTATGTAAAACCTGAAAGAGATCTTTGCATTTTGGGAACGATTCTATTTTTTTGTCGCGTGAATATTGCATTTTTTATACAATGATCTTTACAAATACAAGTTTGCATAAGATATAGTTCAACATAATGTGTTCCATTTCACTAAATAGTCCGTGGGATGACGATAAACTACATCCGGCAGCAAGGCCTCTGATCGGAAGACTGGAGGATTTGAGGAACGTGGAACCACCTCTTAATTGCTGTTGTTGCTGACGCGAGGCCGTAGCAACTGTTAGGATCAAAGCTATGGAAATTTTGATTTTTGATTGGTGCTTCACTAAGAAAATGCAAAAATACATTATAGTAAAAATACAAGCAGTGTATTTATTAAAAATACTTTTTATAGCACAATGATAATTAATACGGCAATTAAAGTATAAAAAATAATTTTTTACAGTAATTTTACTATGTTGTTTTTTTTCAGGCATGAAATGTATAAAAATTGAGCGACAGAGTGTATGAAGAAAGGACTTGAGAAGATAAACTACAAGAAAACAGAATGCATGGTCGTCAGTAAGAGGATGAGCGATTTGCAGGTCCGGAACACTGGACTCAAACAGACGCGGAAGTTTAAATATCTGGGAGGACGGTAAATGCGATACCGAGATCCGTAGACGTATTGGGATGGCCAAGGACGTATTCCAAAAGCTGGGCAGAGTAATGCGAGACAGGAGGATTTCTTTGGTAACAAAGGAAAGAACATTGAGCTGTTACCTGACATTTGTCCTTCTTTACGGCAGCGAATGTTGGACGATTTCCTCAAAGATGAAGAAGAGACTCGAGGCGACGGAGATGTGGTTCTACAGAAGGATGCTAAGGATATCACGAACCGAGCGTGTGAGCAATGATGAGATCTTAGACAGGATACAAACAAGGCTTTTACTTAACATCAGGAAGAGGCAACTGAAATTTCTGGGGCACATAATGAGGAAGAAGGGCCTGGAGAATCTGATACTCACGGGCCGAATAGAGGGAAAGAGAGACAAGGGAAAACAATGCATGACCTACCTAGCGGCCTTAAGCAAGTGGATGACAAGGGAGAGAGCAGAGGGAAGGAACTTGTTGAGATCAGCAAAAGATAGAGAGAGGTGGAGAACCATAAACGCCTATGTCCAGAAAGGACACGGCACATAGAAAGAAAAGAAAGAAACTTGAGAAGATAACTGAGGTTTGGTTGGAGATTTATGTATTATCTTTATTAATATATTAAACGTGGTTCTACAGAAGGATGCTGAGGATATCATGGACCGAGCATGTGAGCAATGATGAGGACTTAGAGAGGATGCAAGCAAGGAGGAGGATTATAATTAACATCCGGAAGAGGCAGCTGAAGTTTCTTGGACACATAATGACGAAGGAAGGTCTAGAGAATCTGCTGTTGCGTTGAGCCCCGTTCTTCTTCACATATATATATATATATATATATATATATATATATATATATATATATATATATATATATATATATACGCATATTATTACACAGATATGCATACATATATTTTTATTATATATACATATATATTATATATATGTGCATATTTATTATATATATATACAATATATATATATATATATATATATATATATATATATATATATACGCATATTATTACACAGATATGCATACATATATTTTTATTATATATACATATATATTATATATATGTGCATATTTATTATATATATATACAATATATATATATATATATATATATATATATATATATATATATATATGTATATATATATATATATATATATATAGAGAGAGAGAGAGAGAGAGAGAGATAGATAGATAGATAGATAGATAGATAGATAGATAGATAGATAGATATGTACATATATATAGGCATTTTAAAACTTATACATTTAGGCAGAAATCCTACTTTCCTGCACATTTCATTGAATACGACAGACAATGTGCTTTGATTTAGTTTTTTTTATACAATTTCTCATGTGTGCTAATAATTTTTTTAATATAAAAATGTTGGAAAGTTCTTTTAATCGAAGCGTTTTCGGCTATACATTTAACTATTTTCAAGGATGAAATATTTTAACTGTTAAATAAGAAATAGTTTGTTGCATGTATGTATTTATATAATGTTTTCATTTTTCAAGACACGGTTAAGATATTGTGCCCATGTTCATAGTTGATATTATTAAGTGTTGTTTTTTTTTGTTTTCATTATAAGGCTTTCATTAATTTTAGCCTTTTTTTTTTCATGTATATTACGCTATTTGTGTTGCCAACAAGTATGTTACGAATAGTCTCCGGTCGGTCTCCATGAATATTTAAATGTGATCTAATTGAGTTGTAGAGTGAGTCTGCGTGTCAAATATGTTGTAGTGTGGCGTATATAATTTTTTTTACGAATTTTGATTGATCAGGAATACAATTCCTTAATGGGCATTTATATAGATATAATCTCATATAGATAGATAGATAGATAGATAGATAGATAGATATTTGTGTGTGTGTGTGTGTGTGTGTGTGTGTGTGTGTGTGTGTGTGTGTGTGTGTGTGCAGGAGATGTTTACAGAATAGGAGAATGTCGAAAAGAGTTGACCGGCATAGATGACAGCACGGCGTTTCGTTTGAAGTCCACGAGACTCTATTCATGTTGGGGAATGAAGTCACGACAATCGTTGGGACGTCGAAACGACAGCGATCAAAGATAGGTGGTTCCCGCTACCAGCAAAGTCGTTACCCCAAACACAGACCATTCTCTTGTCACCATCGTTCCCCGCCCCGCCAACTGGAAATCATTACCACGACATTCAACCAAGCATTAATCTTTCGTAAAACGCTATTCAAACTATGAGAGACATAGTATTTTTTTAAAACACTTATAAATGTTGGATAAACGCATTTCAATTCAAAATTCTTGCTCTTAGCTTGGATTACCTAAATTACAGGTAATTCGTATTTTTCCGCCATTTTTTCCGCTATTTCTTCAGCTTTTTTTTCCGTCATTTTTTCATCTACGCATAGTTTCGAACTCAAAGTCATGTTCAATTTCGAAAACTAACTGATGAAATTTGAATAAGCTGATTTGTTTGGAAATACTTTGGTTTAATAATTTCTTTAATTCAATTTGTGGAAGGCACGGTGGAGTAATGGATAGCAGCTCGGATTAAGGAATCAGAGAGCTGAGTTCGAATTCCAGTCGAATCCATTACATTCACTTACGTGCGAAGAACCTTGCAAAAGGTGTGAATCCTCTTCTTCTCCCCCCAGCTATGGATAAATAACAGGACAGACCGGCTCCTATAACCTTCGATGACAGCTGGTCTACTGCAGAAAGAAATTGTAACCAACTTCAGGAAAAAAATATGCTTCGTCAGTCATGTATCTTTCGATATATGATCGCCTAAGCGTGTATCTCGCATTGCACATAACTGACTAGAAGGCACGGATTGTGGAATCGGAGAATTCCAGTTGAATCCATTACATTCGCTTACGTACTATTACCCTTGGGAAAGGTATGGATCCTCTACTCCTCCTCCCAGTTATGGGTAAATAGCAGGACAGACCGAGTTTTATAGCGTTGGATGCCAACTAGACTACCGCAGAAAGAAATGGCAACCTAGTGCGGGAAAAAAATCTGCCTCGTCAGTCATGTATCGAAAGACACATTGTCGCTTAAGCGTGTATCACGTATGGCACATAACTGACTAATTTAATTCTACTTTCATAGGACTTCATGGTAAACAATATTTTTAAGAATAAATATTTCTTTCCTTTTTAACAGCGAAGAATAAATTAGGATTTCTTACTCTTAAGCATGCAACATACAACAGGCCATACGTAAATATTTCTTTCTGAATCTAAATTACAAATTTTTGAAGCGTTTGTTTCAGTTATCGCAAATGAATGGCAAACTGGAATATATATACATTCGGCGATTTCTAAGTGATTATTTGCGACGAATTTTTGGTACGATAACAATTTTTAGAATCTATATAATAGATGCGAATGTCACTGCGACACGCTTTTTCAATTAAAGGGACACAGCTCTAACTTTCAATAGCTCATGTTACAGAAATTTTGGATTTCCAAGTCTTCATTACTGCGATTGTTTTCGGTGATTTTTCACGTGATTTTTTTGCGACGATCCGGAAATTAAAAACATCCCTACTACACACTAAGACATACACATAACGCACACACTCAATTAAGCAGAAAAATCGAATCATCCTTGATAATGGCTAAAGGTATAGCCGAAAGCGCTCGGAAACATAAAACATTTGTAGAGTTTTTACACACCCTTTGTCCAGAAAAATTAAATAAATAAAAAGCTCAATCGTAGTACCTTGTCTGTCGTTTTTAATGAAACATGCATATATATATATATATATATATATATATATATATATATATATATATATATATATTTCAATACATATATATATATAAATATATATATATGATATTCATTTCTACCTCATGATATACATTTCTATCTAATTCCCTTCACATCTATCTATCTATCTATCTATCTATCTATCTATCTATCTATCTATCTATCTATCTATCTATCTATCTATCTATCTATCACAGCCTCTCCCTATTCATATCTATCTCAGTCCGTTCGTATCTATCTATCTATCTATCTATGGTATCTATGCTATTCATTTCTATCCCACACTGTTATTTTCAGCCTAATTTCAATTTATTTCAATTCCTCTCTCTCTATTAAATAACTTTCACATCTATCTTCATATATATATATATATATATATACATATATATATATATATATATATATATATATATATATATATATATATATATTAACCTATCTTTCACTACATATCTGATTCACTGTTTAAATTATGTGTGGACACTTTTCCTTCGAGTAATGTTTAGTGATCAGTTGTATCAGGCTATAACAGCTTCAATTTCATTTTAATCCTCATTGGGTGTACCCCAGTAACCTTTTTTTTTACTTTCCTAATTTGGTTCTTCGAAGAGGCTGATCAGTTTGTTTGTGGTCATTGTTTCATGTCGTGAATCAAAACCCCAAAATCGACTCAGTTTTTTCTTTTTATGCTTCGAGTGAATAAATCAGATGAAAAGGAGCAACTCTATTAAGGGTAAAAATTTATTCCCAGAAATTGCTTTTTTACAAACTCACAAATATTTTTTTATTGGCAGGATATTAACAATAAAATATGAATTACAGTCTTACATCAAACAGTAACAAACGGTAATTGTTATTAAGAAAGTTATTTATGCATGAATGAAAAGTTGTGGAACCCTCATTTTACGATGATGGATATTTTATATGTGATTTCAAACTTCAGAATGTACGGAGAAAGGTTTAACCGTGTTTTTGCAAAGCCAAATTATATATATATATATATATATATATATATATATATATATATATATATATATATATATATATATATATATATATATATATTAACTTATTCGGTACCTGTTGCGGCAAGATGATCAGGTTTCAAAACCAAATTGTTTTTTTTAATGCTGTATTTATTCGAATATATATTCATTGTTAATATAGAAGCTGTCATAAAAATTATTTCAAAGTCTCACACATTTCGTAGCCTCGCATATTTCTTGTTTAGTTAAAGATATTTGGTTCAAAATGGATTCCAGTGAATGAAGCCTGTAGGACCATCCGTCTTCAAACATCGTGCACTGGCGCTACAGAGTCATAAAGAAATCAATGTAACAAATTACAGAAACCGTATGACTCAAGAATATTCACCAACAGCAACGGCTAAAATGAAGAGCGCATATCCCTCGGAGAGAAAATAATGACGTAATCAAGATCGTTATATGTCGCACCAGTTCAAACAATAGGCATTACTGGAAAGAGCGATAACAGTTAGTGGAATGAAAAATAGTTTTAATAGAAAGATCTTATAAATTTCAAATGATGGCACCTACTCTGAATCCATTATAATAAAATGTGGATGTTGATAAATTTTTGCAAATTTAGTGCAGGGCAAAAGGCAGCTTAGGTTGTTTCACCCTACACAGCAAATCGCTACGAAACCAAAACATCTACCAGAAAAATCGAGCCATGGTGGGTTCAAGATTTCCATACCGATGTCATGCCTGGTGCCAAACCATTTCAGAAATATCTGAACTATCAGCTGTATACATCCGCTTCCTAAAATCAACGATTTTTATGTACTATATTTATTCGAATATATATATATATATATATATATATATATATGCTATTCATTTCTACCTCATGATATATATTTCTGTCTAATTCCCTTCACATCTATCTATCTAGATATCTATTGCTCTATGATATGCTATGCTATTCAATTCTATCCCACACTAATAATTTGTCTAATTTCTATCTATTTCTATTCCTATCTCTTTATTTAATTCCTTTCACATCTATCTTCCCATGTATATATATATATATATATATATATATATATATATATATATATATATATATATATATATATATATATATAAGCACTGCAACAAATTACAGAAACAGTATGACATAAGAACATTCACCAGCAGCAACAGCTAAAATGGAGAGCGCATATCCCTCGGAGAGAAAATAATGACGTAATCCAGATCGTTATATGCCGCACCAGTTCAAACAATAGGCATTACTGGAAAGAGCGATAACAGTTAGTGGAATGAAAAATAGTTTTAACAGAAGTATCTTATAAATTTCAATATATATATATATATATATATATATATATATATATATATATTTGATAGTTGTATATTTAGGCGGCAATCCTTCGTTTATGCATGTTTCATTAAAAACGACAGACAAGGTACTACGATTGAGCTTTTTATTTAATTTTTCTTGTGTTCGAACAAGAGCTTTCAACTGTCCAAATGTTTTGTTTCCAAGCGCTTTCGGCTATACCTTTAGCCATTATCAAGGATGATTCGATTTTTCAGCTTAATTGAGTGTGTGCATTATGTGTATGTCTTAGTGTGTAGTAGGGATGTTTTTAATTTCCGAATACGGTTAGCACATTATGGCTTTGTTCCATTAGAAACATACTAGTAGAAAACATAAATATATTAACTGCATCCACCTGCAAAAAAAGATTAAATATAAAGGAGGCTCTAATAATAAAAAGGAAAATGCCAACTCTTAACAATATTAACTACGAACAAGGCCACAATGAAACCAAAACATCTACCAGAGGAATCGAGCCATGTTCTTAAATAGCCTGGTGGTTTCAAGATTTCCACACTGATGTTATGCATGGTGCCAAACCATTTCAGAAATATCGGAACTATCAGCTGTATACAATCGCTTCCTAAAATCCAAATTGAAACAAAAAATTAAAGGCTTTCAACGAGTAACACCTGACCCTCTTGGAAGAGAACATCCTTCTTTGAACAATGTGGACTCCCTCCACAGATTCAGGAACAAAGATCTGTAAAAATATCAGAGACCTCATCACTTCTGGACTGCCAACAGCAGCAACAACTGAACTGGATATCATATATAACTCGAAGAGAAAGTAATGACAAAATCAAGATGCTGACAGTTCAAACAAAAGGCTAGAAAGGAAACCCCCAACAATACTTGAAAGAGCGATAACAGTGGAATGACAAATGATTTTAAGAGAAAGATCTCATAAATTTCTACTCGATGTAGAATATATATTCTACATCGTCACTTGAAAAGACACTAGAAGTGTTGAAACAAAATGGCTACTTTTGTCGCGATTTTATAACATATTTATGTTGTAATATTCAAATAAATAATTATATCTGCTCTACTCTGTATTGAGCACTCTTTAAAGAATAGTAATTGTTGGTTATTGGATTTCACTCCGTATATACCAATCCTAAACTTGTATATATATATATATATATATTTATACATATAAATGCGGCTGC
>OZ038479.1:70718093-70735593 GCA_964036315.1 Acanthosepion esculentum
TGTACCTCATCCAAACTATGCTTAGTAAATCATTATATATTTCTATACATATTTTCGTTATTCACATACACTATTTAATATACATGAATATAACTGTTTGAAATATATACGAATTTCGCTGTCTCTCTCTCACAAATGCACACACACACACCCACACACACAACACACACACACACACACACACACACACACACACACATATATATATATATATATATATATATATATATATATATATATATATATATATATATATGTATATATATGAAAGAAAATATGCTGCTTGCTAAAAATATATGTGAATCAATCCTTCCAGAAAAAAAGAAACCATAAGAAAAATGCATATATATCTTTAGTTTTATATAAAAGCCATACAAAATATAAATGCACACACACACACACACACATATATATATATATATATATATATATATATATATCTGTGTGTGTGTGTGGTGTGTGTGTGTGGTGTGTGTGTGTCTCTGTTTCCTTATAGATCAATGTCTGAAGAGGTCATGCAAAAGCCAAAATATGTTATGAATAATTTTTCGATAACATTAGAAAATATTCTTCATTCGAATGTACTATCGCTTCTTTGGTTTTCAGGACATGTGTACCAGAGCGAATTCTGTATTTTATATGAATGAGATAATGTTTTATTAATGTGAAAGACATCTGAATACTACTTCTCCATTTTAGATCCACTGCATAAACGCTCCTCAATAGAAATAAGTTGTTGCCGTATCCCTGAAAGCTTACGAGGAAAAGCCAGCGTGCCAGAGCCTATCAAACGCTTCAGAGATATCTAAAGCTTCAGCGCAAGCTTCTCCGTTATTGTCAAGTGCTTGGTATATTAATTCAAATATGGTCATGAGCATGGTAACTGTTGATTGGGTAAAGCGGAAACCATATCGCTTGTCTCCGGAGCAGATTATGGGATTTGCATGAAAGAAAATAGAAAAATGTAGATGTATTGTTTTTACTGTACTTATAATAAATTTTGAGAGAAAAAAAAATCAAATCATGATAACTAAAAAAATACGACAAAATTGATAAAAAAAAGGGTTTCTACTCATCACATCATGAAAGCCTTGCATATATAAAAGGGGGTCTGTTGTCCAGTAAGACAAACACGAAGGTCGCTTTATCAAACTTATGAACAAAAGCAAGGCCAAAATGCTTTTATTTCTTCAACCACATTTATTTTCATTTCATTTCTTTTCAGTCAACCTACGGCCAGGTCAATTTTGTCAACGATGACGGATCTAATATTAAAGCAGGTGTAAATAGTAGTGCCGTCAGCGTAGATGTCAGCTTGGGAATTGATGACATCAGGAAGATCGTTGATGAAGATCAGAAACAATGTAGGACCTAGGATAGAGCCTTGGGTAACACCAGCGTTCGTGTAAAAAGAACTAGAGGAGTACCCGTTTAGGACAGCCTTCATTTCGCGCTTTGAATGACTTTATTAAGACAAATTATCGTCCTGTAACGCCGTGTCCCTGAAGCTTACGAAGAAGGATAGCGTGCCAGAGCCTATGAAACGCTTTAGAGATATCTAAAGCCACAGCTCTTGATTCGTTATTATCAAGAGCTTGGTATACAAATTCAGTTATATTCAAGTGCTTGGTATTGTTGTGGGGCTCTCCCCTATTTACACAAGATAGACTCGTCTAAAGTATACTTATTCTGACAGAGTGGAGATACGTAGAGTACACAGGGTTTTCACAAAGAGATACGTTGAGATAAGGTTGAGATACGTAGAGTCCAGAGAGAGAGAGAGAGAGAGAGAGATAATTACTGCTTCACTTACAGAGACTTATACATATACTTTCTACTAACCCGTATTCCTGGACTACTAATCTTCATTTCAAGTTTGTATTCTTACGTTCAATACACTTATTTTCCTATTTCAATTACTGGCGTTGTTTATTTATTTGTGCAGGATTCCCTCCCCGGAATCCACAACAGGTATATATAAATTCAGTTATGGCCGTGAGCACGTCAGCGGTGGACCGGGCAAAGCGGAATCCATATCGCTTGTCTGAGAGCAGATCTTGGGATGTAACGTGCTTAACCACTTCGGCATCGATTAAAGCCTCGAAGACTTTGCCAAAAAGTGGTAGGAGACATATAGGACGGTAATTAGATGCGTCAGAAGGGTCACCAGGGTTCTTAAAGACACGGTCAATATATGAGGACTTCCAACAGGCTGGAAAGCAAGCGTCAGCGAGGGAATAGTTATACTTTGGAGAGCACTGGTGCCAGTTCAGGTGCACATTTCTTCAGGACAACGGCTGGTATCCCGTTCCCGGCGCGAGTCTTATTAGTGTCTAATTTGGAGACGATGTCCAAAACCATCGATGGGGTTATGTCACTCAACAGAGCCTCAGTTCTAGGGGGAAAATCAGGTGTAGGTACTCCGGATGAGTCGAGCGCTGAACTCGATGATAATTTCCGAGCAAATTATTCAGCATTTTCAGCTAAGGAAGAACAACAAAACTCAGTACTATACGTTCTATAATGTAACGCATTCGTTATACAATGATATTAACTACCTGACGACAACGAGAAATAATCAAATCAGGGGTCAGCTCTGTGATATCAACCATTTCGTATCAGTGGGACTATCCAGACTCTTGATAAATGCCTGTTGGGTCTCGAAAGGTGGTTGGTAATTGACTGCAGGTCAAGTTGTGGGGGTGATAAATAGGCCGAGGTAACTTAGTACTTAAAACACACAATTCTTTTTTTAACGAAAAAATGACGATGACATTTGTGTGCCATGATGCAGAGTCCTGTTGACAGACATAGGGTTTTCCTGCAGTCACCAACTAGACCAAGATGAGACCGCAGAGAAAGCCTCAACCCTCTCACAATACCGACTTCATTAATCTTCTGAGTACCATTGTCAAAATGTTGAAACTATCATCAAGAAAATACCTCCGGGGCGACAAAGTGTATGGATTTCACTCTTCTAGGTCCACTGCTGATATCTTCACTATTATAAAGCATATAATCAGTACAGCGCTTGATAATAAAAACAACTTTGCAGTTATAGAATCACGGGAGGGACCTCTTGCTTATCAAAATCTCTGGTGTCAGGTCGTTCTACGAAGGTAGTCGTTTATAGCCATTCCTCTGAGGCGTATGAAATAAAAGCTGACCTCCAGCCTAAGATTCCCTGATTCGGTTCTACCAACTTTGGGTTTTATATTAAAGATCTGCCTAAGAATATACTCTGATAGACGTTACTATGATTCGGCGAATAAATCTTGAGATTATGTGAAAGATTTATTTTTATATATTAATAAAAAAATGAAATGGTTAATCATGGATGCGTCTGCTTTTCCCTTCATATATGCCTCGGCTTCTTTATCGGGATGCATTCTGCGTATCTGTTTCTATTTTCAATTCAGTTCACATATGCATATACTATCTATCTATCTTCAACCTCTAATTCTCTTTAGTTTCGGTCTCTCTCTCTCTCTCTCTCTCTCTCTCTCTCTCTATATATATATATATATATATATATATATATATATATATATATATATAATATATATATATAATTCTGTTCAGTATCTATCTCTCTATATATAATTATCTTCAGTATCTGTCTGTTTATTTATCTATCTATCTATATATATATATATATATATATATATATATATATATATATATATATATATATATATATATATAAATATGTATATATCATTCTATTTAGTATCCATATATATATATATATATATATATATATATATATATATATATATATATATATAAATATAAAAGTGGACATGGAAGTCAGCACTTAGAAGCGACAGTCTGTTTCATGCTAGTGCAATCGTCAGGCCTGACGATTGCACTAGCATGAAACAGACTGTCGCCTTCCATGTGCTGACTTCCATGTCCACTTTTATATTTGCACACGCTTTATCTCTGATATTGAGCACTTTATCCCATAAATATATCACACTTTAAGACTATATTTCTTCATATATATATATATATATATATATATATATATATATATGCCATTATCTTCATTATCTGTCTATCTATATATCTGATTATCGTCAGTATCTTCATTATCTATCTACTTATCTATCAATGTATCTCATTATCTTTTGACATCTATCTAATTCTCTTCAGTTTCTGTATATATATATATATATATATATATATATATATATATATATATATATATATATATATATATATATGAAATGGACGACAATTATTTTAAGACAATTTTTACGTTTATACGCTCTTTTTATAGATACAAATATTTAAGTAAATGCACTGTTTATAATACTATCATATTATATAGGTATGTCCAATATTTCGCTAAAAAGTGGTATACCTTGACGACAAAAGGTCCCCAAATTGATAAAACAATTTTTAACGTTTAAATATTTATGTTCTTATTAAAGAGGAAAGACCAAAGTATTTTCTGAATATTTTTTCAGATTTTTTAATCCTTCCTATAAATGTTAAAAATTTTATTAAAAATCTTGTTTTTTTTCGAGTCAAAAAATTTCGTAAAATCGAACTTATCGACATTTCTGTCGGAAAGATCATAGTTTGTTAGTTAAAAAATCATGAAAAATCAATTACACCTTTTTCTTTTGTTATCTTAGGAAATTTAGAATGATTAAAGTATACTTAATGTAATTTGAAAGAAACATTACTTACATTTTTAGCAGAAATTTTTTTAAGAGAGATATTTCCCACCAGGGTAGTCTATTTTGACAGGCGTTGATTGATGTACGTCAATATATTCACAACTTACGGTACTGAAATTTATTGTACGGTACCGCCAAAGTGATATAATTCGTTCTAATTTTAAGTGAATCTGGTTAGTAGATTTTTTTTTTAAAAATTCACTTTCAAATTTTTTTTTTTTTTTTTTTACCTTACGTTTGAGGAAGAATTCTGCACTGAAAATAACAAGTAAAAATAAAACAGTAAAAAAAATACATTTTTTTAAATTGAGGTTTATTATTTCAGTCATGAAATATTTTTCTGAGAATATAAAAATTACATGAAACACCATTAATTGAAACGGGTTAACTTAATGAAATGAGATTTTATTTCTTTTTTATTAAGGCAGATTTTTTTCTATTTATTAATAATTATATGGCAGTAATATGAGTTTTATTTTATTTATTAATAAAATTAACATGCTAATAGCAGCTATGTTCGTTTTGTTTTGACTCGACAAGTATTTTTTAGTTTGAGTAGTAGCGAGCTAACTCCAGAAAATTTAAACTCCAAAAATCGTTTTAATTGATAATTTGTCGTGTGGATAATAATTCCAAAGTAATGTACAATGAATTTATGCATTCGATTTCAAACTTGAAAATTTGGGTGGACTTCCAAGGGCGTTTTTTTTTTTTTGTAATTGTAAATAGTCGATATTTTCTTTTATCCCACTATTCGATTATATTTGAATAGAAAAAGAAAAAAATTGAAAATAATACGACGATATTCAGAAAACTTGACAAGCGTTGTTTTCTTGTTACTGAACGAAGCAAAGCCATTTCTGAAGTAAAAAAAAAAACTTGCTTCTATCAAA
This sequence comes from Acanthosepion esculentum, assembly GCA_964036315.1. Taxonomy (NCBI): domain Eukaryota; kingdom Metazoa; phylum Mollusca; class Cephalopoda; order Sepiida; family Sepiidae; genus Acanthosepion; species Acanthosepion esculentum. Next base: position 70,723,678 of record OZ038479.1, read on the forward strand.
GGAAACTACTCATGTGACATTATTTCAACAATGTGCATCCGTACTTTCGTTGTAGACGATTTTAAATACAATTTTGGAATATTAAAAATTATTTTTAAAATAATTATGGTTGTCAGATTTTAATAAGCTTTCAAATTTATGATCTTTAAAAAGTAGAGAACATAATATATCATTTCCATAAGGTTGCAGAAAGAACTTAATGTATAAATATATAACAACCTTTTGTCATATTGTGTATTTAAAATTGAAAAAAAAAAAGAAAATTAATGTAAAAATTTATTGTTCATAAAAAAAAATTTTTTCTTTCAGATAATAATTACCTTCGTATATATTATTCAGAAAAGCCATTAAAAACTTTCTTAATTAAATATTGTCTTAGTTTTATTGGGTTTTGTATTTTTACAATTGAGGTAAAAGTTTGGACAATTTCGGACATTTTTTTAACAAAAAAATCGATGATTTAGATTTTTCAGAGTTTTGTGCATTTAATTAAAAAAAAAAATTGAGGTTGCAAATAAATTTTTTTTTGTGTTTTCATAAAATTAAGTTCGAGGGGGGTAACAGATATAAAAAAAAATATATTTATACCATGACTTTCAAAGAGACAAACATTTCTAAAATAAGTTCATTCATTTCTGAATAAGTTCTGAAGTTTTCATTAAAATCCAACAAGTAGTTAATTTTTACAAGAATTTCGAAATTAATGTGTCTTTCAACTGACAAAAAAACAACTAAAAAAAACGCTAAACAGGTCAAAATTGGACATACCTAATATTATATAATGTTTATCATAATATGTGACATTTGAATACGCATCGAGCAGATATGAATGTACGCGAGACAATCATGAAGAATTGTAGTTTAAAAACAGTAAAATCGACCTTGCTAACCGAAACGCTCCTATGTGGCTAAATCGGTATAACACGTCAGGCTATATGAGGTTTTTGTATAGGACACAGGTTCGATTCCTTTCGGAGGACGCATATTTTCTATGAAATTTTTTCGGACAATCAGGCCGGTAAATGTTGTTAATACTGTTTATTATAAATAATTAAATATTTGTATCTATAAAAAAGTGTGTATAAACATTAAAAAATGTCTTTATATATATATATATCATTCTCTTTAGTATATATATATATATATATATATATATATATATATGTATATCAGTATCTCTATCTTATTCTCTTCTGTATCTATCTAGCTAGCTAGATAGCAAGCTCAGTGTTTGCCTCATCTAACTTAGTCTGTCATCTATATGTGTCTGTTCATAATCTATCTATCTATATATCTATCTATCTATTCTTTGTCAAATCTATTCTCTGCCAAATCTCTAAATCTCATTCTATACAGATTATATACATAAGTGACATGCAGTTTTACTCGAACGTCCGCACACTACCACGCAACTCACGCGCCTGTCATGTACGAAACGTGATCTTCTGTTCTCTCGTATAAAAATCGGTCGCGTAGGCACAATGGTCCATCGATACCGAGATATCGACCAGCTGACAACGTGTTACCCGTAGATTTTTTTTTTCATATCAGAGAGATAGAAGATCCACAGTATTTATCAATCTTTTTTCTTTCTTTCAGAAAAATCGCACGCGTCCGTTCGGGCTCTGAAACATAATAGAATGCCACTACGGCATCGTTTTACCATTGTCTCCAAGTGCGGTGTCGTAGAATTCCTTAACCAGTGTTCGTGGTGCCACAGTATTAGTTATTTAGACGCCAACGGCTGTTGTTCGTTGTTTGATTTTATGGTAAATTATGGGCCCTTTAAGAGTTCTTATTTAAGCAGGGTTATTAGTTCAAAAGTCAATGAAATAATGGAATTATTTTCAACCTCGCAACGTGAATCTCAAAGACGAAATATCGCATGCCACCCGCTGCTCTATCGCTGTTTACATCTAAAGTGCTCAGACAAACTACACGCCTTGGTTCCACCAGGTTTTAAACTTCAACGCTAGGACGAGACATGCTATGTATATTATATCGAACCAAACTCATTCCATTCGTATTTCTTTGGTAGAGATGTAAGTTCTACTCGATCAAATTCTTTTCACGGATTACTGCTTGGCAGAACAAATCTCCCAAGAAATAGCTTCACCGATCACGACAGATTTAACCTGTTCAAATCTAGGGTTAACAGATATATTCCCCACATATCCACATAAACTGCACCTCTTAATCTGTAATACACTACATCGACTGGCTCCTGGGCCTTGTACTGGATGAAAATAATTATAGAAAAAAATTAAATCTTGCCAAATTTTCACCGATGTTACTATTTGAACAAGTGATAGATTTTATGATTGGCTTAAACAGAAAGAATAACAACAACAACAAATCAGGCGTGATATTTAATATAAAGCATAGAGTACAATTTTCTAAAGGCATTTCATCACTTTCTGTCATTTCTTATATTTTTTAAGCATTTCTCTCCAAGCAAAGCGGGGGTGTCATTGCTTCGCAGGGGGTTACACAGATTGAAGATGAGACAAAAAAAAAACTGTATATCCAGGGAATGAGGAAAGGGTAAAAGATGAAACGGGATTCAAGACGTCAGAAAATGGCGATTGACCTTGCATTTAAATTTTTAATAATTGTAATTATCAGAGAAGCAATTAAACGGAAGGGAATTTCACAGGCGGGAAGTGCGAGAAAAGAAACTATTGAAGTAGAACTGGCGGTTACATTTAACTGTTTCAACGGTAAAAGGGTGGGACCTAGATGCCAGTCTAGTAGCACGATTAAATTTATGTAGTCGGGGGGCACAGATAAAATGTCTTGGACCATCCTCACAAATGATGAAGAAGAGGGTGGTCGCAAAGAGGACTAAAATATGCTTCACCCAATTAGAGCGGATATGATTTTATCTCCTTACATGGCACAGTACTGATAGCAGACAGGGAAAAGAAATTCCAGAATCTTCTACAGGAGGTAACGACGGAGAGTGAGAAGAAGGGACTAAGTATAAACTACAAGGAGACAGAATTCATGGTCACCAAAAAAGATGTGCCTGAAATATCGATTTGCTGGCCGGGAGCACTAGAAACAAGGAGACGCGTGAGTTTAAATATCTGGGAAACGTTTTGACAGGACGGTAAGTGCGACACTGAGATCCGTAGACGTATTGGGATGGCCAAAGACGCATTCCAAAAGCTGGGCAGAGTATTGCAAGATAGGAGGAATATCTTTGGTAACAAAGAAAAGAAAACTGAGTTTTACGTGATATCTGTCCTTCTTTACAGCGGCGAATGTGTGGACGATTTCCTCAAAGATGAAGAAGAGACTCAAGGCGACGGAGATGTCGTTCTACAGAAGAATGCTAAGGATATGGACCGAGCGTGTGATCAAAAATGAGCTTGAAAACAAGGAGGAGGCTTATACTTAAGGAAGAGTCAGCTGAAGTTTCTGGAACACATAATGAGCAAGGAAGGCCTAGAGAATCTGATACTCACGGGTCGAATAGAGGGAAAGAGAGAGAAGGTAAAACAACGCATGGCATACCTAGCGGGCTTAAAGTAAGTGGATGACAGAATGTGGTCTGTGGGAGATAACAGATGGGAAGTAACTTGTTGAGAGCTGAAATGGATAGAGGGAGGTGGAGAGCCATGATCGTCTATATCCTGAAAGGACATGGGAAATAAAAAGAAAAAATAAGGACCAATATAAGTATACCCAACTAAAGCAGAAATAGTAAGAAAGTTTAACGAAAATAAATCGTCGGCTTGTTATACATTGGACAAAGAAGACGAAAAACATTTTTTTAAATAATTATTACTTCATTTTTATTACAACATTTACTCAATCTTCAATAGACATGATCGAGCGTAAAGCAAGTCTGCACTGTCGATTCACTGGCTATTACCTTAATAACATATCCCTTCAGAACCTAGGCGAATACGGGTCTCCACAACTTCTATTCTTTAATTTTCGAATAGCTGTTGTGGTAGGATCCACCTAATTTGCATAGTGGAGTACCGACCATATAAATATGGTTGGTACCGGGAAGAGAGGGGAACGAATTCAACCAGAGACTCTGCCCGACTGCAACTCAGTCAACACATTCTCCAGGAACGGTCTTCCCAGGAATATACAAAAGACTATATGTAAATATTGTGTACACTTTCTTGTTTCAATACATTTTGTTCTAAGTACATTTTGTGTTGCATTATTATTCCATGCATTAGTCAAGTTTCAACAATAGCAAACGATCCCTTCCAACCTGTAAGCAGTATTTGAAGAAACAGAAAAAATCTCATTAGAAACAAAACAAAACAAAAAGACTGCACACTATGTAATACCAAGTCTTCCTATATAGCAATGGATACTGAAAAATCTCAAAGATGAAGTGAAGATAATGGGTCTAGAGAAGCATGCTGTGAAACGTTTATTGATCTGTGTTTTTTTACGACTTATCAACTCCTTGTGAGTTACTGAAAGACGAAACGTATTTCGGATCGTCGGAGGTCGCTTACCCATATCCGGGATTTGCTAGCGTCCCCACAACTAGGTACAGACAGGGCTCGGATTTGCATAATTTCGCTAGTTGAGAATCGACTAGTATTCAAATTCGACAAGTATTTGAATTCGATACGCCGATTTCATTTTGCGCCTCGATAACTGGCAGGTGGCATGACTTTTTGTTTTTTTACTTCATTCAATTTTTTTTATATATTTCGTAAATGCTGCTTCGTAAATAGCATTATTTACTTCTGTGGAATTGTTCATGTTCAATGCTCTTGTAAGGAAACCCTCACAACAGGACTAAAATAAACTTCAACCAAGGAGATCAACATATCCGGCGTATCCCCTTGTAATAAGAGACAATATACACACGCATATATATATATATATATATATATATATATATATATATATATATATATATATATATATACAGCTAAGCCGTAAATTGTAATAAAGCTTTAACGAAAATAAATCCAATTCATGTAACACAATGGAGACATTAGACAAAGAAGTCTAAGAAATGTTTTTTAATAATTTTTACTTGATATTTACTACAACTTTTACTCAATTTCCAATAATTAATTGACTGTGCAGAATTAGGTATAAAGCGAGCCTGAACTGCCGATCCACTATTGTTAACTGTAATGCTTTAGAACGTAGGCAAATACGGGTCGCCACAACTTCCGCTGTATAAAATAGACATTATTTAAGCTTACAATGGACAAAGAAAATTAAGATATATATTTTAGTGTTGATAAAATACACGGAAAGGAAAACTGCAAGAACCCTTAAAGAAAATAGTGAAGGAAAGCGAGATCAAAGGACTGAACCAATTGCAAGAAGACAGAATGCATTGTAGTAAGCCAAAAGAAGGGCCTAACCTGCAAATTACAAACTGGGGATGCCAAAGCTAAACATGTATAACAGTTAGAATATCTAGTAACTTTTTTCTTTACCAGAGGACAGAAAATTCGTCACCGACATCCGAAGGTGCATGCCTCCCAAAAGCCAAGCAAAGTATTAAGAAACAGGAAAATTTCGTTAGAAACAAAGAAAAGAGCACCGGACTGTTATGATATAGTACTCCTCCTATATGACAATGAATTTAAGCGCAATACTTGATTGTTGGCAAGGTCTCATCATTTTACAGTTGAAATTGCTCGGTGTAACTGTAAGTCCTATGCTAACAGTTTCTTCTATCGCACTTCTCGCTTGTGGAACTCGCTCCCGGATTCTTGCTTCCCAGTCAAATTTGTTCTTCAAAAATTTAAATGCAATGTCAAAAGTTATCTTCTGTCTCCTTAATTCTTATTCTTTTATTTTCCACTCAGCTTAATAATAGTTTTTTTCTCATATTCCCTAACAATCAGTAACTCCTTGCGTCTTAGTGGATTTATTGCCTTGCTTGGAGTGAAATGATTAAAGAAATTTCCTCGCAGATGAAGGAAAGACTTGATGCAACAGAAATGGGATTCTACAGAAGGATGCTGAGAATGCCACGGATGAAAACAACGGCGAAATTTAGGAGAAAAGTTAAACAAATGGACACATATTTAACATCAGAAAGATGCAGCTAAAAATTTGTAGGATACATAATGTTGACAGAGGGCTTGGAAAATTTGTTACCCACAAGGCAGTTTAAAGGTAAGAGGGATAAAAACGAACAAAGCATAACTTAACTAGAGCGCTTGAGTAAATGGATAGCGGAACAAGGTTTAGGGGAGATAACAAAAAGATAAAAGAAATTGTGGAGAGCCATGATCTGAAGAAGAAGAAGAAGAAGAAGAAGAAGAAGAAGAAGAAGAAGAAGAAGAAGAAGAAGAAGAAGATACTCACACAGTTAATGGTTACTGTTTCGGGTGTTTCTTTGAGACAATATTGAAGAAGAAATGTACTTACCTAAAAAAAAAGAAAACAAAAGAAAATATTATTAACTAGCAAAATAAATGAGTTTACGTTACCGCAATATGACATTTCAAACAATATGCGCAGCTTTTAGTTGTAATTAATAAATAACCATATGCAACAAAAACGCAAATGTTAGCATGAAATGAAAGCGAAAACACCAAAACTAAACTAGATCCACACCTCAAAAATAAAAGAATGCTCTGAGTATGTTTGGATGTGAAAGATGTTGACTCCCATCAAAAGCTAAACAGAAATCACACAGTTACTTGGGGAGATGCCCTCGAATGAAACCGTTGAACAAGAATTTTCAGAAAAGAAGCTCCCATCATTGCTTAATCGCAAAAGCGTGTGCATCTTACACGAAAATGTAACAGAACGTAATAGCCGAATCACCGATCAGAAACATATCAAATTTGTCCCTCATCCACCTCACGCTTCTCACCTTGCTTCACCTGACTATCGTTTTTTTTTAGATCATTGCGAATCATTGTTTTAGAGAGAAAACAGTCTTTTCATTGCTGTTAAGTTAAAACTGATATAACTGAATGTTTATTTTCATCCAAATATGAAGGATGTTTATTCTCGAGTGATCAGGGATTTCTGAAATAGATTGAAGAGAAATAATATCTTGATTAAATATACCAATTATGACAAAAAAGCATCATATATATATATATATACATCCCACATAAATATACATATCCCACACCATTAGCACTACTCGGAGTTTCATGTGAAATGCAATCTTCAGGTGCTGAGAGTATATACACTTGAAGATTGCGTTAGGAATGTAACTCCGAGCCGTGCACACGGTGTGGAATATGTATATTCATTCGTATATATACTTCATAACTCCGTTATATAACATCGAGAACTGTGTGTATATCACCAACACTTTTACTATATAGATATATATAGTAAATACTGTTTTTGGGGGGAGGGTGGGTTGTTTTTTGTGGGGAGGTTGTATTTTTAAATAAACTGTAATATCATATTAAATGATGGTTCAGATTACACGGCCGCATTTTTCGACGGATTTGCACCAAAATTTACAGACACATGCTCCAAGTTAGTGAAAAGGTCAAGACCGACATTGCATTTCCCAAATCCCATCGATAGTGGAAATAATCGATTTTGTCATGCTTCTGCGGTAGTTTTCATGTAGTTTGCGATCATTTTCTACTGGCCAGAGTGAGAGCCTATAGCTGGCTGCCACGAATAGGCAGGAAGATTCTTTTGGCCAGCATGAGAGCCAACAGCTGACTGACACAAATGTTAACTAGCATGCTAGCATGCAAAAAATATCGATAGCTGCATTCGTCACAAGTGGGAAAAACTTAAATCTGCATGGCACTTTATTCCAATTGGCTCATTCGCTTGCTTAAACTCAACGTTGATTCTGATTCCGCAGAACTGGGTTGGGTATGAAAAAAGTATTGTTGTTGACATTCTTTTTTCATTCGGTTTTTCTAGTTACGAGTCCTTTTTTAAAGTTGATCATTTTGTATTCATTTTGTTTAGTACTTTTTTCTTAACAGATTTAATGTTTAGTATAGAGCTTAGAAAAAATTCGCAGTGTGAGATAGGCAAGAAGTAAGGCATGTAGCAACATCAGCACGGCAAAGGGCACTCCTTTAATGGCAAGGAAAGGCAAAAATATTTTAAGTCAAGTGATAGCGATTGCTGTATGAGTTGTACGATTTTTGAATCAAGCACGAGCAACGCCGAGTCATACTGCTAGTATATATATGTATATATATATATATATATATATATATATATATATATATATATATATATATATGTGTATATGTGTGTGTGTGTGTGTGTGTGTGTATATATGCGTGTGTATATTGTCTCTTATTGCAAACTTAAAGCCTAAAATATAAAATAAAAGCCTGGAATACATAAGTTAAACGATAATTTAGTTCCGTATTTTGGCCTGGTGCTTTCCATTGCATCATGTATATATATATATATATATATATATATATATATATATATATATATATATATATATATATATATATATGTATATATATATATATATATATATATATGTATATGTATATATATATATATGTATATATATATATAATGTATATATATATATAATGTATATATATATATATATATATATATATATATATATATATATATATATATATATATGTATGTATATGTTAAATTTTCTTCTATATTTAATTGTTTTTATAATAGTAATATATTGAATTAATTGTTTTTATAATAGTAATATATTGAATTAATTGTTTTTATAATGCTAATACATTGAATTTAAATTCAATCCTTTACAGAATGTTTAAATAATCTGTATAATATGATATAATTTATATTATAAACTTAGTATTTGAAAATTTATTAATATTATATTGATATAATTAGATTGATTATATTTAAATTAAATTAATATATTAATAATTTAATTTTTTACAGTAACTTTTATTTATAGTTATAGATGTAGTAATGAATGGTTTAATATTAACATCTTTTTTATAAAAGTATTAATTTAAATTTCCTACTGCAATTCTGTAATCATTTTAAGCACCTCTCTAAAATGATTTATGGCATTTTTTTGGTTTATTCTTCCTTCTTGCACAGATGTTGACAGGTAACATTTATGTTAGTGTCTATTTTCAATCGTTGCGTTTATTTTTTACCCAACACCACCACAATGACGTTAGGTCCCTTATCTCTCTATATCTATATATAACTCCCTCCTCTATTATAGATCAATTCTTACTCCCTCTCCTTTTATTTTGTCCTTTTTTCCTTCTTTTGCCTGTCAAATTTCCTGTGAAGAAACGTCAGATTTTATTCAATTTAGTAAATGTATTTGCATCGATAAGTCCAGGGAAAATCTACTTTTCCACGGGCGAAATGATCATCAGTATGAGTTAAATTGTTTGAATCTCCTTAATTGCAATTCACTTATATGGTCTGTAATAAAATTACATTGAGCTCTCTTTTATATATCAGTTTTAATGTCTTATATTAATAAGATCTACTTGGATTATTTTCACACGGTTTTTTCTACACACACACACACACACACACACACACACACACACATACACACATATATATATATATATATATATATATATATATATATATATATATATCTGTGATAGCAATAATATAATTTACTTCCTATTCTGCACAATATGTCCTAATAGTAGATATATTGGCGAATCTGGAACTAATTTTAGATTTCGTTTCAAGAACCACAAACAAGACATACGTCAAAACAATCCGTATTCCCCCATAGCTGAACACTTTATACTGGATTTTTAAATTAGACACATATAAACTAGAGTTAAACAAAGATTTGGGTATTTTAAATCTGTATAAATATTTCAATAGTTAAAAAATTTCTTTAGATATAGTTAAAAAACCTTTTTAAACAACATCTAAAATACTATCGTTAGATTTACGTTAAAAAATTCAAGCATAGTTGCATTCCACATCACGTGACGTCCGCGTCTAACGACGGACGCTGTAAAGTGTAAACAAACTGCCAAATACAGTGATACAGTAATTCAATTCATTTCTGAGGAAGGACCGAGGTGGTCTGAAATATTAAATATATATAAAAACATATAAATAAATACTTTCGCAAAAAAACACCCAATTTTTTTCAGTTATTTTATCCAGATATATATATATATATATATATATATATATATATATATATATATATATATATATATATATATATATATATATATATGAGTAAATATATGTGTACAAATATATAGAAAAATAGGAAAGGACCGTTAGGCTAATAATCCTAAGTTCTTTAGTATTTTTTATTCTATTTAAAAAAAAACAGTGCTCGAAACACAAGTAGAGCCTATATTATATTTATTTAAAAAAAATATGATTCCATGGCTACATAGGAATTCTCATGTTTCAAAAACAGAAGCTAAAAACCTCTAATTTAATTATAGAATTTAAATTAAATTAAAGTACCTAGTTCTGTTTCATCCTCAAGCGAATTTTGGAATAACTAATTTTGAAATTTACGGAGCTTTATAAGCTTATACATTCGTAATATTAATTTCTATGGTTATGGAGAAAACCAATCATTTTAATAAGGGGCGGCAGGGTATTCATTTTCACTGACAACTATTGTATCAAAATATTAGTTACTTTCGTTAAGAGGTTAAGTCAAGGTAGGGTCGGAGTACTTTTTTTCAAATTAATGATGACATCCGTTTAACGCATATCGTCTGGCCTTTTTCAACGACAGGAAGTTTTTGGCACTTTTGTTCCGCCGTTAAATTTGTTTTTGTATACATAAAGATTTTTTTCCTGAAAGGGTTGTTTGTATATGAATACACGTCGTATTGAACTACCATTTGTTTCTTCTTTTTTTTTTGACGACTTCTTCAAAGAGATTTTTTAGCTTATGATTGAGTTAAGTTTTTAAACTTATTGCTTTAATTGAACTTGTTTATAGACTTTAACATTTTTAATTTTTTAAGCTAATTATTTAAGGCGAATATTTGTTGGTATCGGCAAAAAAGCGTTATCTCATGTCTTTGATTTAATAAATCATCGTTTGTAAAAACTTAATAATCTGTAGTTTTTCATGTAGACATAAAGGGCATGGGTCATCCCAGGTTTTACAAGTTCTTGTTCTATTTATTATTTTCCATTTTACTTTTCTTGTTCCACGAAGAATAAATTTAAAATAAGGTTGTGACAACACAAAAGCTCCCTCAATAGTATTTGAAATAGAAATCAAACATCCCTATCTAAATATTTTTGGCATTTAAAAGAAGCGAATAAATCACAATAGATGTCCCGTTTTTGACGTTCTACATTGCTCAAGGAAATCTGACTGTAATATTGATTTGACAATGGTGGCAACGGGCACAGCAGCATGAAAAGGTAATTTTGAGCAATTTGAACACCATTTATGAAAACGAAAAAAAAAAACACAAAATGCACAATTTTATTATTTTTATTCATTAAGTTTTGAATTCACCCTTGCATATATTTTTTTTCGAGATAAACTGAAATGTTTTCAGCCCTGTCGTCGTGTTAAGAGTATGGTGGGTCGTCGGGGGCAATCTTTTTAAAAACGTGAAAGAACTCCTCGCTTGATGACTGTTTTCAAATCATCGCAGACAAACATTTCGATATGACATTCGAAGGGGACAAGTCAAATTTCGGGTCAGCTTATCTGTAGGCGGCCGTATCCGATCCAAATCCCAGATCTTTAAATACACCGACTTATCTGTGAATATTTCTTCAGATTTCGTCTTTAAAAGGGACAGTAGGCTCAATATTATTTCAGCAAAATTAAGTTCAAAAGGGTTTTCCTAACTTTAAACGTATTCAAAATTCAAGATTCCCTAAACGTGAAAGCAGTATCATTTAAATATCCATGGTTTTAATATCTATCTATACATCTATCTATCTATATCAAAATACCGACTGGCCAGTGCTTTTTCTATTTCTATTTTACAATATGAGCATTTCTTTTTTCTTTCTTTC
>OZ038479.1:70738093-70765593 GCA_964036315.1 Acanthosepion esculentum
CTATCTATCTATCTATCTATCTATCTATCTATCTATCTATCTATCTATCTATCTATCTCATTCACTTAAATATCTATCTATCTATCTATCTATCTATCTATCTATCTATCTATCTATCTATCTCATTCACTTAAATATCTATCTATCTATCAATCTATCTATCTATCTATCTCATTCACTTAAATATCTATCTATCTATCTATCTATCTATCTATCTATCTATCTATCTATCTATCTATCTATCTATGTCTTTCCCTTAAATATCTATCTGTAGTGTGACACTGCTGTATGCCGATGTTTTCCAGCCTTTTCTTCATCTCAGGAGGTGTGAAAAAATCTTGCGACGACAGCCTCGGGAGGAAGTGTAGAACAAGAGACGCCATTAATGTTGGAACGCCCCTCACAAAGAAAAGCGAATCTCTGTATGACATTTTGACGTAAACTTTGGTGGGTTGTGTGAGGAGTAGGAGAAGACAACAGACGTTTCTTTTTTCCAAGAAAGAAAACGAAGAGAAAAAAGAAAGGAATAAAAAAAAAATAACGCTTATTTGAAGAGAAACGTTGGAAGAATTTTTTTCACCGCCGATGGAACAAAAAAAAAGAATGGAATTCTTCGTGTGAGAACAATAATCTTCGTCGTAACAAACTTATATGAGAAAAGCTTGAAGGTTATTTTGCGAAAAGATGTCGTTTGCGTCGAGTCAAGAGAAATTTACCAATTCTTTAAAAAAATGGGGGTGTTGAAAAGTCTGTTGAATAAGCAAATTATCTAATCTAAATTGCAAACTGCTTTTTCAGGCATGTTAAATCCGTGTTGTATCGTGAAATATAAAACTTTAAAAGTTCTCAATCGATTGCCTTTGGCTGAATTTCTCGTGGTATTTTGCAGATCTCAATAGCCAGCTTTCTATTCATAAAAGTCGAATTCTTCTCACATTGTTTAAAGCCTTCTGTATTCCACAGGGTCATTATATCCGTGTCCCTCTAAGTTCCCACTAGTACTTTCAAAACAATACGAATTATTTTGAGTTACTTTAAGAAAGCACAAACCAAATGTAAACACGGTCAGCACATTGTGGTCGTGTTTATAGGTGATGTTCTTTTTACCCGAGTGCTTTCGGCTATACATTTAGCCATTTTCCATTAAGGAATTGTATTCCTCAAGAATCAACTTTCGTAAATAATTATATATGTCACACTAACACGCAGACTAACTCTACACCTTTCCGACAACAGCTCAATTAGATCTCATTTAAATATTCATGGAGACCTACCGGACACTATTCGGAATATACTTGTCGACAACACTAATATAATAGCATCATCCACATGCAAAAAAAAGGCTAAAAATAATGGAAGTCTTATTAATAAAAACAAACAAACCAAGACTTAATAATATTAACTTTGAACATGGACATAATATCTTGACCGTGTTTTGAAACAAAAAAATGAAACATTTTATAAAACATACATATAACAAACTATTTCTAATTCTAACACTTGAAATATAATCCTTGAAAATGGCTAAATGTATAGCCGAAAGCTATTTTTCTAACTGAATAACTCAAAGGGTTTTTCAATGATTCTTGCGAATTGTGTCAAGATGGCTAAACGTCTTATCTGAAAATCTGGGGAAAACAAACTCAAATAGTTTACTGTTTTTTTAGATACTAAACATTTTGCATATATATATATATATATATATTTTAGAATTGGACATAGTCCGACAATTTATTTAAAGACATTTATATTATTATTATTATTATTGTTATTATTATTATAAAACAGAGCATTTGCTTAAATACTTGTATCTATAAAAAGAACGTTAAACATAATATAAATGTCTTTAAATAAATATATATATATATAAATTAGACACACACATATAAGTATAAATATATTTATATATACGTACATATTATACACACACATATATACATACATTTATATATACATACATATTATACACACATACACACATATATATATAAATATATTTATAAATACATACATATTATACACACACATATACACATATATATATATAAATATATTTATATATACATACATATTATACATACATACACACACATATATAAATATATTTATATATACATACGTGTTATACACACACATATATATAAATATATTTATATATGCATACATATTATACACACACACATATATATATATATATAAATATATTTATAAGTATAAAAGTGAACATTGAAGTCAACACTTAGAGGCGACAGTCTGTTTCATGCTAGACGTAATCGTTAGGCCTGACGATTGCGTCTAGCATGAAACAGCTTGTCGCCTCAAAGTGTTGACTTCAATGTTCCCTTTGTATATTTACACACGCTCTATCTCTGATATTGAGCACTTTATCCCATAAATATAGCACACCTTAAGTGTATATTTCTTCATAAATATATTTATATATACATATATTATATACACACATACACACATATATACATAAATATATTTATATATGCATACATATTATACACACACACACACATATATATATATATATATATATATATATATATATATATATATATATATATATATATATATATATATATATTGTTTTGTCGTACCAATTGTTCTAGCAAACGTCGAACTTTTGAACAACAAATTTACCATGGTTTCTCTCGACCGCTCATCTCGGCATGAAACTTAACGTAAACAGTTCACCTCAATTTTATTTTTAAATCGACTAAGCCCGACTCTTTTAACATATTTGTATCTATAAAAAGAACATATAAATAGGAAATATATTAAAATAATCGTCTGACAATTCATTTCATAATATATGTTTCATTTGTTTACGTTAAGATACGCTTCGAGCAGACATGAGCGTTCGAGTGAAATCATGAGAAACGTGTAGGTTAAAAGCACACACACACACACGCACGCACGCACAAACATACACACACACACACACACACACACATATATATATATATATATATATATATATATATATGAATAAAAATAGACAAGAGGAAAATAATCGACTGAGGTACTTTATCAAGGCAATGCAGGACTTATTATGCTGCACGTGTTTATATATTCAGAGGTTTAGATGGCATTTGCTTAACAAAACTTGTAATACAGAGAAAGTTTTTTAGGCCAATCTTCATCTTCATCATCTTCATCTTCATCTTCTTCTGATGATTCTTTTTTTCTTCTCTTCTTCTTCTTACGATGCTTATTCTTTTTTCAACGATTATTTTTCTTCATCTTCTTCTTCGTATTTTTTTCTTCTTCCTACGCTTCTTCTTGTTGTTCTTCTTCTTCTACTTTTTTCTCTTCTCTTTCCGATATGTCTTTTCTTCTTCTTCTCCTTTTTACTCATCTCTTTCAGATGAGTCTCCTTTTTTTCTTCTTCCGATGAGTCTTCTTCCAATGGTTCTTTCTTTTCTTTCTTTCTTTCTTTCTTTCTTTCTTTCTTTCTTTCTTTCTTTCTTTCTTTCTTATACACACACACAAACACACCCACCCACACGCATATATATATATACACCCCCACACGCATATATATATATATATATATATATATATATATATATATATATATATATATATATATATATATATATATTTGATTAGTCATTGAATGAAATTGAAATATATACAAAATGCGTGTAGCAATTGTTTTCAAATTCGGACAGCCGGAAGTAGGAACATCAGACGTTATAAAAAAACACGCGCACCGTTCCCGGCCATCAGTTATAAGCCGGACAGCTGTGAGAAGGATGGAAGTGTCTAGAGAACTCGTTCGGGCCTGTTTGCTTTACGACTTCAAAGTGGGCTTACCAGCAGCTGCATCAAATCGCCACATATGTCAAGCGTTTGGGGATAGTGCTGTGGATGAACGTACTGCAAAGCGTTGGTTTCGAAAATTCAAGTCAGGAGATTTGTCTCTCCATGATGAGCCTGGCAGTGGACGACCACAGGTCTTGAATGACGGAGTCCTGGAGGCGGCCATTGAAGAGGACAGTAGTCTAACGTGTGGTGAACTTGCAAGACAGTTCATTGTTTCCGATGAAACAGTTAGAATTCACCTGCACCGCCTAGGTAAGACGTACAAACTGAGCAAGTGGGTCTGCAAACGCTGTTGGAGGTCCACAAGGGACAACGAGTGGCAGCCTGCGTATCGCTGCTTTCTCGTCACCGTACCGCATCCTTATTCAATCGAGTGCTTACCAGTGATGAAAAGTGGGTTCTGTACGAAACTCCCAAGCATTCCAGACATTGGTTGTCTCCTCAGGATGCTGGCCCTCACACCGCAAGACCGCCTATGCACCCACGCAAGATTATGCTTTGTGTCTGGTGGACAGGTCGTCAAGTGGTTATGAACTGCTACCAACGGGCCAAACGGTCACAGTAGACCTATACTAGCAGCAACTGAAACGTGTGCAACAGGCATTGCGCCAGAAGGATCCAGCACTGGTGAATCACAAAGGTGTGCTTTTCCTCCATGCCAACGCCAGGCCGCATGTCGCGCGAGTGGTCAGGGATACCATACAGCAACTTGGGCGGGAGACTTGAGACTTCGTGGGAAATCCTTCACCAATGAAGCAGACTTGCGCAAAGCCTTCACGGACTTCTTTGCGTCAAAACCCCCGCACCCCCGAGTTGTACCGGAAGAGCATTGAACAGTTGGAGACACGTTGGCAGAAGGCGCTGGATGCCGATGGCGATTACTTCGAAGACTAAATATAAGTTACACATTCTGTGAAGCGTTTTCTTTTTTTTCCTTTAAAAACGGGCAGAACTTTTTTGGTTACGTTGTAGTTTTGGGATTCATTTCGTTGTGTTTATCATTAATGTAGACCTAATAAATTTGTATATTTCTGAAATTAGGTATTGCAATTATTTACATTATTTACTTTGTTCGGTCTGTTATCCTCATTCTCATCTTTATTGTCATATTCACGAATTAAAGGGAGATAACCGAGATATCTTGAAGAGGCATGGCACGTGAAACTAGAACAATCAACTCCTCTGGACGAAATAAAGGATTCCGTTCGAAATTCCAATCACCTGAAGAAGGCCGGAGCGTACAACGGAAGAAACGTCGTAAATATGACAATAAAGATTATGACAACAGTCCAAACAATTAATGTAAATACAGTATACCTGCTTTCGAATCGCCAGGATATATATATATATATATATATATATATATATATATATATATATATATATATATAAAAGTGAACATACAAGTTAACACTTAGAGTCGACAGTCTGTTTCATGCTAGATGCAATCGTCAGGCCACGAGTGCTGTTATTCTTCTCGGTTATTTATATACGGGTCAGTGGTGCATTGTGGGTAGTCTATTTTGGCGGTTATTTTACCGGAAGTCGTTTATTTGTTTAATATTTATTTGGGTTAAATTATTTTGCTTGTTTTTATTTATTATTATTTTTTATTTTTATTTCTTATCTTATATATAATTTTATTTTTTATTATTATTTTATTTTTTATTTTGATCGGTGTTTTTATTAACGTAGTAAAAATTTGTTTATATAGCTCATTTAATAGTTTTGTTTTTGTTTGGGAAGATAATTAAAGCTGTTCAATTTTCTGGGTGATTGTTGTAGTTTGTTCTAACTATTATTTTGGCGGGAACAGTTTTTAATTTGTTTATTACTTCATGTATTTGTTTGGATTGATTATCTTTATTTGTTTTTTCTAATATTTGGCTGTATTTAGATTAAATTATTTTACTTGTTGTTATTTATTTGTTACACTGTATATTTTCTCTTTTTGATTTTCGATTTTTAAGTTACGTAGAATATTAATTTTTTTATTTCTTATTCCTTTTTTATCGTTATATAACAGTTATAGCTATTTTTCGTCCGATTTTTTGTTTTGATTTTTATAGTCTAACTAATTTTTTGGTCATAATAGTTTGCTAATTTGTTTATTATTTACTTTATTTATTGATT
Organism: Acanthosepion esculentum; assembly: GCA_964036315.1. Lineage (NCBI taxonomy): Eukaryota > Metazoa > Mollusca > Cephalopoda > Sepiida > Sepiidae > Acanthosepion > Acanthosepion esculentum. The sequence goes on from OZ038479.1 coordinate 70,744,064, forward strand.
TTGTTTCTTATTTTTTATTCTATTTCTTCTATTCTAACAGGTGTGATTTGGTAATTTGTTTGGATTAATTTATTTTGCTCATTTTATTGTCGTTTTGTTTATTTATTTATTTTTTCCGTTTTCGATTTTTAAGTAACGTAGTAAAAAATTGTTTTCATGTCTGCATTTTGGGATGAGCTCGGATCTTTTATTTAATAATTTATTTTGGTCTGGGAAGGTAATGATAGCTATTTTTTCATCCAGGCAAAGTTTTCAAGTTTTTGATTGGTTGTTGTAGGCTGATGATCTTTTCCGTATTTTCCAAGATAGTTTTGGTGTGGTGTGCGTTTTGTTTTTAATTTCCCAGATATACTTAGAAAGCATTGTGCTGTTCGCATATTTACTATTTGTGAAACATGTTTTGTGTACATACTTTCTTTGTTTCCAGGGTCCTTCGGTTACTCCTATGTATACTTTTTTTTCATTATCATTCTTCATTATTACAGATAATAGTACAGATACATAGAGTTTTGAATTCAGAGTTACTTTCTAGGTTGGTTGTCCACCCAGTCTTTCCAACTATTTAGGTTGGCGGGGGGGGGGGGAGAGAAGAAGAGGATTCATACCTTTCATATCTGAATGTGAATGTAATGGATCCGACTGGAATTCGGACTCGGTTCTCAGATTCCCCAATCCTAGCAACCATCCATTACTTCACTGTGCCCCATATATATATATATATATATATATATATATATATATATATATATATATGGAGAGAGAGAGAGAGAGAGAGAGAGAGGGAGCAAAGGGGCACGGTGGTGTAATAGGTAGCGATCGGGTTGAGGAATCGGAAAGCCGAGTTCTAATTCCAGTTGAATTCATTACATTCACTTACGTGCTAATACTCTTGGGAAAGGTATGAATCCTCTTCTTCTCCCCCACCTATGGGTAAATAGGAGGACAGACTGGGTTCTGTGGTAACCAGACTAGGAGAAGGTAAATTTGAATTCAAATACGAATCCGACTGGAATTCGAACTTAGCCCTCCCAATCCTCAATCCGAGAAGCCATCCACCGTAGTGCGCGCGCACACACGCACACACACACACAGACAGACACACAGACAGACACACACATACATATATATATATATATATTTATATATATATATATATATATGTATATATATATATATATATATATATATGGAGTACTGAGCCCTCGTTGAAATTAATGTTATGAACGTTTGAATTTATATTCTTTGTTCTTTTATATTTGTGTGTGTGTATATATATATATATATATATATATATATATATAATCTTGAGTCAGTTTATCACACCCCAAGGTATATAGAGCTGACACATGCTGTGTCTATGTAAGAATGAGAAACATAGCCAGAAGGAAAGATTGACAAATGGATAGGCAGACAATGATTTCACAAAAAAAAATCGTCGAGAATTTCACTACCGGAAATAGACAAAATAATAGTAATTGTCAAAGAAAATCGCGCATTCAAGAAATGGTTGCAGGTCTTTCAGGAAGATAACTTTCTGCTGGCGGGTAAGTCAATGTTTACAGATTTGGAAAAAACAAAAAAAAAATGATAATACTACTGAGGACTATTTAGAATTTTATGCAAGGGAAGATTGTAACCTCTAGCCAAGATTAGAATTTTTTTTTTCTTAAATAAAATATAAAGTCTATTTTTTTTTTTAATTCTCGACTTGTAACATGTTCAACTTGTAAATCGCTTTTTAACACTTTCATTTTTATAAAACACTAACCTCACTCTGTTACAGGTGTTAACCCTTGTTCCAGAAATCGAACAGACGTTTCTTTGTAATTTAGATGTGAAAAGTCGTCGTGTCCCATTGATTCCAATCTTGCAGCAGTACTTCTCTCCCTACAGTAAGAATGGCTGGGCCGATGTAATTACCTTGCAAGCGCGACAGTGGTCTCGGAGACGGGACAAAAAAACAAAAACAAAAAAGAAAAACATTGTTCTTCGCCCATATACTTATGTATGTGCATAGTTCTCTCCGCGTTAAAACGACTTTGTGTCACACCTGCTTTAGTGGGGAGGCCGAGTAAATATATATACACACGGCCTTCGAGGTATCTGTTCTCATCTGTAAACTGTAGGGATGGTTGATCTCAGGATTTCCAATTCTGTGGCACTAGAGTACGTCAATGATAGCGTGACAGTGATCACGGTTGTATGTGCTACACCCTATACTAAACCCGTATTTGCGTCAAATCTTACCCTCGAGAGGTGGGTGCTTGGTAACTTCGTCGCTGGCAGGCGTCTGGTTTGGGATCAGGGTGTAGTGTCTTTTGTTTATGTCTTTTTTATCACATTGTGCGTGGAGTGCAGTAGCCTATCAGCAATTCCTCAGTCCCCAACGCTGCATCAGGAAACATAATCGCCGCTTATACAACTCCACACATTCCCCCCCCCACCACCACCACTTGGCAGGGTACTGTGTGGAGTTGTATGAGTGTAAAAAGATGGGCAAGATAACAGGAAAGTCAGACAGCTATTTATAGACTTGAATAGGTCGAGATTTAATTAACGAACAAGCGTTCAGCCAGAGACGATCGGTGTATAGAGCTGAAGTAGACTTTAGAAATAACGGGTAAGCGGGGGGGGGGGCGTGAACGGAACGATACGCAAAAATATATACTCCTATTGGTAGACGAATAGAAAAATAATAATTACTGAATAAAATTACAGATTTCAAGCGGAAACATCAGAAGTACGTAATTAAAGGAACCGGTGACCCAATCCTAAGCAGGAAACAAGTGATAAACCTGTACTCATCTCCCCAAAAAATCGGGGAGGAGTATGAACCGCACGATAGGCAAATCTATCTACTCCTATTGGGGATGGGCGGAAAATAAATCATTAATGAAAACCAATTCAGTGTTCAGGATGAGATTTTTTAAGAGTATAGAGTTGAAGTAGACTTTAGAAGGAACCATAAACCCAATCCTAAGCAGGGAACGTCGAAGATTTGGACTTTGCTAACCAGACGCTTCTCTGTAGCTGAGTATCATAGCACGTCAGATCAATTGAATGTACAGTATAGCATACAGGTTCGATACCTGTCGGAGAACGAATATTTTCGACGAAATTTCTCGAACATTCAGGCCGGTAAATGTAATTAATAATGTTTATTTAAAAAAAAAAAAAAAACAGACCATTTAATTAAATTATATCCATTAAAATAGCGTATAAATACACACACACATACATATATATATATATATATATATATATATATATATATATATATATATATATGGTTGTCCTCTCCAGAAGTAAAACCTTCAATGTTTGAGAAAATAATTGAGAATTTTTCGCTTAGGCCTTCACATTTCCACTGTTTGAAAATCTAATTACAGCGAAAAACCAAGCACCTGCAGCGATTTTTGAAATGTTATTATCCCAAAATGTCTTCAAAATTAAGTAATAATAATAATAATAATAATAATAATAATAATAATAATAATAATAATAATAATAATGATGAAAAGTAAGAGTTATTAGACAAAGCCCTTTTTTTTATCCGGGAGACATACAAGAATTATCCTAAAATATTGTGGAACACATCATGTAGGGTTATATAATAATGTTGATAAACAAACATCTAATTATATTAAATTTGTGTACTTTCGGGTAGATACAATAAGGATGGATATAATAAATGAACTTTGTAAAGTTAATTCTGACATAAAGCAACTTAGATGTTAGAAAAACCAAATAAAAATATGGGCAAGCCAGACCTTATAGTCACTGCTTAGTAAAACTTGCTTGAAAATATATATAATTTTAAATCAATGACTGACGATAGCAGAGGTGGCGAAACCGCGGTATCTAAAAGTTTTGTTTTCCTGCTAAATTTGATATCTTATAATACAATTTATATACATATATATATATATATATATATATATATATATATATATATATTTATGTTACGAAAGATTTGGTAATCCGTATACGTAGTCCCAAGGAGGAGGAAATCCTGAGAGCTCAATGTAAATTCAGAGCTAATAATTTAAAGTAAAACAGACCACCTTAAGGCTCCATGTAATAATTTATTTCATCGTAGCCCTTTTAAAGGAAGCTGGATCATCAGACAACACTTCCAAAATGTGAAAAGAAAAATGAAATGAACAAGGAATGTTTTAGAGTGAGCAATCCGGTATATATATATATATATATATATATAAGTGAAGATTGAAGACAACACTCAGAGGCGTACGGCTGTTTCATGCTCGAGGCAATCGTCAGGCCGCCTAATTGCGTCCAGCATGAAACAGCCTGTCGCCTCTGAGTGTTGACTTCAATGATCACTTTTATATTTATATTTACATACGCTCTATCTCTGATATTGAGAACTTTATCCCATAAATATAGCACACCTTAAAACTATATTTCTTCATATATATATATATATATATATATATATATATATATATATATATATATATATATATATATATCACTGAGGCTCTACTTCTGTATCAAGCACTGTTTTTTTAAAAATAAAAACAAAAATACTAAAAAACTTAGGATCATCAATCTAATAGTCCCTTCCTATTATATTAATACACAAAAACAAACACACACACATATATATATATATATATATTGACGTACGATGACCGTTAATAATTATGTATAACTCAAAACTTCACTGTAAAGATAAAACAGTATTTAATTACACCCGCAAATAAATACTTAACAAGGAGAAAGAAGGAAACATCAACCAAATATAATTAACCATTTCAATAAATACCTTGTTAGTAGACCGGCTCGGCTTAACATCCGGTAAATCCTAAATCAAAAACCAAATCATCGACGCACAATAATTCACACTAATTCGACTGGATAGTTCCACTTAACATTCACCGCAGTCAGTAGTCTGACACCCCTGTATATACACCTGGCGGAAAACATATATTCCAGGGAGCCACGCTCGAAGTTCGAAGTCGATAGTTACTCATTTTCTTCCGACATGAAAATATATATGTTAGAAAAAGCAAACACTCAATAATATCAACTATGAACACGTCCACAATGTGCTAACCGTGTTTGAAACACAATATTCCCATCCCTAATGATACACATGTATAAAATTTATGTCTTCAGTTTTTAAAAAAACATCCTTGATAATGGCTAACAGAATAGCCGAAAGCGCTCGAATATATCGAACATTTGGACAATTTATTACCCACGTTATGTCCAGAAAACACCTATACGAACACGAGAAAAATTGAATAAAAAGCTTAACCACAAAAGTTTATCAGTCGTCTTTAATGTAACTTGTATAAAAAACGGATTTTTCTTAAATACACTATTATATATATATATATATATATATATATATATATATATATATATATATATAGTTTATGAAAAACTAGGTAATCCGTATGGGTAGACGCAAGGAGGATAAAATCCAGAGAGCTCAATGTAAATCCAGAGCTGATAATTTAAATAAAAACAGACCACTTTAAGGTTCCATGTAATAAATTATTTCACCACAACCCTTTTAAAGGACAGCGGATCATCAGATTTTATTTCCAAATGTTGAAACGAAAAATGAAAAGAAACTTACACATTTTTAACGGGCAGTATTAAGCATATGTAAATTAACGAAGTGAGGAAGTGAGGGTGGAGAAACATGATTGAGTTAGATGTAATTTAATATTTCTATTCTTTCATACATATTATTTGAGGAGGTCCAGACATTGGCACATTTAATCGGTTAACTTAACGGAAGTTATATATTGATATAGAAGGGGGAGAAGAAAAAAAACATAAAAAGAAAAAGAGAGAAGGAAGTCATGAGAGAAGGTGTCACTGACTTTCTTTGGAATGAACGAAATAGACGCTGTCGTTTTGCTTTACTTTGAAAGTGTTATTTTGAGGGTTTATAAATATTATAATGTTTGATATAAATTTGAATGTTTTAACAGTCTACAAGGAATTTAATTTGATGATCGTTAGCGATTTAATTTTTTTTAAAAACTTTATTACAAACATTTTGGGGATTTAATGTGAAATAGTCGATTAGAAAAAATATTCATAGAATGTACATTAAAAGAATAAAATTTTATTTTAAAATATAAGTTTATATCTAGTTGTTATTGATTATTAATGTGACATCTCTATCAGTTTGAATTTTATTCATGAATTTAATTCGTGACTGTTTTTAGATGGGTAATTTCTTTTACTTAAAGTTTAGTTTTTAAGTTAATATGGAGTGATTTTTTAATGTAATATTAGAGATCTTGCTCTGTCATATATTGTATACACATCCATGCAAGTTTCACATATACATACGTCCCTTTACATGTGCAGTCACTCATAAAGGTACACATGTAACGATATACACGGGTAATTTCATGTATTAATACCTACATATATCTTTTTAAATGTTTACGCATACTTACACATATATATATATATATGTGTGTACTTAGAATTTCCCTAAAGGTTTTTACAGTTAATATTAGGTGATGACTTTAGTATTCAAATATAAAAAATCTTTCCAATTTAAATATTTTATTAAAGGGTAATACATTTAAATTAAAATTAAATTATCAATTTAAAAAAATTACCTCCATATTATAAAGAATTTCAAACTCACAATTCCAATTGGAGAATATTAAGGGAGGAAATGGGGTAAAACATTAATAACAGAGCTGTAAGTCCTTCTTTTATAATATTCTATATATCCATATATATAGACATGTCCGCACACACATATATATACACGTATATATACACATACACCCCCCACACACATATATATATATATATATGTATATGCTCATACTTACACACATACGCATGTAGATATACACATACACACACATACATACATTCTTAAACACCCTTTGTCCAGAAAAGAAAGCTCTTGGTCGAACACAAGAAAAATTAAATAAAATAAATTTTTATTAAAATTAAAATTAAATATATATATATATATATATATATATATATATATATATATATAAATAAAGAAATATAGTCTTAAAGTGTGCTATATTTATGGGATAAAGTGCTCAATATCAGAGATAGAGCGTGTGTAAATATAAAAGTGAACATAGATGTCAACACTTAGAGGCGACAGTCTGTTTCATGCTAGATGCAATCGTCAGGCCGCGAGTGCTGTTATTTTTCTCCGCTATTTATATATACGGGTCAGTGGTGCATTGTGGTTAGTCTATTTTGGCGGATATTTTACCGGAAGTCGTTTATTTGTTTATTTATTTGTGTAAAATTATTTTGCTTGTTTTTATTTAATTTTATTTTTAGTTTTTTTCTTATATATTTTTTTTTGATCGGTGTTTTTATTAACGTAGTAAAAAATTGTTTATATAGCTTATTGTTGGTAGTCTATTATGGCGGTTATTTGACCGGAAGTCGTTTATTTGTTTATTTATTTGGGTCAAATTATTTTGCCTGTTTTTATTTATTTTTATTTTTTATCTTATATATTTATTTATTTATTATTTTTATTTTCATCGGTGTTTTTATTAACGTAATAAAAATTTGTTTATATAACTTATTTAATAGTTTTGTTTTTGTTTGGGAAGATAAAGCTATTTGTTGAATTTTGGGGTTGATTGTTGTGGTTTGTTCTGACTATTATTTTGGCGGGAACAGTTTTTAATTTATTTATTTGGATTGATTATCTTTATATAGATAATATCCCTTAAATGGCAATTGCTTGCAAATCAATATAATATTACAAGCCACTGTAAAATCAGCCGATAACGAAAAATATAGATATTAAATGAAGGACTCTGGAAAGATGGATATTACGCAGTAAAAATATACTTTACAAAACTGCACAATGATTCTAAATATATATGGGGAATTAAAAACAAGAATAATATACCACAACATAAAAAATAAGGATAACATCATCATCCTATTACAATAAATCCCAAATCTGTAGGCTTTGTCTGGAGAAGAAAATAGCGACCAGAACTTGGCTCGAAATACAGACACGAAAACAAATTTTTACTGCGTTACTTAAAATTCGAAAACCAAAACCGAAACAATTTTAAAATACCAACATGAATATTTAAAACATAATCACTGTATACAACGCAGATAATGTAGTGTTTTTCCAAGCGCTGCTTAAATGTGGCACAAGGCCGAAAGTATGGGACACCCTGTGAGGATCGAACTCACTACTCAGTCGTAATTGTACTAGCGAGACAAGCTTGCTAACAGACCCGAGGTGCCCAACAACGCAGATAATGTAAGTGAAATAAACCGCTAAACACCCGATATAAATGATTGTGATCCAGGATTTTACTGAACAGGCCAAACATTTAGTGAGATCTGCTTACAGAAATACACTTAGACCAAATAGCACTTATCAGCTTTGATTTCAGGATTTTCCTTCTAACAGACTTGCTGCCACTCACGACAAGAGAGAGCCTTTAGCCGTGCTATTTAACCCATAGCTGGTAAATGATCGATTCATGCCTTTTCCAATAGCGAACTGTTCCTTCCAAAATGTAAGTAATATATTAAGTAACAGAAAAATCTCATTAGAAACAAAAAAAAAAAAATAGAGTGTTACACTATGTGATACCAGTCCGCAATTGATTGTGAAAACTCTCAAAGATGAAGAGAAGACGTCGGTTCTAGGGAAGGATACTAAGAGTCATTTATTGATCTGTGTTTTTGTTGTGGAGTTATTTCCACAATAGAACTTGTAGTCGGACTAAATGCGTCCTAAATAGGTTAAACGTACAGAAACGTTAGGAACTTGTAATAAAGTGTTACGCAGAGTAATCGAGTTGTGGTCGCTGAACACTACTCCTTCTACTTATAATAGGTGGGAGAGTCTATTATCTAGACAAGCTGTCTTTCACTAAACAGTTTTTTTGTTTTTTAAGACTTATCAACCCCTTGTGTATTATTTGAAAGACAAAACATCTCAGTTTGTAGGAGGTCGCTTACGCGTATCCGTTTTTTGCTAGCGTCCCCGACCCCGCCCCGACTATGTACTGACCGGGCTCAAAGCTGCATAACTTCGCTTGCTGAGAATCGGCTGGTATTCGAACTCGGTTCGCCGATTTCATTTTTCTCCCCGATAACCGTCACTCTGCACACATGTTGCAATTAGTTTTCCTTCTCAAGGTGCTACGACTTCTTCATTTATCTTTTATTTACTTAGTAAATGCTGCTCAGTAAATAGCATTATTTATTTCTGGGGAAAATGTTCCATGCTCTTGTAAAGAAGCCGTCGCAACAGGATTAAAATAAACTTCAACCAAGGAGAACAACATATCCGGTGTACCCCCGTGCAGTAAGAGACAATATACACCCGCATATATATATATATATATATATATATATATATATATATATATATATATATATATATATATACTAGCAGCATGGCCAGGCGTTGCCTGTGCTTGATTCAAGAATCGTACGACTCATATAGCAATCGCTATCACTTGACTTTTTTTTTTGCCCTTCCTTGCCTTTAAAGGAGTGCCCTTTGCCATGCTGATGTTGCTACATGCCTTACTTCTTGCCTATCTCACACTGCAAATTTTTTCTAAACTCTATACTAAACATTAAATCTGTTACGAAAAAAGAACTAAACAAAATGAACACAAAACGATCAGCTTTAAAAAAGGACTCGTAACTGGAAAAACCGAATGAAAAAAGAATGTTAACAACAAATTTTTTTTTTACACCCAACCCAGTTCTGCGGGATCAGAATCAACGTTGAGTTTAAGCAAGCGAATGAGCCAATTGGAGTAAAGTTTCCATGCAGATTTAAATTTTTCCCACTTGTGACGAATGCAGCTATCGATTTTTTTTTGCATGCTAGTTAACATTCGTGTCAGTCAGCTGTTGGCTCTCACGCTGACCAATAGAATCTTCCCGCCTATTCGTGGCAGCCAGCTATAGGCTCTCACTCTGGCCAGTAGAAAATGGCTGCAAACTACTTGAAAACTGCCGTAGAAGCATGAAAAAATTGATTATTTCCACTATCGATGGGAGTTGAGAAATGCAAAGTCAGTCATGGCCTTGGAGCATGTGCATGTAAATTTTGGTGCAAATCCGTCCGAAATGGCGGCCGTGCATTCGTTACACACACACACATACACATCCTGTCTTTGATATATATATATATATATATATATATATATATATATATATATACATGTATATATATATATATATATATATATATATATATATATATATATATATATATATATATATATATACCCAGCTAAGCCGTAAATTGTAAGACTGTTTAACGAAAATAAATCTAATACTTTTAATAAAATGGAGACATTAGACAAAGATGACCTTCAAATTTTTTAAATAATTTTTGATTTTTATTACAACTTTTACTCGATTTGCAAGAAATAAAGAGCACATTTCCGCGCATAAAGCGAGTCTGAATTGTCGATCATCTGTTGTTAACTAGATATTAATTGAATACCGTATCCCTTCGGAACCTAGGCGAATATGGGCCTCCACAACTACCATTCTTTGATTTTCAACTGATCCCGAACTTTTTTATGTTCGTTCACGCTGGACTATGTAAAGACAGGATCTTTTTTTTTTTGACAAACAAAATATTGTAAAGTTACTTATCGCAAATATTAATTCACCCCAAGAAATTAGAAATTTTAAATCAGACTTTTTTGGGTTTTTTTTGTTTTTTTTTATTAAAGTTTTCGTACTCTATTGAAATTATAAATTTAAAATCAAAATTTGTTTAGCTTGCCTCGCAAAAACTCCAAACATTAGAATGAAAAATTAGTAAAACTCTTGGAGTTATCTACATTTCGGATGATATTCGGAGTACTTACAAGGATTTTTTACAATTTAAAAAACGAAAATAAAAATTTTTTTTGGCTTGTTTATCAGAGTGAGTGCGATGCAGACCCCACACTTAGAAATAGCGCATCCGAGTCGCTCACATTTTGAGCGATCGCAAAAGTCAACCTAACCGGAGGGCAATGGAAGGGTCTCGGTCTGGGAGAATTTGTTATGAATTTTAGTAAATATAAATTGTTTTTGTTTTGGTGTGAATTAATATTTTGGGATAAATTAGCAGTAAAACTTCCAGAGGCAATACTGTTTTAATTTTTTTTAAGCAAATCGCCCCGAGCAAGACGGGAGTGCCACTAGTACGCAAGGGGTACAGAGAGTAAGAGTAAGAGTAAAGAGGAGTGCTTGGGAAAAGGATGAAGAGAAAGAAAAGGATCAAGGTCAAGACATTAGAAGATGTCGATTGACATTACATTTGAATATTTGAAGATTATAGCTATCAGGGAAGCAAGTGATCGGAAGGGAGTTCAGTTAAAGAGAGATGTGAGATAAGAAGCTTTTGGAGTAGAAGAGATGGCTACATTTAGTCATTTCAGCAGTGAAAAAGTTGGGACCGAGATGCCAATATAGTAGCACGCTTAAATTCATGCAGTTTGGGAACCAGTGAATATAGCTCGTCGGAGCAATTACCATGAAAATACTTGTAGAAAAGACAGAGGGAAGCGACAGCAAGTCTGTGAGAAAGTGACTGCAAACAAACATGCATCCATTAATTTTTTCCAACCTTTTCCGTAGACTATTTTTTTCTCCGGAACCCATATCTGCTCAATTTGGTATCCTTAAAGTAAACAAAGCAATTTCTAAAGAGTTAATGGATGTATTTTTCATTTAAGATTACTACAATGAACACTCATTCTAGGATACACAGTACGACGCAAAATGGATTAATTTGCAGTGACGGACCCGCGCTCAATTTCTATTAAGAATTTCCCAAATTGTCACATTTACGTGCAAATGCACATGCTTAATTCGAAAATAACGACAAAAAAGTTATAAGATCTTCCGTTTTGGACTTAGCGACACTAAATGTTCGGACTCATTCGCGTCGCGTTGGTGGATACGGCACGGCAGCCATTTCCGGTGTTGTTTGCATAAATTCGATGTTGAACAGACATGCGCAGAAGATTACCTAGTTAACGGCCTTTTTTACTGGACTTTCTCGTCTCAATTACTGCGCAACTTGAATGTCTATTCAGCAGTAAATGTATGCAAGCAACGCTAGTAATGGCTGCCGCGATGCGAATAAGTCCGAACTTTTACTGTTAGATTTTATCCAATTATCGTCGTTATTTTCGAATTAAGCATTTACATTTACACGTAAATGTAAAAATTTTGGGAAATTTTTAATACAAACGGAGCGAAAAAGTTTACAACATATTACGAAAATTTTATTTACGTATTTCTAATAAAGTTACATTAATTAATTTTTTATTGCTTGTAGAACATATATTTGGGTATTCAGTCCAACAATCAGATTTTTAAAAGACTTTTAAAAAGTATCCTACGAATAAAAAGCGATATTTTAATGTGCCACTGAATTCAGGTGGTATGATAGTTCGTCACTGGAAGACTTGTCGTTACAACCGTACCACAAAAATTTCAGGTCGTCCTAGAAATGTAACAGAACGTACGGCAAGATTATTGGCGAAAAAAGTTGGCAATGAGCCCCGAGTTACGCTTAAAGAACTTCAGGGAGGACTAGACGTAAGTGGAGTAAAAGTCAGTACGAAGACAATAAGTCGTTCACTTCGGTGATATGACATCTTTTTGAGGACGAAAAAAAAAAACACTTCTTAAGCGAAAAGATGTTCTTGCTAGACTGGATTTGGCAAACGGGCATTGTATTAAACCTGCAGCATTTTGGGAAAAATTCTTTGTCAGACGAAACGAACATTAAAATCTTTCGCAGAAATGCTGTGGTAAAGGTCTGGAGAAAGAAGGGTGCTCGCCGAAGAATACTATCCCAACAGTAAAATTTGGAGGCAGGTCGATCATGATCTGGGGGTTGTTTTAGTGCCCAAAGTGTAGGGAACATTGAAATAATAGAAGGGAGGATGAATGGAGCATATTTTAGGGATATTTTGGAGAAAAATGTATGTCAGAGTTCATATTCGCTGGGCTTTAAACCAGATTCGGTCTTTCAACAATACAACGACCCTAAAAATACTGCAAAGCTTACAAAATCATGGTTATGTTCAAATAGAATAGACGTTCTAAAATAGCCAAGTCAATCTCCAGATCCCAATCCTCGTCCTGGGTAAGACATTAAACTAAATCCGCGTCCTAGGTAAGACGATAAACTACATCCAGCAGTAAGGCCTCTGATCAGGAGGTTTTAAGGAGCGTGGAACCACCTCTTAATTGCTGGTGTTCCCAGGTCCACCCTGACCCGGGGTGGTATCTCCTGTTAGGGTCTCACCTATGGGCAAATAGTTAACTATTACCAGCAGCACTTTTTTGAAAAAAAATTATTACCAGCAATACAATTTTGAAGGAAATATATTACCAGAAACAGATTTTTGACGAAGCAAAATATTACCAGCAATAAAAAATGTTGTTGGCATTAAATAACCCATTGAGTTTGATACGCCGTAAAACTAAATAAACCAAAAATAAGCGAAACAGTTTTTTTTACCAAACTATCGCTATGAATCTATTTCAAAAATTTTGTTGGCATTAAATGACCCACTGAGGTTTTGATTTGCCATAAAACAAAACAAGAACAACCAGATCCCAATCCGATTGAAAATTTATGGAGAAGGATGAAACAGAGAATTCAAAGAAAGAACCCGTAAAACCTGCATGAACTAAAGGAATTTTGTCGTAAAGAATGGAAAAATATTAGCCAAGAAACATGCTTGAAATTCGTAAGGGACTACGCTAAACGCCTACCTGCTGTAATTAGCAATAACGGTTACGCTACGAAATATTAATACATGATTTAATAAATGTGGTTTTTCTTTGTGGGATATCTTTATTGATTAATTTTTAAAAATCTGATTGTTTAACTAATGGCTTAATCATATGTATTATTAGCAATAAGTTTCATTAATCTGTGTTAGAAATACCTAAATAAACATTTTCTGTAATCTGTTGGAAACTTTTGCGTGGCACGGTATATTAACGATTGAAGTAATACAAACATCTGCCCATCTTGTGAAGACAACCTTCATTTCAAGAATTAGGTAAAAGGGCCAAAAACAATAAATATTATGTAGAGTTTGGATCAGATCCAAGGTTCGTATCCTATACAGAATCCTGCTTTCTTTATTTGGATTGATATATTTACTCGAATAAGTACGTTTAAAACCGTTCAGAAAGCCAGGATAATATTTTATTTCGCGAGACGGATAAATTCGATTTCGATTCGTCAGACCTTGGTGGTTTCAAAACAATGAACGGATTCAAAACTTCTTCCAGGAATCAACCGAAATACGAAACGAAAAACAAGATTAACGGAAGTTGGGTTTTAAGAGAGTTACACAAAGTGGGAAGAGAAGGATAAAGGTGTATGTATCTAAGAGATGCGATAGTAGTAGATTTGACCTCTCATTCACCAGAGAAGAGAAAAGGGAGATGTATATATATATATGTTACTAATGGTTTTTCCCGAATATAAAGGCTAAGACCGACTGAAGCTAGAGACTTAACGCGTGCTGTTTGATGAGCATAAGAAAAAGCGCACTTTATGTGGTTATGAAGGAAATATAACGATTAACCCTCGACTTGAAGAGGTTGAGATTAGAGTGATCGGGAAATAATTCTGCCGGGAGCAAAGCAGCAGGCCTACATATATATATATATATATATATATATATATATATATATATAAGTGAACATTGAAGTCAACAGTTAGAGGCGACAGGCTGTTTCATGCTAGACGCAATCGTCAGGCCACGATTGCGTCTAGCATGAAACAGCCTGTCGCCACTAAATGTTGACTTCAATGTTCACTATTATATTTACACACGCTCTATCTCTGATATTTATCCCATAAATATAGCACACTTTAAAAGTATATTTCTTCATATATATATATCGACATCTCCAGTTACCTTGATCGATCTATCCACTTCCCTTCTCCACATCCTTTCACCTTTCATTCCTATCTGCTCTCGCTCCAAATCTTCTGTAATCCCCTTGCCTTGATCGATCCACTATCTTTCTCTTTCTCCACATCGTCTCCTTTACCACTCCTATCTGCTCTTCCTCCAAACCTTCTGTAACCCCTTGAGTGCTAGTGGCTTCCAGTCTTGCTTGGGGTAATAAGCTTTAAAAAAATACAAAAGGGAATGTGGATGATACATCTTTGTGGAAGTGGTTCATCAAGGCTGGTAAGACCAAAGAATGTCGCTCGTCAGAACAACTGCCACGGAAATAGCGATGGAGTAGCGAGAGGCTGGCCGCGTTACTGCCTGTGGAAAAGCGGCTGCAGGGTTGGAAATAATTAATCCCTAACAATTTCGCGTAGAAGCTTGTCAGCAATTCTCCATCCGTATGATGCAGAATGATGCTGTAAATGTTTCTAATATAAAGACTTATTAACTGGAAACATCGACCCGCATCATGAAACATAGACTATATGAGGGTTTGGGGGTGCGTGTGTCCAGTAAATATATTTATTATTATAATTCAGTCTCATTTCGTCTGAATTACTCAACCAAGTATTTCTGCAAATAATTTCAGGCAACGAATGGTCTAAGTGTTGTTGGATTCCCAGTGGTCTTTTTCGATTACGCAAGAATCGCTCTCCTCGGATAAATCTCGTATCTATTTTTATCTGTTTAGAGGAAGAAAGTTCAGATAAATCTTACGTACTCAACATCCCACAAATATTTGAATCTATTCAGCTAAAACCCTGAATTAAAACCGAGAAATACGATATATATATATATATATATATATATATATATATATATATATATATATATATATATATATATATATATATATGAAGAAATATAGTCTTAAAGTGTGCTATATTTATGGGATAAAGTGCTCAATATCAGAGATAGAGCGTGTGTATATATATAAGTGGACATGGAAGTCAGCACTTAGAGTCGACAGTCTGTTTCATGCTAGTGCAATCGTTAGGCGACTAGTGCTGTTATTTTTCTCGGCTATTTATATATATGGGTCAGTGGTGCATTATGGGTAGTCTATTTTGGCGGTTACTTTTACCGGAAGTCGCTTATTTGTTTATTTATTTATGTCAAATTATTTTGCTTGGTTTTTTTGTTTGTTTGTTTTTGCTTTTTTATATATATATATATATATATATATATATATATATATATATATATTGGTTTTCCAACACGATGGCTATCAAAACTTGCCGTTGAAAATATTATATATCTCCTCTCATGTCCCTTAACGTCTATATAGGGTACTCTGAAATCTTGAGGACAGGGTACTCTGAAATCTTGTTCTGTATATACTCAGGCTTCCAATTATCGAATCGTATAGTATACTGAGATTTAATTTGTTAGAATTCCCGCTGAAATCGACTTCACCCGTCCAATTTGGCCGCACGCACCTCGGGTACCTCTCCCTTAGTAAAAATGATCTGTACGCCGCTCAACGCCTTAACGAATTTAGTATAAATATGGCAGAGGTCAGTTCCTGGCGACTTTTCGTCTATTACTAAAATTTCAACTTTAACTGAATCTACATTGCATGCGTCGGGATTGTTACTTCCGACTGCTTAACAACTAATGTTTCCTTTTAATTTTCAGCTCTTCCATATCCTCTTTCCCCCCAGATTGGCAAATTGAATTCATCACAAACGAGCAGGAAGTTCGCGAATGCGTTCCATCAATTTTGGGTCCCAATTAAAGGCAGCGGTTTATTTAAATTCAAATTAGTGAGGCGACGGGTTCTGAAATCTTTTCAAGCCTTCTTCTTCACGAGCAACATGGCGGAATATGGTCTCATGCTACATCTTATTTCCAGCTTTGGACTTCGTTGAAAATGTCATTCTGTCCCTAATAGTTGAAGCTAGCAATCTCCTGCCATAAGATTAAGACCTATGGCACCTCTGGTGCAGTTTTTGTTTTCTGTCAGTGATTTTCTCGCCTCAAATGTTCTCTTTATCCCATCTAGTTAAATAAGTTAAAAAGTCAAAGAGACTGATAAAAAGTATCGCTATATAAAAAATTTCTATTCCTGGCAATATTTAGTTTTGTCAAAAATCTGTTTCTGGTAATATATTTCCTTCAAAATTGTATTGCTGGTAATAATTTCTTCCAAAAAAGTATCGCTGGTAATAGTTACCTATTTGCCCATAGCTGGGACCCTAACAGGTGCTACCACCGCGGGTCAGAGTGGACCTGGGAACACCAGCAATTAAGAGGTGGTTCCACGCTCCTCAAACCTCCTGATCAGAAGCCTTGCAGCTGGATGTAGTTTATCTTCTTGTCCAGGACGCGGATCTAGTTTAACGTCTTACCCAGGACGCGGATCTAGTTTAACGTCCTACCCAGGACGTGCCAACAGCTAAACATTTTATAAACGTAAACACTGGAAAAGATGCGTAACCGCTATGTTTGCATTTTATATTATGATACTGATATCCGAATATTATATGGTTTATTGTTAGATACAGTGAAATAAAACGTAATTTTTATCAAAATCATGATTATGTTAAATATAGCTGTACTTACTGACCTCAGTAGTAAATGGATATATAGTTTGGGCAACGGCGTAGCCGGGGTTAGCAGTATTGTGCTAATTTTATATCTCATGTATCATGCGACCTCCTTAAAATTAGCTTCTAAATTAGCTTTTCAAAAGACGCATGATACGCGACTATAAACGTTTTTTTTTCCCTAGCCGTGGATCCTAGGGAAACCCCCATGTAGGGGATCGCTTTGCCTGGTTTAAGTATGCTTGGGCTGCTACAAATTCCGGATTAAACTTTTTTTATGCTTTGTTTCTCTCTGCCGCTCTTACATATTAGTATCGTATTATAAAATACAAACATATCGAATATGCATCGTTTCCAGTGTTTACGTTTATAAAATGTTTAGCTGTTGGCACGTCCTGGGTAGGACGATAAACTAGATCCGCGTCCTGGGTAAGACGTTAAACTACGTCCGCGTCCTGGGCAAGAAGATAAACTACATCCAGCTGCAAGGCTTCTGATCAGGAGGTTTGAGGAGCGTGGAACCACCTCTTAATTGCTGGTGTTCCCAGGTCCACTCTGACCCACGGTGGTAGCACCTGTTAGGGTCCCAGCTATGTGCAAATAGGTAACTATTACCAGCGATACTTTTTTGGGAAAAATTATTACTAGCAATAATATTTTGAAGCAAATATATTACCAGAAACAGATTTTTGACAAAACTAAATATTGCCAGGAATAGAAATTTTTGTCGGCGTTCAGTAGCCTATTGAGGTTGATATGCCCTTAAACAAAATAAACTAAACCAATCTAAACCAAAGAATACATATTCTATTCATACGAATATATGCTAAAAATGTTGTCGCCATTAAATAACCCATTGAGTTTGATATGCCATAAAACAAAATAAACCAAACCAATCTAAACCAAAGAATACATATTCTATTCATACGAATCTACCCTAAAAATGTTGTCGGCATTAAATAACCCATTGAGGTTGATATGCCGTAAAACAAAACAAACCAAACCAATCTAAACATATTCTATTCATACGAATCTAACCTAAAAATGTTGTCGGCATTAAATAACCCATTGAGGTTGATAAGCCGTAAAACAAAATAAACCAAACCAATCTAAACCAAAGAATAAATATTTTATTCATGCGAATCTATCCTAAAAATGTTGTCGGCATTAAATAACCCATTGAGGTTGATATGCCGTAAAACAAAATAAGCCAATAAACAAACCTATCTGTTGGTTGTTTACGGCTGTAGGCGTTTACGCAACGAATATAGCGATACTTTTATCAGTCTCTTCGATTTTTTAACTAGATAGAGGAAAAGAGGTTAGTCAATGTACTATTTACATATTAGTATCGTATTATAAAATACAAACATATCGAATATGCATCTTTTCCATTGTTTACGTTTATAAGATATTTAGCTGATTGAGACTGTTGCGGTTGTGTGAAGATGTTAAGAGATATCAGAAGGTTTGAATGATCAGAAGGCTTAAAATTGTGCGTGTTCAATAATCTTCCATCCACAACAATTAATAAAAGACAAAAATAATGATTCGAAACATAAAAATTGAATTTATTAATTATTTGATGTACATGCATGTGAACTGAAAAGGTTGAACAGAGTTGTTTCTCTTAGACTAGGTAATATTTGGACCTGAGCTCATAACGAATAAATTGATTATTAAATTGTAGTTTAGAAGAATGAGTATGTGTTGAATATTTGGAATTGTGTATTGTACGATTTGGAAAAAGTTCAGAATTATACTTGCATGAAATGTTGTAAAGTTCTTTTACGTCTGACTGCATTAGTCCAGACGGGAGTTCTTTAAGGGTCACATTTTGGCAGCGCAATTGAGACGCACGAGTGAGTAAAGAGTGTCCAAGAGAGAGTGAGAAAAAGAGAGAGAGAGAATAACTCGTGTTTTGTTTTTATAATTTTTTTGTATCAAGTGAAAGGCTCCGACTGAGTTGGCGCCAAAATAGATCTGTCGAGTGGGGGTGATTTGATTGTTCGAAACTGACCAATCAGCGAGCTAGATTGAAGGTGATTAACCAATGAATGCTTGTTATATATTCGTAAGTACGATGGTGGTGAAAATTACAACAGGAAGAGTGCATTTCCCAGCGGAGGGTAAACTGGCTGTCGTGGAAGATTCCACAAGACTACCATCTATGCTTTACAAAGCGTTACGAACGATTTCTTTTTATTATTCTCTTTTACTTTTAAAAAAATTATTTAGCTAGAAGATAGGATAAAGAGACAAAGGAAAAGAGGTTAGTCGATTGTAATTTAGTTTCTCAAAGAAACTTACGTGATATACGAGATACATAATAAATTCATTTCTTTATGAGTGAAAATTTGGTGGTTGCACGATACGCGAGATCGTTATATATCTAAAATCTAGAACGCAAGTGTGTTTGGACGTGTGTATAAGCGAAAGAGAAAATGGTAAACTTATCACTGTTTGCCTTGAACGTCGCGTTAAAAATATAAGAACATTTTCACCGATTTTAGAATCAACTTTTACTTCTAAATCAGACAGTTTTAAAGCAGTCCGAATATGAACCTCGCCCTGGGTATGACAATAAACTACATCCTCGTCCTAGGTAAGACAATAAACTACATCCGCGTCCTTGGTAAGACAATAAACTACATCCCCGTCCTAGGTAAGACAATAAACTACATCCGCGTCCTAGGTAAGACAATAAACTACATCCGCGTCCTAGGTAAGACAATAAACTACATCCGCGTCCTAGGTAAGACGATAAACTACGTCCGCGTCCTAGGTATGACGATAAACTGCATCCGCGTCCTGGGTAAGACGATAAACTACGTCCAGCAGCAAGGCCTCTGATCAGGAGGTTTTGAGGAGCGTGGAACCACCTCTTAGTTGCTGGTGTTACCAGGTTCACTCTGACCCGGTGTGGCAGCACCTGTTAGGGTCCTAGCTATGGACAAATAGTTAACACCCAAACTTGTGTAAAGATAGATTTTAATACCAGAAATAATTTGTAATAAAAAAAAATTATTACTAGGAATATTTTTTAAAGGAACATTATTATCAGCAATACTTTAAAAAAATACCAGCAATACAAACAGCTATACATTCTTTGAAAAAAATATGACCAACAATAGATTTCTTCAAGGAAAAATATTCCCAGAAATAGGTTTTTGAAGAAAAACATGTCCAGCCATAAATATGTTGACGGCATTAAATAACCAGTTGAGGTTGATATGCCGTAAAACAAAACAAACGAAACCTAACCAAATATGAACCCTGATCATCTATGCATTTGTGCCATCGGGTTTCACATTTAGTTATGCATTTACGATAAAACTCTCAAAGTTTCGATGCGAAGAAATCTTTGAAAATATTTCCAATATTACAGAATGTTTTATTTAAAAAAAGAAAAGAAAAAAAAAGTGGTAATCAGGTGATAAGAGATCAGGGCAATATGGCGGATGTGACAAAGTCTCGTATCCAAAGTCGGGAAGCATCTGCAGTGTCATTTAGGCCAGGGGCCGGCAACCTACGGCACACGTGCCACACGTGGCATGCCAAGCAGTTTCCTATAGCGCGCAGCCGCAAATGACATCACGTCCTAACAAATAATTACTACAACGCAAAGATATTTAGCTGTTTCAATTTTAATATATACTAAAGTATACATACTATATATTATTATATAAAATATATTGTAGAACAATTTATATATATATATATATATATATATATATATATATATATATAAATTAAATAAAAATAGACCACTTTAAGGTTCCATATAATAAATTATTTCACCACAGCCCTTTTAAAGGACCGCGGATCATCAGATTTTATTTCCAAAGGTTGAAACGAAAAATGAAAAGAAATTTACACATTTATGACGGGCAGTAATAAGTATATGTAAAATAACGAAGTGAGGAAGTGAAGGGGGGAGAGAGACATGATTGAGTTAGATGTAACATTTCTATTCTTTCAAATTTAAATTTTCAGA
>OZ038479.1:70770593-70785593 GCA_964036315.1 Acanthosepion esculentum
CCAAGGAAGAACAACACGAACACAAGAGTAGAAATAACGAAGATATATTACACGAAATATTAATACAAGATGTGGAAGGTGTTAGTATGACTGTCAGTCTAGTTTGGAGTGAACTACTATCGGCTCGACTCGATTCGTCCCTCTCTCTTGAGAGGCGTAGTATACATAGTGTTTAGGAAGTGTTCATTCTGTAGTTATAGGTAAGGACCCATAGCATGCTCACTTCCCGTCTGCGAACCTCCCTTCCTCTTGCTTGACATCCCAAACTGGCCAGATAGGTAATCCTATGCACAACTGTCGAAACATTTAAATGTAACCATCTCTTCTACTCAAACAGCTTCTTCTCGCGAACCTCCCTTCCTCTTGCTTGACATCACAAACTGGTCCATTTAACTTCGATCCATTGAATGTCGCATTCTCCAAGCCCTTGCGTCCAAGTTGTTGCAGCTGTCGCTTTCTGATTCTGTGTACAAATACAGTTTTTGTTTCCATTTTCCTTAAGATTTCTTTGCTGATTTCGAACTATCCTTCTACAGAATCACGTTTTTGTTGAGTCCATATTTCCCTTCTTCTACGAAAACACATTTTTCTTTTACTTTTTTTTTTTTTAAGCAATTCGCCCCAAGCAAGGTAGGAGTGCCACTAAAACGCAGGGGGTTACAGAGGTTTGAGGGCGGGAGTAAAAAGGCGTGTTTGAAGAAAGCATAGAAAGAAGGACGGAATCAAGGTCAAGATTAACATTACACTTGAATATTTGAGGATTATAGTTATCGTAAATGTATATATATATATATATATATATATATATATATATATATATATATATATATATATATATATTGTCGAGAGAGAAAGAGAGGGTGCGATGGAAAATTTGTCGTCTATATTGCAAAAAAATGAAAATAGCACTGACATCTCATTTTAACAGATATATAATTCCAAAATTAAACAAAACTATCTTGAAATACTACTGTGTAAATTTATTCAATAAAATCGCCATCTTATAAATACCACACAACACCGTTGAGCGCTTAGCCCTGCAGCGGTTAGAATGGAAATCAACGTGTTTTAGTGGGTTCCGCAGTTTCCAATCTGCTTGTCTGAATCATCTTTAAGAAGTGAGAGCAGGAACTAAAAGGTCAGCCAATCTAAAAGTGATCTCATCTCACAATCCTCGCCCTTGCTTCATCTGTGGCCTCCTTTGTAAATCACTAGCGGGTCTTAAATGCCATATAAAATTATCGCACAAAATTTCATAACTGAATCAACTAAGCTGTCAGATCCTCATACGTCGAAACCGACGTGAAATCCATTATTATATATATATATATATATATATATATATATATATATATATATATATATATATATATATATATATGTGTGTGTGTTCTGTTCATACATTATTTTTATAGATATAATTTATTTAATTAAACGCTCTGTTATGTACTTAAATAAATTATATCTATTAAAATAACGTATAAACAGAAAATATATTAAAATAATCGTCGGAGTCGATGTTAGACTCTTCTGTCAACTATAAGGTTAGTAGGACAGAAGGTTTCGGGGAAATGTGAATAGATTAAGATGTTTTGACCAAGTAAATGGTTAAGTAATAACAAAAACCAGATTTCTTTTATACACAGAATCAGAAAGAGATAGCTGACCAGTTTGGGATGTCAATCAAGAGGAAGGGAATTCTACAGACGGGAAGTGCAAGAGAAGAAGCTGTTTTAGTAGAAGAGACGGTTATATTTAACCGTTTCGAGAGTAAACGGGTGGGACTGAGATGCCAGCCTAGTAGCTCGCTTAAATTCATGCAGTCTGGGAACCAGCGAAAGCAGCTCATCGGAACAGTAGCCGTGGAAATACTTGTAGAAAAGGCAGAGGGAAGGTACACCACGTCTGCGAAAAAGCAACTGTACTCGAGATGCCAGATCAGGAACTATCGCATTGCATATTCCTCTTTGGATTTGTCGAGGCCAACAAGACGTACACAGAGAACACCAGATCATATAAGACAGCAATATTTCATGGGTTCTTTGCCATAAAAGAGCATTGATATTAGATTACAATGTGAGAACTGTTTTCTTCGAATTTCTTCTTCCGGTTTCTTTCGAATTTACTTTTGGAATGAAGCCATTGATGTTCCAATGTGCATTCGGATTTTGGTGTCACATCCTTTGGTTAAAAAAAAAATCACTTCCCAGATAACGTCTCGAAAAGGACCTTCAATCGGTTGTGAACTGGGGCAGGGATTGACTGGTTAACTTTAACGCCTCCAAAACAAAACTGCTCTCCATTAATCACCACAAGGATCCTTCCCTGCATCCCATTAGAATGTCTGAAGTTCAACTTCTCGACAGCTCCTCTCTGCGGCTGCTCGGCCTCACGCTGTCAGCTGACCTGAGATGGAATGCATTGAGTCAATTGCTTCATCCACCACAAGTAAAGTTGGCTCCCTGTGCCGGGCCAGGAAATTTTTCTCCCCGGAATCGATCCTCCAAATTTACAAATCAACCAACCGCCCTTGCATTGAGTATTGCTGCCATATATGGTCTGGAGCCCTTTCTGTTTGCCTCGGGGTTCTTGATAAGATCCAGAGACGGGTATGCAATGTAATTGGCCCTGATCTGGCTTCTCGTCTGCAGTCTCTCTCTCACAGACGCGCCGTCGCCTCTCTCTGTGTCTTTTATAAATACTTCCATGGTAATTGCACCGAAGAGCTGCTATCGCTGGTTCCCAGGCTCCATGAATTCAAGCGTCATACGAGACTGGCATCCCGTTCCCACCCTTTCACTGTTGAAACTGTTAAATGTAGACGTCTCTTCTACTCCAATAGCTTCATATCTCGCAACTCACGCCTTGGAACTCCCTTACCTATTCCTGTTTCCCTGACAACTGTAATCTCCAACTATTCAAATGTAACGTCAATCGACATCTCCAGTTGCTTTGATCTATCCATTATCCTTCTCCACATCCTTTCCTCTATCACTCCTATCTGCTCTCGCTCCAAATCCTCTGTAACCCCTTGCGTGCTAGTAACTTTCAGCCTTGCCTTGGGTGAAAAGCTTAAAAAAAAACAAAAAAAAACGGCATCTTTTTGATTTTGGCATCGATAATTCTTAGATCGCATCTTGTGCTTAATGAGCTAGCAATTGCAGAAGAATGAGATGTCAGTAAACATCATTAATGGTAAAACCCGAAGATTATGATTACCGTGAAATATTACCATCATGCGAAAAAGCCAAAGAAGAGTGAATGACGAGTGTCTTTATAGTACGACTTATTGCTTCTTGTTCATCAGTTCTACTAACTTATATATATATATATATATATATATATATATATATATATATATATATATATATATATATATATATATTGTTGTTTGTTTCATTAAATAATATAGACAAGTTTTATTTTATGTGAATTCTTTTTATATCGTCTGATAAACTTAATAACAGTATCATTAAAAGAAGAAAGAAAATCACAATATCGATACATATTTTTTAAACCTATCTAAGCTTTCGGCTTACATAAGCCATTATCAAATATCACAATTACATTACAATATATTAACCAATACACAGAGAAAACAATAATGATAGGCTGTTTTTGTTTACATGGGATATTTCCAAGCAACGACAAACTCGTGCATACGAGACGCTGGAAGCGAAAATTACACCGCAGCTCATGACGTCACACATGACCACGCGAGAGTGAAAAAGAGAAGTACTAAGTATGGCAAGCCGTTGGTATAAACCAATGGCTTCTGTTATCAATTATAGGCATTTAAGAATATTTGTGTAGATTTCATGGTTTAATTTTTCAGGTTACGTTCCAACTGTATTATGTATATAGCTTCAAGAATGTTTAGTTTTTGCTTATTGTTTTCATGTTTAATTATAATTTTCAACGAGGATTTTCCGGAATTGTGTATGCGGCCAGGCATGTTGTTTTAAATGCCTGAAAATGTTCGAGTTGTCATTCAAATGTAGTATGAAGCGTCGTGAAAGCGAGTTTGTGGTGTGACCAAGATAAATATTATTTAATCCGTTGTAGATACAATCTTCCAAAGGGCACTTGAATTTGTAAACTATCTTGGTATTTTTCAAATCGCTAACCGGGGGAGAAGAATTATTGCGAATAATTGAGTTGGATATACTAGATTTAGTGTAGTATATGATTAACTTAATTTTTTTTTTTTTGCTAGGATCTGTTGTAGATATATTAGTATTTACTAATTTTTTAGTATATTTTCATCTTGTTTATAATTAGTATGCATTGAGATAAGTTGAAGTAGTATTATGTTCTATTTGCTTAGTGTTGAGACTTCTAAGAAAGCATCTTATTTGTTCATCAACTGTATAGTTTGGAAAGCTATTATTGATAGGTGTTTGTTTTATATTCTTTAGTTCACTGTAAAAAAATCTGTTTTGTGGATGAATTAGTTTCTGCAAGATGTATTAGATATTTTATAATTGCTATTTTGTAGTAATATGGGCATTCGCTCTTGTAGTTAAGTGTACATGAATTTATGCTGGTATGTATTTTCTATGGCGAAATAGTAAATAGCACTAGTTCATTCGATACCCTCTACCTAGTAGTGTAATATTCTTCTCGTGTACTTACTGTTTAATATACGATTTATTTGAAAACCTGGTTTTACTTAGTACTTAACCATTTAGTTGGTCACAACATCTTGGTGAGAATGAACTAGCGCTCAATCCATTCACAGTTCCCCAAAGTCTTCTGTCTAACATAGACTCTTTAGAGGGAGGATATATATATATATATATATATATATATATATATATATATATATATATATATATATATATATATATATATATATATATATATATATATATATATATATATATATATATATAAAGATATGTTTAGTGGTACAAAACTTTATAACTGCCATGAATAGACAAAAATTAATTTTATTGTTACCACTCATGATGGTGATAAAAAGTAAAAACGGAACTAGCTAACCGGTTTCGAACCTCGCCCAACAGAGCCAAATCGAGGTTAATAAACTGAATCATCTAAACAGAATGGACAAAGTGTATTGGGAAAAATGTTTAGATGGTAATTAGTTGGAGGCCTAATACAAAGTCTTTTTGTTTACACAAAGAAGGCTTCAATATATATATATATATATATATATATATATATATATATATATATATATATATATATATAAATAAATAAATATATATATATATATATATATATATATATATATATATATATATATATATATATATATATATATTACAGCAAAAAACGAAAAATTGCTTCAAGATAGGCATGGTCTATTTCAAACCGGTCTTCACGCGACTAACGTCAGCCTCTAAGTGCTTGTCTTGGAAAATTGTTCTAAATTTATTTTCAAAGTCAGTTCTCTAGTAGGTGCCTTCTTAATGAGAGTATTATATATATATATATATATATATATATATATATATATATATATATATATATATATATATATATATATATATATATATATATATATATATATTTAAAAATTATAACTTAAGCATGTTATAACATCACTTCAAAAATAGCGATTTTATTTCAACACTACTGGTGTCTTGTCAAGTGTTGGTGTGAATTGCAAAATAAGAAGTTTTAAAGAGTTCAAAAAGTTATCGGAGATTAAAACAAAGACAAATCGTTACACAATAGCAAACGTGTTTCAACATTACAAATGTGTCTCCTCAGGCGATGGTTAATTACTGGTGAGTAAACGATTAATTTCAAAAGGAGAATTCTTCCTCTTTCTTTTGAACCCCCCCCCCCTAAAAAAAGAATTAAAATGAACCTTCTGGGTTTACCGTGATGTGTTTAGCGTGATTAACCAATCAAATATTTAGCCCCACTCCGTATTGAGCCGTCTTTTAAATTTAAATGTTACGGACAAGGAATTATACTCCATTTGTTCTTATCTATCTATCTATCTATCTATCTATATATATATATATATATATATATATATATATATATATATATATATATATATATAAATATATATATATATATATATATATATATATATATATATATATATATATATATATATATATATATCCAAGTCAGTCATATTTATCTTATAATTTTGAAATAAACAATTATATATATATATATATATATATATATATATATATATATATATATTATAAATTTGGATAAAAGATCCCGACAGAATTATACGTTAATGACAATTGGGAAAAATCGTTCATGAAAGTACATCGTTTCGAAAAAAAATATCTGATAATGTATGTCTCCCATTTTGGGCTTCATCAGATTGTATACGAAAACTTGAATTGCCTGTATGTGCGTTTGTGTGTTGATTTAAAATAATGAGATCAGATATTATCCCCAAACTGGCCTTTCGCGCTGGTGGCACACTCTTCCGTTCTCTTGCTTTCCAGTCAACTTTGACCTTCAAAAATTTAAATGCAATGTCAATGGGTATCTTCTGTCTCATTAATTCGGCTTCTTCTATTTTTATTTTTCTATTTAATAACGTTATCTTTTTCTCATATTCTCCGTAACTATCTTTCGTCTTTTGGCTCTTTTGCCTTGTCTGTGCGTGAAACAATTTTTTAAAAAAATAGCAATCTTTGTTGTCATTTCTCAAGAATAATGAAAACGTGTAAATCCACTTCTTATATGGTTATATTTTTTTATATCTAATCACCGCTTTTTAAAACAGTAAACATTGCCGGGAAATGCAAAATGCATAGAGTAATATAAGTGTGTTAAGTGTATAACCGTCATTTTGAGAGACTGTGTTTTTTTTTTTATTCTTTTTGGCGGGCACGATGGTTAAACATTCCCAAATGACAAAAAAAAAAAAAATGAAAGGAAAAAAATAATAAAAGAAAGAAAATTAATGAAAGAACGAAATAGAAAGAACAAACACGCGAGAAGAGATCGGGGCTGCAATAATCGATTTTCTATGATCTATTATTGGTTGTTTCTTCAGCGCCACCTGGTGGTGAAATTGATCGTATGTTATCAGCGGAGACGAGAAAGACGGGTGATGCAGACAGGGGAGGTTACTCTCGCTCCCACCCTATCGAGAATGTTTACGTCTCATTTACCTCCTCATAGACAAAAACCGTCTTTCCCCAGTTCTATATTCAATACGGACAGACGAGCCAAAAGTCGATCAAACCTGGAATGGGGAGTTCTTCAAGAAAGCATTCTCCCTAGACCGCCGAACATACAAAGGAATATAAAGAAATAAAAGTTTTTAAAAGACTGATTATTTCCGATCGCGGCAGACGAGATCGGCTAGTGATTTTATTTAAGTAAGTTCGCACAGGTTTTTTTACAAGATACTAGCAACTGAATATCAATAAGAGGGTTTTATATATATATATATATATATATATATATATATATATATATATATAGATAGATAGATAGGTAGATAGATAGAGAGACAGACAGACAGACAGAGGTAGATAGATAAAAAGAATTATGTAGATAGATAGATGTAGATATAGTCAGATACCCCCTATATATATATATATATATATATATATATATATATATAAGAGTGAACATAGAAGTCAACACAGAGACGACAGTCTGTTTCATGCTAGATGTAATCGTCAGGCCTGACGATTGCATCTAGCATGAAACAGACTGTCGCCTCTAAGTGTTGACTTCTATGTCCACTTTTATATTTACACACGCTCTATATCTGATATTGAGCACTTTATCCCATAGATATAGTAGATCTTAAGACTATATTTCTTCATATATATATATATATATATATATATATATATATATATATATATAGAGAGAGAGAGAGAGAGAGAGAGAGAGAGAGAGAGAAAGATAGTAAATAGTGATAGATAGATAGATAGATAGATAGATAGATAGATAGATCGGTAGAATTTAAAGACTTACTTAAGGCCGAAGCATTCAAGGATCGGCATGATAAAAGCAGAAACTCCTCAAAAATACTTTCTAAACAACTAAAAATTGCCGCACAAGAACTAAGCAACCACCCTGACATAATTGTAAAAAGCTGATGATTCTCGTCACCCTAAACAATTTGGATTACAACAAAAAAACTTGACCACATACTCCATGATGACATAAAGTTTAAAAAACTCAACAAGAACCCGACCAACCGACTAAAACCAAAGGTTAATAAACTCATTAATGCTAATAATGCTGAACAGAACTCTTTAAAACTCCCTAAATTTGTTGGTGATTATAGACCTGGTTACATATGACGGCACTAAAAAAGCGCATAAACCTAACTATCCTCTCCGTCCTATCATATCGCAAATTCCAACACCTGTATATCAACTAACAAAATACATTAACCAACTCATTACTCCCTACCTTCCTAGTAAATATAGCGTTAAGTCAACATCAGAAGTAATCGAAATCCTAAAAAGTGAAAAACCCAACAATGAAATGATAGCTTCACTTGATGTTGAAAACTTATTTACTAATGTCCCTGTTAGTGTAACTGTTGACATAAAATTTAATTATCTAAAAATATGGTTCCATCGCTACACAGGAATTACCATGTTTCACCGATGGAAGCATATTTTTAAATCATAGAATTTATTTTTATATATATATATATATATATATATCAGTATATATCTATCGATTTCTATTCAGTATCTATCTATCTATATATCTATCTATCTGTTTATCTATATTTCTGTTCAGTATCTATCTATTATATATATATATATATATATATATATATATGTATATATATATATATATATATATATATATAAAGTGTGGATGGCACAAAGCCTTCACCACTATAATCAAATCTTATGCGTCGGTGTCGGGCTTTCAGTTTCTGGGAACTGATCTGCCTGACCCTCATACGTCGAGTTCGACTGGAGAGTCTATCATATATATATATATATATATATATATATATATATATATATATATATATATATATATATGAATACTGAGAGAGGGAGCGAGGTTGAAAAGAATGCAATATATATGAAGAAACCATAAGAGATGGATATTGAAGAGAATGTGTCTGATAGATAGATAGATAGATAGATAGATAGATAGATAGATAGACACTGAAGAGAATTTGATAGATAGATAGATAGATAGATAGATAGATAGATAGATAGATAGATAGATAGATAGATGCTGAAGAGACTGAGATAGATAGATAGATAGATAGATAGATAGATAGATAGATAGATAGATAGATAGATACTGAAGAGAATGTGATAGATAGATAGATAGATAGATAGATAGATAGATAGATAGATAGATACTGAAGAGAATGTGATAGATAGATAGATAGATAGATAGATAGATAGATGCTGAAGAGACTGAGATAGATAGATAGATAGATAGATAGATACTGAAGAGAATGTGATAGATAGATAGATAGATAGATACTGAAGAGAATGTGATAGATAGATAGATAGATAGATAGATAGATACTGAAGAGAATGTGATAGATAGATAGATAGATAGATAGATAGATAGAGACTGTAACAGATACAACACTTCGTCTTTTTCAGAGAAAAGAGAAATAGGTGAAGGTATTGTAATTATTTACATTATAACATTTTTCGGACTGTTGTTCTCATCTTTATTTGGATATTCACAACGTTTCTTCTGGTGACTGGAATTTCGAACAGAACTATTTATTTCATCCGTTGGGGTATATTGTTCTAGTTCCACACGCCATGCCTCTTCCGGATGCCTCAGTTATGTCTCTCTAACTCAACTCTACAAATTTTTGTTCACCACTGCCGTAGCCGGGTAAAATCTCACAACTCTTTAGGTCAAGTCACTGGATTCAACCATCGCTTTTATCCACTGGGACATCTGTTGAGAGTGTGAAATAATTATGCTTTCTGTTTTTTTTTTTTCTCTCTAGATTATAATGTCATAGTCACGGGCGCATAATGAAAAATGGATAATTTTTTCACGTTCTAATGAACGCTCAGCGCACTGTCAACCGTTTTGCATTTAAAAGCCTAATGAACAGATAACGGTAATGGATAACAACGCACAACATATATGAACAACATATAGTTTAGTATTACTTGCAACCCTGAAGATGATCTTCGAAAAAGATCGAAAGATGAAGATAAAAGAAATTTAAACAACTATAGCACATTTCTCTCATCCTTTAACATCAACACACGCAAGGTTATTCGAGATTATGAACGGATTTTATCAAACATTAGCAGACATAATGTCTGTAATTTATTCAATCAGACATGCCTAAAAGAGAATTTGAATATATATATAAATATGTATTGATAATACTAGTGGTAAATATACACATACATATGCAATCATATATCTAAAATATAAATATATATACATACTTACATACACATACATATATATATAAAAATAATTCCAAGAGGATAGAATCCAGGTAGACTCAATGTCCAGGACAGAGTAAGGATATAATAAAAAGGCTTAAACACTAATATTCCATGGTCATAATTTATTCCATTGGAATCGTAAATACGATCCAATTCATCAGACCTACAAATTCAAAAATTCAATATATATATATATATATATATATATATATATATATATATATATATATATATATATATATTTATATATATATATATATATATATATATATGTATATATATATATATATATATATATATGTATATATATTCAAAAATTCAATATATATATATATATATATTCAAAATATATATATATATATGTATATGTACATATATATATGTGCAGGTATGCAGAAAAATAGGAAAGAACACGTCAGGTAAATAATTATAATATTTTTTTTAAATGTGATTCCTTCGCTACATAAGAGTTCTCATGTTTGAAAAGCGAGAGCCGAGACCCTCAATATAATTTTTGAAATTAAGTTGAATTAAGGTGTTTGGTCTCGCTTCATCGTCAAGCGAGAATTTTGGAATAAACTATCTTGTGGATTGCGCGTGTTTATAAGTATGGTCTCTTGCAACATTAGTTACTATGGAAACGGCTCGGGTCGGCCATCTTGGGTAGGTGGTCGAAGAGTTAAGAGTTAATTTTTATCTACAGACCGGTCCCTTCGGAAAGTTTATCTCAGGTTATATATATATATATATATATATATATATATATATATATATATATTCAAAAATTCAATATATATATATATATATATTCAATATATATATATATATTTATATATATATATATATATATGTATATATATATATATGTATATATATATATATTCAAAAATTCAATATATATATATATATTTATATATATATATATATATATATATATATATATATATATATATATTCAGTAGCATCCGAGACGAAAAAATATAATGCCAATCGAAATTTGTGCAATGTGTTATTTTGTGTTATTGGTGACAGATACAAACTTGTGGAGCGTACAGTCGCAACGCTAAGGTTTGAACTTTTGGAAAATTTAAGTGAGACCATTTTTTTTTACTAATACGGCAAGTTAAGAATTTCGCTAGCGAAGTGAATACGTCATTTTATCTCATTAACTTTACCAATTTACTTATTGCATGAATGATTCATTGTAATAGAAATTAAACTGCTCCACATAACTGATTTAATAGAACTGATCCTACTTGCAAACCTTCCGCAAAACCACTGAGACATTGCTCTGGTTATTGAACTGTTTAGTTCATGCCACGTTGATTAATAAACACCTGTAACAAAAAATTCTTAGCGCGCTAAACGAAAACATATTAATCGAATGCGCATTAATCAAGGGATGTCAGTATTATTTTGCGGGGTTTTACGCTTTTTTTAGACTTTGTATTTCATGAAACAATAAGAACCTTGTCTAGAAGAATTAATTATTATTTTATTTCCTGTTTTAAGCATTATTCAACATTTGATAATTCACCAACATATATACGTAGAAGAGAGCTGGCAAGATTATGTTTACACGTTTCTTTTTATTTCGGAGTTTTCTGTGGTTCGGCAATGTCTGAGTCTCAAGCGTGCCTGATTAAAGAAATGTACTAGATTCTTTAATTCGGCATTAAAGCTTCCTTACTGGTCTGAGAAATCCAGTTCAATTATGAGAGTACGTTCGATGCTTTCCGGTTTGTTTCGGCCTACGTATTTTACTAGACGATGGAAATTTCTGAGTTACAGGTACAGCTATCTGATGTAAACTAGTTATCGTGGAATGCCCGATTTTGTTTGCATGAAGCAAATTCGGAAAGCGTCGCCATTTTGATATTAATTTAAACCGATTAATGTCGTCCTCAAAAACCGGATTTAAACGCGACGCTGCACGACTTTGAGCCGTCAGATACAGATATTAATCTCATTGTCATATTCCTCTTTATAATATATATATATATATATATATATATATATATATATATATATATATATATATATATATATATATATATGAGAATATATACAAAAACTATAATGTATATAATGTACATGTATATATAACATATGTATGAAAAATAAAAACATATATACATAATATATACATACAATTTGAGTCAATTATCCTTCTATGAAATATAAATATATGTCAAAATAGCATAATTTCCTGCAGTACACACACACAAACACAGACACACGTATATATATATATATATATATATATATATATATATATATATATATACATATATATATATATATATATATATATATATATATATATATATATATACATATATATATATATATATATATATATATATATATATATATATATGTATATATATGTATATATATATATACACACACACACATATATATATAATATGTATATATTTAGAAAATAAAGTTCAGTTCTATGAACTATATTGCTACTGGATTTTATATATATATATATATATATATATATATATATATATATATATATATATATATATATAATCCAAAAGCAATATATAGTGTATAGAAGGAAACATTATATATATGTATATATATATACATACATACATATATATGCTATATATATATATATATATATATATATATATATATATATATATATATATAGCATATATATGTGTATATATCGATATCTATCTATAATATCTATCTGTATAATTACAGAATAATTTTTACTTATATATCTATCTATCTATCTATCTATATATATATATATATATATATATATATATATATATATATATATATATATATATACATATATATATATACATATGTATGTATGTAAAATTTCAGATAGATTATATCTCGTAAAGGGCAACGTGAATAAAAACAAATGGTAAACATCTTAAGCGACATCTATTAGACATTGAATTGTGTCACTTGTCACCTTCCATAGCTTGCCAACACATTTCGGCTAACCTGATGAATATTTATGAGCGTCCTTAATTTCATGTTTTGAAAAAACTATAATCATTTTGCTCTTGTATATAAATACTTGTTACAAAATAAAGTCATTGCATTTGCCTTGGTAAAGTTCTTCGAAGGAGGAAACGCGTCGGCTAAGAAAAGTTTTCCTTTCGCCTTAAAACATTAGGCCCAAAATTGCAATTAATATAGAAAACATCAAAGAAGATTTTTTTGGAATACGTTTCACGCTGTACGTCTCGAGAACCTCGAGAAAATCCAGAGACGAATACGCAATGCGATAGGTCCTGATCTGGCATCTCGTCTACAGTCGCTTTCTCACGGACGTGCTGTGGCTTCCGTCTGTTTTTCTGCAAGTATTTTAACTGATCCCTCTAATTAAAATGAATTAGAAGGTAAAGTGTGGGTAACCCCTATTTTTTCCTAGGGAAATGAGTAGTTATTGATGAAATTAATGATATTTGCAGTGATAAACTGATAATATTTTTTTAGTAATATCTTAATTTTATCACTGCATTTTATCACTGCATATTTTATGAATTTCATTATTGATTTTCCAAGATTTTCCAAGATAAAAAAATAGAGTTACCCCCCCTTGATCTTCAAATACGTTTATTTTTTATCAGCGTCCGTTTTTTAAATTAAAGATTATAATTCTCATTTTGAATATTATTTTTAATCTTTCAAGTTAATTTGGGCCTAAATTCAAATCCCAAATTTAACTACAGTTTTACTTGAATATTTAACAACAATAACAATAAAATATCTCCCGATAACCAGAAATATTAAACAAACGGTGTCACCCCCGAAAATGCACCTGAATATTGCGAAAGGCATGAAACTCCGAGTTGTGCAATCAACGTAACGTATTTTCTACATATTATATATATATATATATATATATATATATATATATATAAGTTACGAAAAATTTGGTAATCCGTATAGATAGTCCCAAGATAGTCCTGTTCTTTCTCTTTACTTCCCCCTTCTTTCTTTCTTTGTTCTTTTTCTTTTTCTCTCCCCCCCTTCTCTTTCAATATATCACTTCCGTTAAGTTAACCGATTAAATAGGTCAATGTCTGGTCCCTCCTCCCCTAATACTAAGTATGATAGATAGAAATATTAAAATAAACCCTCTCTAAACTCGATCATGTCTATCACACCACTCCTCACTGCTCTCTCTGTTAAATTACATAAACTTAATACTACCCGTCAAAAGTGTAAATGTTCATTTCATTTTTCTTTTCACCTTTTTGGAAGTGTAGTCTGATGATCCAGTGTCCATTAAAAGGGTTATGGTGAAATAAATTATTACATGGAACCTTAAAGTGGTCTGTTTTTCTTTAAATATATATATATATATATATATATATATATATATATATATATATATATATATATATATATATATATATATATATATCCAAGTTTGGGATTGTTATATACGGAGTAAATTCCAATAACCAACAATTATTATTCTTTAAAAAGTGCTCAATACAGAGTAGAGCAGATATAATCATTTATTTGAATATTACAAAATAAATATGTTATGTTATATATATATATATATATATATATATATATATATATATATATATATATATATATATATGCGTGA
>OZ038479.1:70788093-70833093 GCA_964036315.1 Acanthosepion esculentum
CTTTGTTCGTAGTTAATATTGTTAAGGGTAGGCCTTTTCTTTTTTATTATTAAAGCCTCCATTATTTTTAACCTTTTTTTACAGGTGGAAGCAATTAATATATTTGTGTTTTCTACTAGTATATTTCTAATGGAGTCTGGTAAATTGTTGTGTGTGTTTAAATGGGTTCTAATGGAGCTGTGATCGGATAGGTGTAACGTAAGACGTCTGGATAAGCATGTGGTTGTGTAACCGATGTAATTATTTATGAGTTCGGTTTCGTTTGAACTCGTAAATAATGTTCGTTCTTTGCAACTTTGACTTATGAGGCGTGTTGTTATTTTTGAGGGTAAGAAAAATTAAATAAAAAACTTAACCGTAGTACCTTGTCTGTTGTTTTTAATGAAACTTGCATAAAAGAAGGATTGCTGCCTATATATATATATACATATATATATATATATATATATATATATATATATATATATATATATATATATATTGATGCCTGTTTCATTAAATAATATAGACAAGTTTTGTCTATTTTATGTAAAAAATTGATACATATTTTTTAATCCTATCTAAGCATTCGGCTTACATACGCCATTATCAAAGATGACAATTACATTACAATGTATTATACAATACACAGACAAAACAATAATGATAGTCTGTTCTTGTTTATATGGAAGATTTCAAAGCAACGACAAATTCGTACATACGAGACGCTGGAAGCGAAAATCTCACCGCATCTCATGACGTCACACATGACCACGCGACAGTGAAAACGCCACACACGCCAGCACCTTCTCCACTTTCCATTACTGTTCTCTAGGACTCCTCTTACACAAGTTCACACGCACAAACGATTCACTCGGCTAAATGTTTTACACATTCATGCTAATTGTTTTCACACACACAACAGTCTTCCCTTGTCTTTGTTCTGTGAATGCATATATTGTCGTCTGTTCATACATATAGTTTGCTGTTACTTTTTAGGTAGCACGGTGGCGTAATGGAAAGCGGCTCGTATTGAGGAACTGGAGAGCCGAGTTCAAATTCGAATCGAATCCATTATATTCACTAATACCCAGCTATGGGTAAAAAGCAGGTCAGACCTGGTCTATCGCATAAAAAAGTGGCGACCTACAGCGTGAAAAATCCGGCTTAGTAGTCATGTCATATTGAAAGATACATGAAGGCCTAAGAGTGTATCACGCATGACACTTAACTGACTGACCGTTACTTTTTAAAAAATCTTATTACCCGGACTCACGTTCGAATCCTGCATTTTTACTGTGATATATATATATATATATATAGCCAACAATATTGGTGCGAGTAACAGACAAAATGGCCAAAAGACCTAGAATTTCAGACATGAAACAATATCCTGAACAAAAAAAAAAGATAAAAATATGAAGTAAATTGCTCAAGCCAAGACTATCCAGACCAGTGTATGCCGACATCAGGGTACCCTTGCAGTATATCTAAAACTCTGGGTCGCACTTTCAATTTTAATAAGAAACAAATTAGTTATAAAATTTAAAAATAGAAAATTATGAAGTCGTTTCCTGAATTATACACTTATATTTAAGACATTAAATTGTATATTTAGGTATGCGTGTATGAAGCCTGTTATACCTTGGGGAAAGCAAAGAGGGAAGGTTTATCTCCTCCTCATTAAAGATTAAGGAATCTAGCAACCATTTTAAAACATCGAATACTTGACTTATAAAAGGGATCCGTGTGCTTGGTGTCTCTGGCTTTTATTTATTTAATTTTTTATGAACAAAGATTTTTAAATATAAAAATAATTGATGAATTTCTATTCTGTTAACTTGAGGAACACCTGGCTACCGTTCTTGGAGCATCAGTGCGCCTGGACGCACTGGTTGTGAGACGCTGTTCTATGCTAATGTAAAACGAAAAAAAAAAGTTTATTTCTGGTTAGAGTGACTATTGTTCAACCCGAACCCATTTACTTACCCACTCACATCCACTTTGTGATTACTGAAATTATTAAAGAAAACATGTTAAGCCAAGGAAGAAACGGACTTTCGCCAGACGTACATGTGCGCTATATCAGTACAATCGCACTAAACATTTAACTGGGAGTCTCATAGCGAAATACTTTCAAAAAGTGTGGTATCTTCCCTTCAACATTATTCCAGGTAAACAACAATATCTTGCATGGTCCAAGAACCTATGTTCACAATTTTACCTAATAACGAAATAAACCATTTTGATAATTAAATAGTAAACATTTGTATGTTATACCATCAGCAAAGCAAAGGGTGAAGCTTTTATCTCCTCCTTATTACAGATTAAGGAATCTAGCATCCACTTTAAAATATCGAATGAAAAATAATTCATAATTTTTTCTTCTTCTGTTAACTTGAGGGACACCTGGCTACCGTTCAGGAAGCATCAGTGCGCCCGGGCGCACCGGTTTTGAAACGCTGATCTAGACAGTGCAAAAAAAAAACTCTTCTCAAGGTCAACGTAGATGCAGTAATTAATCGGTTCTTGAGCCTACCCACTTCCCGATTTCGAACGAATCAAATTTATTTCTTGTTTGCACTGAGAAATGCTCCATCTTCTACGTAGCTAATCTCCTTGAGCACGAGCAAATAAACTGCTCGCGAAAGCTATTGCCAAATATCCGTACTACATTTCGTTTTTATGCACTATGTATGTTACAGGTGGTATCTTTATAATATTAAAAGAAAACGCCATATATTTTTAATAAAATAACAAGGGCGTGTGCATATTGCTAAAAAAAAGAAGTGATTATTTTTTTTTTACAGTTTATCAACCTTCTCTATGTTTTCTCTCTATATCTCTGAGATGAGGTATTATTATAATTTACATTATTTACATTATTCGGACTGTTATCCCCATCTTCATTTCCATATGTACAACGATTCCTTTATTCCTTTTGTCCGCTAGATTGTTCTAGTTCCACGTGCCATGCCTCTTACGGACGTTTCAGTTGTTTCCCTTTAAAATCAGCTCTCCGTGTTTTTTGGTTCAGAACTGCTGTAGCCTGGTATTGAACTCCCAACTGTTTTGGTCTAGTCACCGGATCTAACCAACGTCCTTATCCACTGGGCCATGTTGCGTACAACGGCCAAAATGCTGTAAACTAGTTCTTAAAAATAAAGCAAATACGTCTATTATCTTTACAAACGACGAAAAAATAAAACTCCACAGATTAATGACGAGGAACAGCCTTTTGGTTGATTTGTTTGATTTTGTTTAGCGGCATATCAACACTCTGTGGGTTATTTGGTCACCATCATCATCATTTCCTTGACTTTTGTTATCGTATCGGGGATCCGAATGCAGAAGACATATTGAATCCCCTTCACAACCGTCTACGAACAACAGCCATCAGCAATTCTGGTACAGTCATACCTGTCCATTGTTTGACATTGTCCAACCAGTTTTTGCGAGTTTAATGGGGCCTCACATGATGGTCTTGCACAGGCTGTCGTGCCTTGTAACGTGTCCAAACCACGCCATTTTTCTCCGTTTGACAGGGGCGAGAAGAGGTTCCTGGTGGCCCACAAAACTTTCAACCCATTTCTGCACAAACTTATTCGTTTTATGTGCCCAGTAGAAGATGCCAAGGTGTTTCCCCATGCATTTGGATCCTTCTCTCTCTAAAACTCTCAACGGTGTCCACGTTTCATATTTAACACCAAAACCTGAATAGTTTGACCCTAATTTTATGGCTTCAGCTACAAATAAACTATATTGTTACTCATTTTGTTTTATAATCGTATTGCTGGTCTATTATAAATCGAACTGTTGTCCTCATCTTTGTCGCCATATTTATCACAACGTTTCGGCCGTTGTATGCTCCGGCCTTCTTCAGATGGTTGGAATGTCGCTCGCTGGGGGGAGACTGTTTTAGTTTCACGTGCAAATGGATGTCAGTTATCAGTTATCTCCTGTCAATTCACCTCTCCAAGTCCTCCACTGCCTTAACCAGGTATTGAACTCACAACTCTTTGTGTCCTGTCACTGGATCTAACCAACGACTTCATCCACTGTACCATGTGTCCTTAAGGACATCTGTGTATGAATTTCTGGGACTTTAAACTTAATTTCTTCGGCGACCATTTTTATCAGTGCTCATATTGGAATTTCTGCTGTTATCATTGCATGTTATTTTACCAGAGCTGATATTGCTTATTATTGCTTTTCTCTGGCACTCCTTATTACTGGTTCCCATATTGTATTCATTTCTATGTTTGGTCGGCTCAGGAGATTTTTGTGGCCTGGCGTATGCAAAAAGTTTTGTATTTGGATACTTTAATAGCGTTTTGTTTTTGTTTCACTATTTTTCCAGAGCTGGTACCTTAACAGTTGCTACTACACTTGGTCACAGTAGACTTTGTAACAACAGCAATTAACAGGTGGTTCCACACTCATGAAAACTACCAATTCCCTGAGCAGAGGTCTTACTGCTCCATGTATTTTATCGAAAAAAAAAAGTTTTTTGGTGCAAATATTAAATAATCCAAATATGGAATGAACAATGCTGAGAGGAGAAAAAAATAAGAGCAATTGGAAAAAAAAATGTCTGTTTAATCATTTCGCTCAAAGTAAAGAATTAAAGCTACTAAGACGCAAAGGATTCCTGAGTTTTACAGAATATGAGAAGAAAAAAAAAACATTATTAAGGAGAGAGAACACTAAAATAAAGAAATTAAGAAAACAGTAGATAACGATTGATATTGCATATAATCTTTGAAAATCAAAGTTGACTAGAAAAGATTTCCACAAGTGAAAAGTGTGATAGAAGAAACTGCCAGCATAGAACCAACGGTTACGTCTAGCCATTTCAACAGTGAAATGAGGAGACCTTTTCGCCATTCTAGTACTACGCCTAAATTTATAAAATCTAGGTACTTTTTAACAAGACATGCAGTCTTTGCAGGTGAACCCGAAGGCTAAGTCCATCAGTAATCATTCAGAGCTATTTAAGTTTAAATAATCAATGTAAAAGGCAACACATGGGCAGCAAGAAACACCTGTCAGTCACATGTTGCAGTAGTTTTGCTCATTTGATAAATTGGTGGGTTCAAACAAATGGTGGTATTCCTAAATTGTAAAAGATAATAGCTGAATTTCTGAACTCTTGTCTCATATTCATCTTTCGACCTTAAATCGAAATGTTATCAGTGACCAACAAATAAAAGAATTAGCCTTGCCGTTCCAGAACTTTTGGAAGGGACTGCAATACGGAGAGAAAAAAAAAGAAATTGCCCTTACGTTTTTAAGTGAATAATTTTCAAAATATAGGACTTAGATTACTGCTTGGTTTGTGTGTGTGTGTGTGTGTGTTAGAGAGCTTGTATACTTTGCTTTTGTGTTATCATGCACGTGGGTTGATGTACAAGTCGCGAAAAAAGGGATACTGATTTGACAAGAAAATGTGGGTGTCAGGTAATGCAGTGCAAAAAAATACCTTTGTACTTTTTGACGCATGCGTGCACGACTTCCTTTGTGTGTGCCTCTCGCTTTTGATTAAATGAAATAAAATAAAAGAAGTTCTGTTACCTTCAATATTGATTTCTACCGCAAATATGGCACGGGGTCCGCCCGTACACATTTCTTTCATTTTACCTGTGTATGAGGAAGCACCCTGAAGTTCTGAGAAAATCGATTTTTATTATTGCCTAAATTAATTAGACTTCATTGTTTTTTCTCGCAGTATTTCGGTAATCTTCATTCGCCTTTCTTTTGCACTTTGATGTTCTTGAATTAGGTATTTTGATTAATCTATTACTCAAAATCTACTTCTTCCGTCTCCGCCGTCCCTTGAGGACGTTGTCGATTATAGCATCCCATAATTTTCCGTTCTTTATAGTTTTTAATAAATTGCATTCTTGTTAGCTCACCTAAATCTTGCCCGTCATCCATTTACCCAAGCTCGCCAGGTAGGTTATGCGATTTTTTTTCCCTCTTGCCTTCACTTTGCCCTATGAAGCCAAGTCGATCTCTGATATATCACTTCCGTATTTTCACCCGGTCAAAACGGAATATTCCATTATTTATTTATTTTTTAAAATTTTTTACAAGAAGCCTCACCCTGTACAAGGCCCGGAGAGACCCTCGAGAACGAGTTTATATAGATAGGAAGGGAAATATATTTTTCCAAGATCTCTGTCCTCATTATGCCCTCTAGAAAATTC
The DNA here is from genome assembly GCA_964036315.1 of Acanthosepion esculentum. NCBI lineage: Eukaryota > Metazoa > Mollusca > Cephalopoda > Sepiida > Sepiidae > Acanthosepion > Acanthosepion esculentum. The sequence continues at coordinate 70,794,282 of OZ038479.1, forward strand.
AACTATATCCTCCTGATATTGCCTTACGACACCATTACGAAGTTAAGCAACGTTCCCTCTGAACATAACCTAGATGGGCGCTGTAATTTTGGATGTGTGTGTGAGGTTTATTTTTTATTTTATTTTTTTAAGCTATTCACTCCAAGCAAGTACAGGAGTGTCACTAGCACTCCAGGGGTTACAGAGAGTGTGTGCAAGAGTAAAGAGGCGTGATAGAGGAAAGGATGAAGAGAAGGACGGGGAATAGCTGAATGCATCCGGAGATGTCGATTGACATTGCATTGGAATAGTTGGAGATGATAGCTGTCAGGGAAGCGAGTAAGAGGAAGAGAGTTCCACAGACGAGAAGTGAGAGACATGAAGCTATTGGAGTAGAAGAGACGGCTATATTTAACCGTTTCGACAGTGAAAGGGTTGGACTGAGATGCCGACCTAGTGGCACGTTTAAATTCATGCAGTTTTGGAACTAGCGAAAGTAGCTCGTCGGAGCAGTTACCTTGAAAGTATTTGTAGAAAAGACAGAGGGAGGCAACGGCACGTCTGCGACTGTAAACGCGATAACAGATCAGGCCCAACCAAATTCCATATTCGTCTCTGGATTTTGCCGAGGACCTTAAGACGAACAGCTGGGGCTCCAAACCATATATGAAAGCAATATTCCATGCAACGGCGAATGATTGATTTATAGATTTGAAGGAGTGGACTTGGGCCAGAAAAACTTTCTGGTGCGACACAGAGAACCATCTTTCTTTTCGGTAGATGAAGCTACTGATTCAATGTAATTTTTCCATCTGAGGTCAGTGGGCAGTGTAGAAAACACAGAGGGAGGCAACGGCACGTCTGCGAGAGAGCGACTGTAAACATGAAGGCAGATCAGGGCCAACAACATTGCATATTCGTCTCTGGATTTTGTCGAGGACCTTAAGACGAACAACATTAAGACCATATATGGCAGCTAAGGCGACTGATTTGTATATTAGAAGGATGGACTCGGGAGAGAAAAACTTTCTGGCGCGACACAGAAAACCGACTTTCCTTGCGATAGATGAAGCTATTGATTCAATGTAATTGTTCCATCTCAGGTCAGCGGACAGTGTGAGACAAAGCGGTCGCAGAGAGATGCTCTCCTAGAGTATAGCATCAGATATTCTAATAGGAGGCAGGGAGGGTTCTCTGTCGTGGGTAAAAGGGAGCAGTTTTGATTTTTGAGGCATTAGCGTTAACCAGCCATAACCTGGCTCCGTCAACAACCGATTGGAGGTCCTTTTAGAGACCAACGGCTAGGTTGATTTTTGTCAGCGATACCAGTTTTGCTATTTAATGAATAATGGCTGGTAATTGTTAATCGGAAAGCCACTTTCAAAATTCCGTTAGGTTCGTTATATTCCTTTTCGCGGAAAACGTAGTAATCCACGTCTTCTCCTACCAGGTACGGGTTAATTAGTAAGAATTATATCAATAAAAAAAGACATTATTATCTTGTACAAATTGCGTGCAAAATAGTTAGGTTCCGGTATTAAATAGCCCATATCGTTTCATCTGCTTCTACACAAAACAACCAATCTTTCGCAAGTTTCGTTTTAGGTTCCCATTTTTTCTAAAGCTTCGTCGTTGCTCACATATTCAGTCCATAATATTCTAAGTTGATATTTTTTGTATAAAAATGTATTGTTGGTATTTGTATATGTCTATATTTCTGAGATGAGGTAAATAAAGGGTTCAGTTCGACATTCCAACCAGCTGAAGAAGGCCGGAGCGAACGTTGTGATAAATATGGCGACAAAGATGAGGACAATAGTCCGAATAATGTAAATAGTCGTATTTTATAAGCTCGCCAGGTAGGTTATGCGTTATTTTTTCCTCTTGCCTTCACTTTGCCCTATGAAGCCAAGTAGATCTCTGATTTTTTTTTTTTTTCAAAATAAGCTTATCGCCCCAAGCAAGGCTGGAGGCCACTAGCATGCAAGGGGTTACAGAAGGTTTGGAGGAAGAGCAGATAGGAGTGGTAAAGGAGAGGATGTGGAGAAAGATAGTGGACCGATCAAGGCAAGGGGGTTACAGAAGATTTGGAGCAAGAGCAGATAGGAATGAAAGGTGAAAGGATGTGGAGAAGGGAAGTGGATAGATCAAGGCAACTGGAGATGTCGATTGACGTTACACTTAAATAGTTGGAGATTGTATTTGTCAGGGAAACAGGAATAAGGAAGGGAGTTCCACAGGCGAGATGTGCGAGACATGAAGCTATTGGAGTAGAAGAGACGTCTACATCTAACAGTTTCAACGGTGAAAGGGTGGGAACGGGATGTCAGCCTCGTAGGACGTTTAAATTCATGAGGCCTAGGAACCAGCGAAAGCAGCTCCTTGGAGCAATTACCGTGAAAGTATATATCACTTCCGTGTTTGTCACCCGGTCAAAACGGAATATTCCATTATTTATTATTTTTTTTAATTTTTTTACAAGAAGCTTAACCCTGTAAAAGGCCCGGAGCCACTCGAGAACGAGTTTATATAGATAGGAAGGGAATGATATTTTTTATTGGTATTATATTTATTTTTTATTTGGGTATTATATCGTTTTGTTTTTGCTTCACTATCGGCCTAGAGTTAGTACCCTAACAGGCGTTACCATACAGGGTCAGGATGGACCTGGGAACAACCACATCTCTACCCCTTATGGTCTCTTTTGCATCTGTGTGGAGATTGTCCAGCATTCACTGTCATATAAGAGGACCAGTTTTTCAGTACTCTTTTATTTGTTTCAGACCGCGATTTCTATTCTATCCTCTATTACTATACAGACCGCGATTTCTATTCTATCCTCTATTACTATACAGACCGCGATTTCTATTCTAGCCTCTATTACTATACAAACCGAGATTTCTATTCTATCCACTATTACTATACAGACCGCGATTTCTATTCTATCCTCTATTACTATACAGACCGCGATTTCTATTCTATCTTCTATTACTATACAGAACGCGATTTCTATTCTATCTTCTATTACTATACAGACCGCGATTTCTATTCTATCCTCTATTACTATACAGACCGCGATTTCTATTCTATCCTCTATTACTATACAGACCGCGATTTCTATTCTATCCTCTATTACTATACAGACCGCGATTTCTATTCTATCTTCTATTACTATACAGACCGCGATTTCTATTCTATCCTCTATTACTATACAGACCGCGATTTCTATTCTATCCTCTATTACTATACAGACCGCGATTTCTATTCTATCCTCTATTACTATACAGACCGCGATTTCTATTCTATCCTCTATTACTATACAGACCGTGATTTCTATTCTATCCTCTATTACTATACAGACCGCGATTTCTATTCTATCCTCTATTACTATACAGACCGCGATTTCTATTCTATCCTCTATTACTATACAGACCGCGATTTCTATTCTATCCTCTATTACTCTACAGACCGCGATTTCTATTCTATCTTCTATTACTATACAGACCGCGATTTCTATTCTATCTTCTATTACTATACAGACCGCGATTTCTATTCTATCCTCTATTACTATACATACCGCGATTTCTATTCTATCCTCTATTACTATACAGACCGCGATTTCTATTCTATCCTCTATTACTATACAGACCGCGATTTCTATTATATCTTCTATTACTATACAGACCGAGATTTCTATTCTATCCTCTATTACTATACAGGACGCGATTTCTATTCTATCTTCTATTACTATACAGACCGCGATTTCTATTCTATCCTCTATTACTATACAGACCGCGATTTCTATTCTATCTTCTATTACTATACAGACCGCGATTTCTATTCTATTCTCTATTACTATACAGACCGCGATTTCTATTCTATCTTCTATTACTATACAGACCGCGATTTCTATTCTATCCTCTATTACTATACAGACCGCGATTTCTATTCTATCCTCTATTACTATACAGACCGCGATTTCTATTCTATCCTCTATTACTATACAGACCGCGATTTCTATTCTATCCTCTATTACTATACAGACCGCGATTTCTATTCTATCCTCTATTACTATACAGACCGCGATTTCTATTCTATCTTCTATTACTATACAGACCGCGATTTCTATTCTATCCTCTATTACTATACAGACCGCGATTTCTATTCTATCCTCTATTACTATACAGACCGCGATTTCTATTCTATCCTCTATTACTATACAGACCGCGATTTCTATTATATCTTCTATTACTATACAGACCGAGATTTCTATTCTATCCTCTATTACTATACAGGACGCGATTTCTATTCTATCTTCTATTACTATACAGACCGCGATTTCTATTCTATCCTCTATTACTATACAGACCGCGATTTCTATTCTATCTTCTATTACTATACAGACCGCGATTTCTATTCTATTCTCTATTACTATACAGACCGCGATTTCTATTCTATCTTCTATTACTATACAGACCGCGATTTCTATTCTATCCTCTATTACTATACAGACCGCGATTTCTATTCTATCTTCTATTACTATACAGACCGCGATTTCTATTCTATCCTCTATTACTATACAGACCGCGATTTCTATTCTATCCTCTATTACTATACAGACCGCGATTTCTATTCTATCTTCTATTACTATACAGACCGCGATTTCTATTCTATCCTCTATTACTATACAGACCGCGATTTCTATTCTATCTTCTATTACTATACATACCGCGATTTCTATTCTATCCTCTATTACTATACAGACCGCGATTTCTATTCTATCCTCTATTACTATACAGACCGCGATTTCTATTCTATCCTCTATTACTATACAGACCGCGATTTCTATTCTATCCTCTATTACTATACAGACCGCGATTTCTATTCTATCTTCTATTACTATACAGACCGCGATTTCTATTCTATCCTCTATTACTATACAGACCGCGATTTCTATTCTATCCTCTATTACTATACAGACCGCGATTTCTATTCTATCTTCTATTACTATACAGACCGCGATTTCTATTCTATCGTCTATTACTATACAGACCGCGATTTCTATTCTATCCTCTATTACTATACAGACCGCGATTTCTATTCTATCTTCTATTACTATACAGACCGCGATTTCTATTCTATCCTCTATTACTATACAGACCGCGATTTCTATTCTATCTTCTATTACTATACAGACCGAGATTTCTATTCTATCCTCTATTACTATACAGGACGCGATTTCTATTCTATCTTCTATTACTATACAGACCGCGATTTCTATTCTATCTTCTATTACTATACAGACCGCGATTTCTATTCTGTCCTCTATTACTATACAGACCGCGATTTCTATTCTATCTTCTATTACTATACAGACCGCGATTTCTATTCTATCCTCTATTACTATACAGACCGCGATTTCTATTCTATCTTCTATTACTATACAGACCGCGATTTCTATTCTATCCTCTATTACTATACAGACCGCGATTTCTATTCTATCCTCTATTACTATACAGACCGCGATTTCTATTCTATCCTCTATTACTATACAGACCGCGATTTCTATTCTATCCTCTATTACTATACAGACCGCGATTTCTATTCTATCTTCTATTACTATACAGACCGAGATTTCTATTCTATCCTCTATTACTATACAGGACGCGATTTCTATTCTATCTTCTATTACTATACAGACCGCGATTTCTATTCTATCTTCTATTACTATACAGACCGCGATTTCTATTCTGTCCTCTATTACTATACAGACCGCGATTTCTATTCTATCTTCTATTACTATACAGACCGCGATTTCTATTCTATCCTCTATTACTATACAGACCGCGATTTCTATTCTATCTTCTATTACTATACAGACCGCGATTTCTATTCTATCCTCTATTACTATACAGACCGCGATTTCTATTCTATCCTCTATTACTATACAGACCGCGATTTCTATTCTATCCTCTATTACTATACAGACCGCGATTTCTATTCTATCCTCTATTACTATACAGACCGCGATTTCTATTCTATCTTCTATTACTATACAGACCGAGATTTCTATTCTATCCTCTATTACTATACAGGACGCGATTTCTATTCTATCTTCTATTACTATACAGACCGCGATTTCTATTCTATCTTCTATTACTATACAGACCGCGATTTCTATTCTGTCCTCTATTACTATACAGACCGCGATTTCTATTCTATCTTCTATTACTATACAGACCGCGATTTCTATTCTATCCTCTATTACTATACAGACCGCGATTTCTATTCTATCCTCTATTACTATACAGACCGCGATTTCTATTCTATCCTCTATTACTATACAGACCGCGATTTCTATTCTATCCTCTATTACTATACAGACCGCGATTTCTATTCTATCTTCTATTACTATACAGACCGCGATTTCTATTCTATCTTCTATTACTATACAGACCGCGATTTCTATTCTATCCTCTATTACTATACAGACCGCGATTTCTATTCTATCTTCTATTACTATACAGACCGCGATTTCTATTCTATTCTCTATTACTATACAGACCGCGATTTCTATTCTATCTTCTATTACTATACAGACCGCGATTTCTATTCTATCCTCTATTACTATACAGACCGCGATTTCTATTCTATCCTCTATTACTATACAGACCGCGATTTCTATTCTATCCTCTACTACTATATGAACCGCTATTCTCTACTCTATTCACTTTTTCTCTATTCGGATCACTATACGGGTTACTTGTCGAGCGAGTATTATCGGGCAAGTACTATTAGTGCGAGTGTTATTCGAAGGCGTCTGATACCAGTATTGTTCAACAGCGTTACTATAAGTTGTATCTGCGATTACAAAGTCTCTACTTCAACGAGAATTACGATAGTGACAACGAGTATTCGTTGACATTACAAATATGGCAACCAGTGTTCGTTGACAGCACAGAAAGTTACATTCTTACCGACATCACGTGTCTTTCTTCTGTCATTTGTTAAAATATTTTCATGGCAGTTGTCTTAATTGTCTTGGTAACTCGACCACGTGAATCTAAGCCTACTGCTAGATTGGCAACTAGGTCCCATCGCCTTACTATTAAAATAGCTAGATGTAACCGTAAGTTTTCTTCTAATAGTTTCGTCTCTCGTACTCATCTCCTGTGGAACTCTCTTCCGGTTTCTTGCCTCGCTACCATCTGAAATCTTAAAAAATATTTAAATGCAGGGTCAATCGCCAGATTCTGTTTTTCTGCAACCAGTTCTTTTAATGTCCTTCATCCTCATTAAAATCTTCTCATTCGTTTTCTCTCACAGGAACCCTTTGCGTCCTAGTGGCTTATTAACCTTGCTTGGGTGATGAATAAAAAAATAATTCAGTATCTGTCTATATTTCTGAGATGAGGTATTATGTACACAATTTATATTATTCGGGCTATTTTCCTCATCTTTGTCGCCATATTTATTACAACGTTTCGGCCCTTCAGTATCTGTCTATATTTCTGAGATGAGGTATTATGTACACTATTTACATTATTCGGACTATTGTGCTCATCTTTGTCGCCATACTTATTACAACGTTTCGGCCCTTCAGTATCTGTCTATATTTCTGAGATGAGATATTATGTACACTATTTAAATTATTCGGGCTATTGTCATCATCTTTGTCGCCATATTTCCTCAATGTCACATGGCATAGTGGATAAAGGCGTTAGTTAGATCCAGTGACAGGACTAAAAGAATGTGAGTTCAATACCGCCTTGGTGGATAACTTGGAGAGGGGAATTAACAGGAGATAACTGACATCCATTAGACATGACACGTGGAACTAGAACAGTCTACCCCAGTGAGCGAAATAAAGGGTTCAATCCGACATTCCAACCACCTGAAGAAGGCCGGAGCCTACAACGGCCGAAACGTTGTAATAAATATGGCGACAAAGATGAGGACAATAGTCCGAATAATGTAAATAATGTACATAATACCTCATCTCAGAAATATAGGCAGATACTCAAGAACACATGGCACAGTGGATAAAGGCGTTAGTTAGATCCAGTCACAGGACCCAAAGTGTTTGAGTTCAATACCTGGTTAAGGCGGTGGAGAAATTGGAGAGAGAAAGTAACAGCAGTTAACTGATAACTGACATCCATTAGACATGACACGTGGAACTAGAACACTCTACCCCAGTGAGCGAAATAAAGGGTTCAATCCGACATTCCAACAACCTGAAGAAGGCCGAAACGTTGTAATAAATATGGCGACAAAGATGAGGACAATAGTTCGAATAATGTAAATAGTGTAAAAAATAATTAAATTTAAATTCTCCTATCGTCCGGCTCCCACTCCTCCCCGGTTTTCTGAACAGGAGTATACGTTTATCCGTTGTTCTTGTTTCGGACTGGGTTTCCAATTCGTATTCTATTTCAATTTTATATTTTTAAGATCTCCGGTTTAGCTCTGAAATTTTATTTACTATTCCTCAGTAGGAATAGATAGGTTCGCCTATTTTGTCAAGTTCAGATGCCTCCTAGGTCTTTTGAGCAGGAGTAGCGGTTTATTCCTTGTTTCCTGTTTAGGATTGCCTTTCTGCTTCCTACTAAAGACTACTTTATTTCTATACTTCTAACGTCTCCGTCTAAACTCTGAAATGTACTATCATTTTTTCTACATTAGGAGTAGATAGTTGTGTCTATCGTCCGCTTCACACGCTTCCTCGATCGTTTCAGCAGGAGTAGAATTTTATACCCAGAATACTGTTTAGGATTAAGTTTCCGCTTCCGATTAAAGTCTACTTCAACTCTACATTTCTAATATCCCAGGCAAGACTTTGAAATTTTATTTACTAATTTCTAGTCAAAAGGAGTAGAGAGTTTCGCCTATTGTCCGGTTAACACACCTCGGTTATTTGAACAGGAGTTGAATTCCCTAATTTCCTGTTTAGGATTAAGTTTCCGGTTCCTGCTAAACACCATTTTGCTTCTAACTTCTCCGCCTAAACTGTCACTTACTATTTTTTTCCTCGATAAGACACCTATTGTCCGATTTACACTCCTTTCCGGTCTTTTGAACAGGAGATTTATCACTTGTTTCCTGTTTAATGTCTTCCCATTCTCTTTCACTCCCAATAGACTCTTGCGTCTTAGTGGCCTTACTGCCTTACTTGGGGTGAATCAATTAACAAAATTTTAATGCGCATTCTATACAATGAAAATGCTAGTAGTTATTCCCTTATATATAGGCCTCCTAATTTTATGCTTGTTAGTGTAGTTCCTTTTTTTTTTTTCTTCCCCAGTCACAGATACCTTCCATTATCAGCCTGCTGTGTGGAGAATATTGAAACGGATGACATAATGTTATGAGCTTATACAAAATGGCAGAGTTAGGGTAATAAAGCGAGTCGTTCTGCACCGTCATGCTATGCGAGTTACGTTTCAATCTGCCAGTCCCAAAAGCGCGGCAGTTGCAGCAAATGAAATTAACACATGCAATTCTACCAGGATCAAAGAAAAACCTAGAGTTGATCGATAGCAGCGACGAGTACAGGCTTTGTTAAAACCTCATTGGAAAAATACAATTCGACGTCAGGTGCTTATTGGTTGGACTCGTCTTTTTGCAAATGTATCGTGTAAACCCGGGAATTAATATCGTCTTTCCAAAACTGGGAATTAAATAATTTACTATTGATATTAGGAAAGGTATGAATCAACGATATTTTTTTCTTTTTTGCTTGGGCTTTGTTCTGTTGCAGATAGACTGGGAAATGGGCATATTACTGTCATGCCACGATGGCTGACGAAGACGAGAGTGGCTGAAGGAAAAAATCGGGTAATTTCGCACGACAAAATTATATGGACACGTGGCTGAGTTGTTAGGACGTTCGCATTCTGACCATGAGACCCGTGTTCGAATCTCATCATGTTCGATTTGTCAGGAAGGAAGATTCCTGATGTTATCATCCACACTGATCAACTATGATACAGCGAAACAGTCTGTCTGTGGATGACTATATATATAGTCCTCTCAAAAGTTAAAGAGGCAAGAATTACAAGAGCAGCATGTAAGTTGAATTCAGAGATTTCCTTCTTTTAGACTGGGGATGGTAGCGGACTGGAGGGGTCGGTCCCAGCGTGCGGCACCTTTGGAAAGTGCCTGAAAACCATACCCCACGGGTTGGCCAAGGGCTTGTGAGTGAAACTGGGTAGACGGAACCCTTGCATGTCATCGATAGCTGTGCCAGCACGAAGTCACAAGTTATCGTGTCCGAGGGAATGAGCGGGCTGGACTTGTTCAAATTGTTGATCACACTAGATAACACGCTCTATAACCGCTGAGTATAGTTGCAGTATAAACCGCAGGTGGGCTCTGTGGGGGTCGAACAAACATAAACGTGCCTGAGCAAGCGTCTGCAATAGGGATTGACATTTCCTTCTTTTAGACTGGCGATGGTATGGAGGCCATGCGCTACCCGGACTAATCGGCGTACCGACAACATGCAAAAGAACACAAAGTATTACATTGGGGGGGGGGCTTGGCTGAAGGAGATGTAGAAAAGCCGAGTCGCCACACCAGGACCGATAATATTGCAGATTTTTCTATGGATTTTATCGAGGAGCTCAAGGTATAATAGCAAGAATACTGGAGTATATGTTCCAGCAATATTCTAAACATAGGCGAATGGTAAGATTTATAGATATCTAAGATAGATTCTGGAGAGAGACATTGTCTCGCACGACACAGTGAACTAAATCTCTTAGCAAGCTGAACTAGCAATGGAGTCAATATCGTCTTTCCACTTCCTGGCAGCTGAGAATGTTAGCCTAAGAAGGAGCAACGATTCATTTCCCTGGTGGTTAGTAGGAGAGACATTTCGTTTTTGAGACGTTAAAATGAACAATCCATCTTTTGCCCCAGTTAACAACACCTGTAGGTCGTTTTGGACACCGGCTGCCTATTTGACCGTATCGAATTGACCAGACTTACTATCGAGACAGTAGTTTGTATCGTTAAACGCAATTCTTTCCTTTACGGTCTGTCAGGTTTTAAGTTCGCACAGACTTCTTACCTGAGGTCTATGTGCCGAATCCATTCATGACGTTGGTCATCATGACTCTCCCATATGTCATATTCTTAATAAATTCTCCCATATGTCATATTCTGCCATCTGTCATATTCTCCCATCTGTCATATTCTCCCATATGTCATATTTTTAATAAATTCTCCCATCTGTCATATTCTGCCATCGGTCATATTCTCCCATATGTCATATTCTTAATAAATTCTCCCATCTGTCATATTCTGCCATCTGTCATATTCTCCCATCTGTCATATTCTCCCATATGTCATATTCTTAATAAATTATCCCATCTGTCATATTCTCCCATCTGTCATATTCTCCCATATGTCATATTCTTAATAAATTCTCCCAACTGTCATATTCTGCCATCTGTCATATTCTCCCATCTGTCATATTCTCCCATCTGTCATATTCTGCCATCTGTCATATTCTCCCATATGTCATATTCTTAATAAATTCTCCCATCTGTCATATTCTGCCATCTGTCATATTCTCCCATCTGTCATATTCTCCCATATGTCATATTTTTAATAAATTCTCCCATCTGTCATATTCTGCCATCTGTCATATTCTCCCATATGTCATATTCTTAATAAATTCTCCCATCTGTCATATTCTGCCATCTGTCATATTCTCCCATCTGTCATATTCTCCCATATGTCATATTTTTAATAAATTCTCCCATCTGTCATATATTCTGCCATCTGTCATATTCTCCCATATGTCATATTCTTAATAAATTCTCCCATCTGTCATATTCTGCCATCTGTCATATTCTCCCATCTGTTATATTCTCCCATATGTCATATTCTTAATAAATTCTCCCATCTGTCATATTCTGCCATCTGTCATATTCTCCCATCTGTCATATTCTCCCATATGTCATATTCTTAATAAATTATCCCATCTGTCATATTCTCCCATCTGTCATATTCTCCCATATGTCATATTCTTAATAAATTCTCCCATCTGTCATATTCTCCCATATGTCATATTCTTAATAAATTATCCCATCTGTCATATTCTCCCATCTGTCATATTCTCCCATATGTCATATTCTTAATAAATTCTCCCATCTGTCATATTCTCCCATATGTCATATTCTTAATAAATTCTCCCATCTGTCATATTCTCCCATATGTCATATTCTTAATAAATTATCCCATCTGTCATATTCTCCCATCTGTCATATTCTCCCATATGTCATATTCTTAATAAATTATCCCATCTGTCATATTCTCCCATATGTCATATTCTTAATAAATCCACTTACTCAGGCTGACCAAGACCCAGGTCTTTGTAACCCTGACTAAGTGGATGGCGGACAAGGTTTAGGAGAATTAAAAAGAGAATTTTCATTAAGGATAAGACATTGGGGAAATTTATGATCGCCAACGCCATGAAAGGATTAGGCACATAGAAAAAGAACTCTCTACATTGTGTGGGGTTTTGTTTCTTTTATTTGGTGAATGCAGTAAAATGTTTTGTTTGGTTGGGTTTGTTTTACGGCATATTAACCTCAATGGGTTATTTAATACCGACAAGATTTTTATTGCTGGTATTTTTTTTTCCAAAATCTATTGCTGGTAATAATTTTTTACAAAGCATTTCTGGTATTAAAACCTATTTTTACACTTTCATACTGTTTTGACCTCAGTTTGGGGATTAACTATTTACCCAAAGCTGGGACCCTAACAGGTGCTACCACCCCGGGTCAGGGTAATCCTGGTAACACCAGCAATTAAGAGGTGGTTCCACGCTTCTCAAAACCTCTTGATCAGAGGTCTTACTGTTGGACGTAGTTTATCGTCTTACCCAGGACGCGGACGTTGTTTACCGTCTTACCCAGGACGCGGATGCAGTTTATCGACTTACCCAGGACGCGGATGCAGTTTATCGTCTTACCCAGTACGCGGATGCAGTTTATCGTCTTACCCAGTACGCGGATGCAGCTTATCGTCTTACCCAGGACGCCGACGCAGCTTATCGTCTTACCCAGTACGCGAATGCAGTTTATCGTCTTACCCAGGACGCGGACACAGTTTATCGTCTTACCCAGGACGCGGACACAGTTTATCGTCTTACCCAGTACGCGGACGCAGTAAAAATAAATATTCTCGTGGTCGACATAATACCTATATTATCATAGTCTCTAAAGTGAGACCATCTTACCTATTTATATATTGCCTATGAAAATGATTGCTCCATCCACTTAGGATGTGGAATTACGGTTTCATCTTCTTTTCTCTACAGATTACTCATTTGCCTATTATTTTAAAATTGTTATCGGTCCCGGTGCCTTCTTCGATAAATGAACCAAGCTTTCTCTTCTCTTTTAAGTGTGTTATTTAGATCATTTTCATCATTTCGACCGCCCACTATAGAAACCACTATCATTTCCATCCATCGCTTTTATCAGTGAACTCTCGCGTGCGCGAGATCTGATCAGAGGTAATTTCCTCTTCGCTGTGGGAACTTGCAAATTCGATGTCAACATAATTTCCTACCAAACAATAGAACATGACATCTTGCCGAAGACACCGCGGGAAAAAAAGAGAAACATAAATAATCATAATATTTTTCTTTTTTTCTTTATTGCTTTCTCTTTATTTCTTTTTTGGAGAGGGAACGCAAATAGAGAGTAAGTTTTTCTTACTTATTTTTATTTATTATTTTTTGGCTTTTAATTTCTTTCTTTTTTAATTGATCTCTCTTTCCGTCTTGCATATTTTCAGTTCCTTCTTCTTTTTTTTTCATTCATTCATTCGTTCAGGTCCATTTTACTTCTTTTTTTCTTTCATTTTTCTTTTTTTTTTTTTCATTAATGATTTTTAAGTTTTGTCCCAATCTGTTTTTCAATCTTATAATCTATTTTGCTTTTCGGCTTCAAGCCTCACTTTCGTTTTCTCCTTTAATTGATTCTTTCTCTCTTTTCTTTTTTGCCTTTCACTCTTTTTGCGCCATGTTTTTATCTGTCGCTGCCTTGCCTTCTTTTCGTTGTTTTTCTTCTATCCTTTCTTATTCTCTCGTTCTCTTTTTTCCTTCTTTCTTTAATTCTTTCTTTCTTTCTTTCTTTCTTTCTTTCTTTCTTTCTTCCTTTCTTTCTTTAAATTTGTTTTCTTTTTCCATGTTTGCCTTAGTTCCCTTCCATTATTTGTTTTACCTTTCTTTTTTCATTATCATTTCTTTAGCGATTTTTCTTTTTTAAGCATTAACTTACATTCTTTTTTCTTTTTTCTTTCTTTCTTTCTTTCTTTCTTTCTTTCTATTTATTCACCATTTTTCTTTTTCTTTTTTTTTCGTTCCGCACCGTATTATTTTGTCTTTTATTCTTTCTTTAGTTTATATTTTTGCTTCGGTCTTTCTTTCTTTCTTTCTTTCTTTCTTTCTTTCTTTCTGTTTGTCTGTCTGCCTGTCTGTCTGTCTGTCTGTCTTTCATTTTTTCTTTCTTTCTATTTATTGATCTTTTTTTTTTTTGCTTTTTTTCTTATTTCGTTCCATACCTTATTATTTTGTCTTTTATTCTTTCTTTAGTTTATATTTATGCTTCTTTCTTTCTTTCTAGTTATTCATCTTTTTTTTTTGATGGTTTCATTTTTTTTCGTCTTTTATTCTTTCTTTAGTTTATATTTTTGGTTTTTTCTTTCTGTCTTTTTTTCCTTTCTTTATTTCTTTCTTTCTTTCTTTCTTTCTTTCTTTCTTTCATTTTTTACTTTCTATTTATTCATCATTTTTCATTTTGCTTTCTTTTTTTTTCGTTCCTTACCGTATTATTTTGTCTTTTATTTTTTTTAGTTTATATTTTTGCTTCTTTCATTATTTCTTCCATTCTTTCTTTCTTTCTTTCTTTCTTTCTTTCTTTCTTTCTTTCTTTCTTTCTTTGGATTTGTTTTCCTTTTCCATGTTTGCCTTAGTTCCCTCCCATTATTTGTTTTACCTTTTTTCATTTTCATTTCTATTGCGATTTTTCTTTTTTACGCTTTTTCTTTCTTTCTTTCTTTCTTTCTAATTTATTTCATTTTTTTTTTGCTTTCTTTTATTTTTCGTTCCGTACCGTATTATTTTGTCTTTTATTCTTTCTTTAGTTTATATTTTTGCTTCTTTTTTCTTTCTTTCTTTCTTTCTTTCATTCTTTTTATTTATTCATCATTTTTCTTTTTTGTATTCTTTTGTTGTTGTTCTGTACCGTATTATTTTGTCTTTTATTCTTTCTTTAATTTTTATTTATTCTTTCTTTCTTTCTTTCTTTCTTTCTTTCTTTCTTTCTATTTGTCCCTCTTACTGTTTTCTTTCTTTCGATACTCTGTTACTTTCTCTTTCGTTTTTTGTCTTTTCTTTATTTTTTATTTTTACTGTTTTCTTCTTGTTTCTTTTTCTTTTTTTTCGTTTATGTTTTTCATTCTCTTGCTCTTGTTTCTTTCTTTCTTTTATTTCTTTATTTTGACTTTTCTTTCTTTTTCATTACTCTTTAAAATGTTGCCTTTTTTTTCATTTTCTCTCATTCATTACATTTCTTGGCCTTTCTTTCTTTCCTTCTTTTTTCTTTCTTTCTTTCATTTTCTTTTTTACCTCATTTTATAGTGTTTTTCTTTCTTTGACTTTTCTTTCTTTTCTCCGATCTCATCATTATTATTATTATTATTATTATTATTATTATTATTATTCCTCTTCTTCTTCTTCTTCTTCTTCTTCTTCTTCTTCTTCTTCTTCTTCTTCTTCTTCTTCTTCTTCGTTTCGATTACAATTGTTATTATTAATTCATTACACTGCTTTCTCTACACAAGTTCGCCTTAGCTATTTCTCTAAAATGGCGGCATTTCTATCTCGTAATCGAAATATCACTGGATTTCTCCAAACACCCCGACCCCCGTCCTTCGCAACAACCCGCCGCTGTGCTGTCATTGCCTTTATAACCTTTTGACAACCTTCCTTGTTGGCCTTTACTAAGCTAATATCCCTACGTAACCTCTGAACCTTTTGTGGCGTTACTACAACATACTTTTTAAATTTTCATGTCGTATAACACTAGCAACCCAAAAGATAGCGTGATTCAAAAACGACCCGCCGCCATATAATATTTTTCTCTTTGTTTAATTTCTTGCAGATTAATTTAAAAAAAATATAATCCCCAGTAAAATGAAACTACTGTTATCGCATCATAGGAGACATTTTTAAAAGACCTCGCATACGTCTTACATCTGAAATGCCTACAACTTTTTTGCTTGTTTTTCTCTATAATGTTCCGAAGAAAAACTCGCATACTCTAAACGGTGAAATTAGCCCTTTCATCATAAGGAAACATTTGAGATTTATTTTAAGAGCAGTTACTGTCGGTTGGGATCTTCAAATCGTCACCTTTTCTTTCACTCTCTGTAGCCCATGGCGTCTTAGTGGCATTATCGCCTTGTTTGGGGTGAAATAATTAAAAAAAGAAACAACATATAATGTAAGTGAATTTATACATTTTTTCTCCTTGAGAATTTACAACAAAAAGTAAAAACTCGTCTACAACTTGCTGAAGAGAACTTGGAGACTTAAACCTAACCTGCCTGCTGATTAGCGTTGAAACTACTGTGCTGCTGCTCCCTGTCATATATTGACTGCTGGTGGCATTCGTCGCCTACAGTACAATGGCCTATGGGATTAAAGCGCTAATTTGTGAATATCGCGATATAGTATGTGTGAGTTCCGTCCCTGAGTCGGGCAGTGGGGACAGTCAAGCAACAGCTGATTTTTTTTTTGGTGGACTCCATAACCATTCGATGAAAAAAGTTTGTTTTATATTTTTACTAACAGATAAGTTTAGAAATTTTATTATAGAAATCCCAGACATCACTTTTCAGTCTCGATCGAGTTCAAAGACGTCTCCGAGTCCTTCTTGGAGAAGAATTATTTTCCACTCTCCAACCGCTCTCACCCAGGTAGGATGTGGTGAGCCTCTCACTGCTGTATCGCTACTACAGTGGATGGTGCTCGGTGGAATTATATTCCTGGGTTCCGCCAGTTCTAACCGTCACGGCGAGGATTCGTCATGCCACTTACATTGAAAACAAACCGCCTACATTCCTTCCATATTCCATCGGTGAGAAATAAGTTCCACTCGAACAGCTTCTTCCCGCGAAACACTGCCCTGTGGAATAGGCTCACAAGAGAATGTTTCCCTTGTCACTACAATCTTAACTTGCTCAAATCTAGAGTTAACCACTATCTTCCCCTCTTATCCGTATAAACTATACCTTAACGTAAGCCTTTAACTTGAGTTGCCGCCAGGCCCCGTACAGAGTGAACCTTACTGTAAAGAAAAAAATGCATATGCTTTATTTCGAAGTAAAACTAACTTAATTCTAAATATTATGGAACATTTACGTACACAAGTAAAGTAACTCATAATAAATCATTTTAAAATATTCGCCATTTTTTGTGTGGACCCTAATAATGTTACATGGTCCACCCAGGATGCATTTTTTTTTTAAGCTTATCACCCCAAGCAAGGCTGGAAGCCACTAGCACGCAAGGGCTTACAGAAGGTTTGGAGGAAGAGCAGATAGGAGTGGTAAAGGAGAGGATGTGAAGAAAGATAGTGGATCGATCAAGGCAAGGGGGTTACAGAAGATTTGGAGTGAGAGCAAATAGAAATGAAAGGTGAAAGGATGTGGAGAAGGGAAGTGGATAGATCAAGGCAACTGGAGATGTCGATTGACGTTACACTTAAATAGTTGGAGATTGTATTTGTCAGGGAAACAGGAATAAGGAAGGGAGTTCCACAGGCGAGATGTGCGAGACATGAAGCTATTGGAGTAGAAGAGACGTCTACATCTAACAGTTTCAACGGTGAAGGGGTGGGAACGGGATGTCAGCCTCGTAGGACGTTTAAATTCATGAGGCCTAGGAACCAGCGAAAGCAGCTCCACGGAGCAATTACCGTGAAAGTATTTGTAAAAAAGACAGAGCGAGGCAACGTCGCGTCTGTGAGAGAGCGACTGCAGAAGAGATGACAGATCTGGGCCAATTACATTGCATATCCGTCTCTGGATCTTATCAAGAACAATGAGGCAAACTGCAGGGGCTCCAGACCATATATGGCAGCAATACTCCATGCAAGGGCGAATGGTATGGACCCCGGTTGAGAAAAAACAGATCTAGACGATATCACTAGACATGAGAAGTGAAACGAAAGTAATCTACCAACGTAGATCAAATAAAAGGTTCAGTTCAGAATTCCTTGCAGTTTACCCAGTTCGACATACATCTGAGGAAGGCCGGAGGGCACAACGGCCGAAACACTGTGATAACAACAAGAAAGATGAGGACAATTGTCCGAATATAAATAGTGTAAATAATTATAACACATTATCCCAGAAATTCAGGCAGAAATTCTATAAATTAATATAATTTTATTAACACTAATGCAATGCAATATTTATAATTTACCAAATTTTAAATATATACATATGAATTTTCTTTTATAGATTTATAAACATTTACTAAATTATTAAAGTATAGGAACAAACTATAATGAATAGATTCACAATCGATTCTTGCCGATGTTTTGTTAACAATCCTAATAAATAATATGATAAATCTTGTAAATAAACACTCTAATGAATTAATAGTGTTTATTATTCTGTTGTCATTTCTCAAGAACAAAGAATATCTATATCTATATCTATATCTATCTATCTATCTATCTATCTATCTATCTATCTAACTATCTATATATATATATAGATATATATATATGTATATATGTATGCAGGTGTGCATTGAAATAGGAAAGAACACGTTAGGTAGATAATCCGGTGTTCCTTAATATTTAGCTTTATTTTCAAAAAGACAGTGCTCCATACAGAAGTAGAGCTTATATTATAATAATATTTTTAGTTTTTTCTCGCTTGACAAGGAAGCGGGTCCGGACACCTTAACTCTTAAAAAATTACGTTAGGGGTCTCGGCTCTCGCTTTTGAAACATGAGAACTCTTATGTAGCGGAGGAATCATATTTTTAAAAACTAAAAATATTATTATAATTATATATATATATATATATATGTATTATATATATATATATATATATATATATATATATATATATATATATATATATATATGTATGTATTTATATATATATATATATATATATATATATATATATATATATATATATATATATTCTCTTTTATATGTTTAAGTTTTATATTTATTTAATCGTCGCTTTTTAAAACAATGCTGAGGAGTGAAAGTAGTTAAAATAATAGCGGCGTCAAGGAAAAAAACATCATTCCGAAACATTGTTTTTTGCAGGAACGAAGGTTAAAGATTGCCGACATTTTATCATCAATTCTTTATGGGTCATTTAATACCGAAATTTAATTTTCTTGCGAGCTTTGTAGTAATAAAAATATATGTTATTCTGCTTTCGCAATTGAATACATGGTAGATCATGCCCAGCTTTTGTGCAAATACATGTTTGTGTAGACATAATTATCAGGGGCGGTGATATGTGTGTTTTATGTTGTAGTTTTGTTGAAGTTATATTTTGGAATACAGATTGATTTAAGAGATCCTCGGATATTAGATAACTTAATACATTGAAAGAGTTCTTTCACAATGGTTGTTTGGTTGACTTTTTTGTGACATATCAACACCTCTATGGGTCATTCGATGCAGAAATATAAATAATTCGAACGGTTTCATACCTTCAACTAAATATATTTTGAACGCAATTGTATGCCTTCAATTACAAATAAATTCTATTGCGGTTATGTTGCTTTCAAATATATTGTTGCTAATTTTACTATAAATAGGTATTGTTGCTAATTTTTACTTGAAAATGCATTGCTGCTATTTTTTTCTATAAAAATGTATTTTTACACTTTCATGGTGATTAGTTTTTCTTTGGGAGTTTACTTTTTGTCCATAGCTGGGACCCTAACAAGTGCTACCACTCCGGATCACGGTGGAATGGGAGCAACAGAAATTTAAAGAAGTTCCTTGCTCTTCAAAAACTTTTACTTTGCCTCGCTGCTGGCTGTAATTTATCGTTATAGCCAGGAAACTTTGTTATAGTGTATTGTAAACTTTGTCACTTGTATTTGTTAGGTATTTATTTTAATTATATTTAATCATAGCCAATTACTCTACACGCAAACTCCTTATGTTATATTTACCACGTGAACTACGATAAAAATATAAAAAAGATATGTGTCAATAATGGTATATCATATTTTTTTATAAAGGGGTTCCCGGTGAGATGAAAATTATTTCAAGGGTTTCACAAGGGTAAAAACACTGGTTTAGACACTATGATAGGCTATTTAAGAGCATGATTCTAGTTTTTTAACTGAATATTATTATAAAGGAAAACATTCGCAGGAAGTTTCCCCGAATCCGAGAAAGCACTTAATGCTGTTATTCTCATCCAAGAGAAAATTACTTTTCTCTATCGATTTTTGGGGGGATCTCTGGTGGATTTCTTTCTTTGAAAAAATTTTACAGGTTTTTTCTTTTTTCTTTCAGATTTTCTTACAGTTACTCGAAGCGAATAATTATATGTCGACAACCCTCGGACACGTGGAGGCGATGTCAGGTTCAATAGACGTCAAATCTTTTCATATACATATTTTAACTTTCGTTTTATAAAATAAAAAGGCACATTTACGAGGGTCATTCAATAAATAAGGAGAATTTTCGGTATAAGGACTTCTAATGCAGATAGAAACTTACTCTTTTTTATTTTTTTGTTTTACTTCTTTTTCACATGGATTTAATTCTTTTGCAGATTAAAAAAAAACTTTGAGAGTTTTGGCGATTAACAAAGATGGCCGACGAAGAAGCAAGCTCCAGGATTGAACTGCGGTCAGTTATCAAGTTTTTGGTTGATGAAGGGTGCAAACAAGTTGGAATTCATAGGAGAATGTCAACTGTGTATGGTGCCACATGTTTCAGCCAAGAAATGTCTACAAGTGGGCTAAATTGTTTAAAGATGGACGGAGCAGTGTTGAGGATAAAGACAGGCCTGGGAGGTCTACAGAAGTGAGATCTCCTGAGGTGATCGAATCAGTCAATGACCTCATTCAATCTGACAGAAGGGTGACAGTGGATGACATTGCAAGGACTTTGAGCTTATCTGCTGGGACAAACGCAGGGGCCATCAGTCAGAAGAAGTTATCTTGCATCATGACAACGCAAGGCCTCACACAGCAGCCCAAACGGTGCAGACCATCAACGAGCTGGGCTGGGAACTGCTCCCTCATCCCCCTTACATGCCCAGACCTTTCCCCTTCAGACTTTCACCTGTTTGGTCTCTCGAAAGCGTTCGCGAGAGGCACGAAGTTTAAAAGTGACGATGAAGTCAAAAGTGTTGTGAGCGACTGGCTGCGACATCAGTCGAAAGATTTTTACGCTGAGGGAATACGGAAGCTTGTGCACAGATGGGAAAAGTGTGTGACAGTGCTGGGCGACTACGTTGAAAAATAATAAAAAAAGGTAAGCTTCTATCTGTATTAGAAGTCCTTATACCTAAAAATTCACCTTATTTATTATATGACTCTCGTAAAGTGTAGCTGATTTTTCGGCCTGAATTTCTGAGAGGCGGAGTTATTATTTAACAGGAGTAGTTAGGCTGGCCTATCCGTTTCACACGCGGCCCCGATTTTTTTTTTCATTTTTTGACCGGAAAATCCGTTGTTATCCGTTTTTTCTTGTTTACGATTACATTTCCGGTTCTTTTTCAAGTCCACTTCCCCATTATTACTTCTAACATCTACGTCTGAACTCTGACATGTCATTAACTAATTAAATCTCGTCAGTTTGATTTAAGAAATTGTCGGATATTTTATGGCTTAACGCAATGAAAGAGTTCTTTAACATATGTTGTTTTCTTGGTTGGTTGATTTTGTTTAGTGACATATTATGTTATGTTTACCACGTGAACTACTATAGAAATATTTTTAAAAAGTTACGTGTTAATAATGGTATATCATATTTTTTTATGCAGGGGGGGGGGGGGCTTCCTTGGAAAGTGCCCGAACGAACTATATTCCTTGGTTCAGCCAGTTCTCATCATAACGAGTAATTGTATAACTTCTAAGAAAACCTGAAAAGAATTCTATAACATTTTTTCCTCGAAATAAATCCATCAGAGATTCCCTAGAGTCCACTTGTGGTTTATATTGCAACTATGCTGAGCAGACCTCAGTTACAGTTGCTGGGAAAAAAGCGTGTTATCTAGCGTGATCAACAATATGAACAAGGCCAACACGCTGAAGCGCCTCGGCCACGATGACTTGTGACTTCGTGCTAGCACAGCTATCGTCGGTCCGCCAAGGGTTCCGTCTACCCAATTTCACTCACAAGGCTTGGTTCAACCCGTTTTCAGACACTTTCCAAAGATGCCGCATGCTGAGATCGACTCCGATCCAGTCTGATAACATCAGGAAGTCTCCTTCCTGACAAATCGACCATGGTGAGATTCGAAGCCGGGTTTCATGGTCAGAATGCGAACAATCTGACCACTCGGCCGCGTCTAAATACTGTAAATAACGATAAATCATCATTTCAGGCCTTTTTGACAGAAAAGATCGGCTTCATCTTACATGTTCCTTTTTTTCATCAAACGAATTTTTTAAAGGAACAACTTGTATATGAAAGATTTGACGGATATTGAACATGGCATCGTCTCCGATAATCCAAGAGACCCCAACGTTTGATTATTCTAAGATAATCTGAAAAGAATTATATAATATTTTTTTCCTGGAAATAAATCCAACAGAGATTCCCTAAAATCGATATAATTTTTTTTCTCTAGAATGAGAATAACAATATTAAATGTTTACCAATATTTCTGAGAACCTACCCGCAAAAACAATGTGTTTTCTTATTAACTCACAATTACTATGTTACACGAAACACCACTTTAGTCCACCATGCTCCCGATGCCTCTTTGGTTAATCGGTATCTGTACAACTAGTTAATCGATACGGCCGACTACAGATCAACGATCGTGATCGCAAGACAACAGATGAAGCCATATAATTAAGCACATGATTTTATTTTCTTTGCAACTACTGTTTTGACTACTGAAATTATATACCAGTCGTAACAGCAAAATTGTTCTATAGTCCATCCCACAAAATGTTTGTTGTCTAAAAAACCACTAAACGAATTCAGTTTCTTTTTTTCCAGGTTTTCAGCTAACACATTTAACCGTCTTGATACCATTTCGCATAAGAATCACTGAAAGACCCTTTGAGTTATTCAGCTAGAAAGTGAACAGTTTAAAATCGTTTTGCGTCAACCCCACTGTCTTCACAACTGAGCAATGGGGAGAGGAAAAATAGTCAGGCCTTCAGCAATGGTACCAACCTTCATACTCTGGCTTTCATCTTCAAAGTCTGTTCAAGAACCATAAAGAAAAAGGTGTCTAAAAAAGAGGGAACAGTATAGAGGAAAACTGGATTAGGAGGTCACAACAGGAAGAGAGGGTCCCCATTTTAACTTAGAGATAAAGAGATCGACTGGAAAAGATTCAAATCAATCCATAAGACGTTTGGCACGTGAGAGGGGAGTTTCAGCTATGATAGTCCAAAGAGCAGTGAAAAAAAAAACTTGAAAAGGAAATCGTACGTGAAACGTGTGAGGCAACGTGTTACTCCAGGACAGAAAGTTAGAAGCTTAGAGAGGGCAAAGATCATCTTGAAAAAGTTAGAAAATAACTCTGCAATAATATATATATATATATATATATATATATATATATATATATATATATATGTTTGAAGTGTATTTCAATCCTTCATGAGCTTCCGATCCTTAGCTACGATTAATTAATGATGAACATGTCATTTTCGTTTATGATCAATTTCATCACAATTTTTCTGTTAAGCTTGGAGAGTCATTATAGATTCTTATTGCTCAAGGGTTATAAAAACCTTGGAGAATTCCAGTAAGATATCTTTAATCATTTCTAAGTTACAACGGTTCAAATCTTAATCTAACAATTGGACAATTTTCCTGTTACACCCGGTATAATTTTGCTTTTTCTGTTAATAGAAATCTACAGTCGATCCATTTCTATTAAGTTGTGCTTTCTCGACTGGAAGGATCGAAAATGTCAAATGCGGTTAATTCCAAACATGTCAAAAGAGAAAGTTTAAGCCATTCTTAAAAAAAACCGTGTACAACTGGCCATTCTCGTTCTCACAGACCAACATCAACATTCACTGTTTCCATCATTACCTTGCATCCAGGTCAGGATTTTTTTTTGTTTTTTGTTCTTACTCCGTCAGTCTGAATACAACAGCCTGCGCTGTGGCCCTTAAATGTACGTTGTCGAACAATTCGAGATCTTCGGCAAAAATTAAGCAAATTGATTTCCTTGCCATGCGGAACACATTTCTTTTGACCGGCACTATAGAGAGATCGATAAAAAAACTAAAAAAAAACTTTCTGCAACTGTGTGAACTTAAACAGAATTCTTGGTGAACATGGATTTGCGTGTAGGCATACATTTGCCTCTGTCAGTGCTTGCATGCCGTTTTAGAAATCCAGGTCTCTTTATTCAGAAGTTCTGATATATAAGGAATCATGTTTAAAAAAAACTTCTTCAGTAAGTCTTTTCAAATATAATTATATATATTTTAAGACATTTTTTATGTGTATTAGTTCTTTTTTTTTATAGATACAATATTTAAGTAAATGCTCTGTTTATAATAAACAGTATGAACGACATTAACCGGCCTGAATGTCCGATAAACTTTCATAGAAAATATGCGTCCTCCGACAGGAATTGAATCTGAATCCTATACGGAACCGTCATATAGCCTGACGTGCTTTTACCGATTTAGCCACAGAGGAACGTTTCGGTTAGCAAGGTCCATTTTACTGTTTTTAAACTACAATTCTCCATGATTTTCTTTCGTACATCCATATATGCTCGATGAGTATTCAAATCTCAGGCTATATGACGGTTCCATATTGGATACTGGTTCCATTCCCGTCGGAAGACGCATATTTTCTATAAATGTTCAATTAGTAATTAAGAGTAAAAATAATATTTTAAAATTGTAGTTCAATATAACGAATTCTAATCCAAACACCCCTTTTAGAAAGAATCTTTAAGTATACAAGTACGAATTTAACGGAAAAAAATGCCGAAAACCTTTTTGTCGTTGATAAAAAAACAACAAAATAACAGACGACATGCGTTGAACGGATGTCAAAATTCGTTGAAAATGCACCCCTGTCCTCCCTAAACTTAACCTCTTTTTCGAATGTAACTCATAACTGATACAACACTAGTTAATAAAAATGAACACGCTACCGCCCCTGTCTAAATGATTGGATTTCTCTGTATCCTTGGAAACAAAAAAATATGAATTGTATGTGCGTTTAAAACTCAGTAAATTTAAAAATAGGTTATTCTAAAATTCGCTTGAAGATGAAACAGAACTAATGCTTTTAAATTAATTATATAATTAAATTTGAATGTTAATTCCTGTGTAACGAAGAAACCATATTTTAAATCAGTTAATATATATATATATATATATATATATATATATATATATATAGTGCTGATGTTAATAAAACGGTGCTCGATGTAATAAAACAGAGCTATTAAATATATATTAATAAATATACATATCCCTAACCGAACAACGAGTATTAGACTGACATTTATGAAATTGAAATTTTAATAAAAATATATCTGATTATCGCAATGTTGGCGCAGTTATATATTGCACTGAGATTACCTTTTTTTCATTTGAAAAATTTATATTTGGCATTTAAAATAAACGGAATTTATACGTAATTTATGTTATGTTGAAAAATTAGTTATCTCAAAACGCTTAAATAACCCTAGCTAATTAAACAAGAGAAATGAATTTATTGTAACATGTAGGCATAAAAATAAATATCTCCTCTAACCGTTGATCCCGATTAATTTTTAATGTAAATTATTGTTGTTTTTTGTTTGTGTTTTTAAAGAAACGGTAATCTCTCTTCATACTAAGTATAAAAAAATAATTTTGCAATAGTAAAATTATTTTTTTTTTACATATAATATGTATAATGTATATGTATAATATATATATTTATTAATATATATGTGTCTGTGTATGTGTACGTGTGTGTGTGATGGTGTAGTGAAATACATTCGACCAGCAAGAAGCCTTTTGAAAAGAAAGTCGTATGTTATTTGGCCGGATGTTGTGACTTTGTTCGGACCGGAAGCCTTTCAGATTTACACCATTTGACATCATCTCTTACCGCAATAATCCCCAGCAAACAGGCATACACATCGTCTTTGCCGTTGTCGCTCATATAAAGTTATTATTAGTCTTTTCTGAAGGTCTTTTCAGACAAGGTTTATTAAATAATTACATCTGTCTGAAAAACCAGAGAATCAATTTATCAAAGGTGGGGCTTTTCCTCGCCATTTCCGCGTAAATTTAATGTGCGTTTTAATACCCGAGACGATGGCGACGTTGCTACCTCGTGTCTCTAGAAGTCAGGTGATGTTACTTAGAGCGTGACCCACGTGAATACATATTTAAACTTAATTGTCGCTCTGAAAGTAGATCTTGTCTTTGCCCGGCTATCAGATGCATAATGAATTTGTGGGTTCAATATACACCTAGCTTCTCTTTTCAAATTGAACGACGCATTTACATACAGAGAAGAACTTATACTAAAGGTTAGCCGATGTGGAACAATTGATTTAACTATACAATGAACACGATGGATAAATGCCTATTAAAATCGTCAATTCCATTTCACAGCTCATATATATATATATATATATATATATATATATATATATATATACATATATATATATATATATATATATTTGTCATCCACAGACAGGCTGTTTCGCAGCTCATCACTGTGGCTAGACGTCCGGTTGCCTCTAGCTAGGATCGAAACCCGACTGAATTGGCGTCAGTCGGAACTTCTACCACTAAGCCGTCGGCGCACGGCAGGGATGAAGGTGAATTTTATCGTGTTTATTTTTAGATTTAGATAAACACACAGTGACTGATAGTGACTCAATTCTGCCGAAGAGTCATGCAATATTAGCTTAAATAGTCACTCTTTACAAACTCACACCTCAAACCAAAGAGCGCAACCGAAATTATTTTTTTTCAGGAGCCAATATTTTTTTATTAATTTTATATTTTTATTAATTTTATATTAATTTTATATTAATTTTATTTTATTTATTATTTAATTTTTTTTATTTTTTATTATTTTATTTTTAATTTTTATTATTTATTATTTTATTTTATTTTATTTATTATTTTATTTTTTATATTAATTTTATATTAATTTTATTTTTTTATTAATTTTTTCAGGAGCCAATATATATATATATATATATATATATATATACTCTTCTTCTTCTTCTCCCTCCTGCTAGCTATGGGTAAATAGCAGACAGACTGGGTTCTATTGCCTTGGATGGCAACTGATCTAGAAGGAGGACAATTCTGAATTCAAAACCTGAGGAGGCTCGTTTGGGGACCTAGTGGCACGTAGTGCACCAGGTCTGTGTATTAGGCCCTTCAAACATTGTGGATGTTTATGCACAAAACTTTCACCACTATAATCGCATCATATGTGCTGGTGTCTGGGCTGTCAGTTCCTAGGAACTGATCTGATTGACCCTCATACATCGAATTCGACGGGAGCGTCGAGTAAATATATATATATATATATATATATATATATATAGAGAGAGAGAGAGAGAGAGAGAGAGATAGATAGATAGATAGATAGATAGATAGATAGATAGATAGATAGATAGATACCGGGTATAGCATCCAACTTTTCCAAATGGCGTTACAGCTTAATTGTCCATCGCCCAAAATGTATAATATCTAAAAAGTCACTGAACAAATTGAGTTTCTTTTCTCGAGTTTTCAGATGTGTAGCCATCTTGATACCATTTGTCGTAAGATTCACTGAAAAGCACTTTGCGTTATTCACCTAGAAAGTGAACAGTTTAAAATCGTTTTGTGTTTATGTTTTCGGTATCTTCTCAACTGAGCAATAGCAAGAGGAAAAAATAATTCATGTGTTTACCTTCCTATTCTGGCTTCCATGTTCAATTTCATTCAAGAACCAACGGTGAATATGTTTTTAAAAAAGAGAACAGTAGAGTGAAAAACTGGATCAGGGGGTCACACCAGGAAGAGGGATCATCATTTGAACTCAGAGATAAAGAGATCGATTAGTAAAGATCCAGCTCAATCTATAAGACGTTTGACACGTGACAGAGAATTTTCAACTATGACAGTCTAATGAGCAGTAAAAAAAGACGTGAAAATGTAATCGTACGTGAAACCTGTGAGGCAACTTGTTACTTGAAAAATTAGAAGACAGAAAATTAGAAGGTTAGAGAAACGAAGATCATCTTCAATAAGTTAAAAAATGATCCTGGAATAATATATATATGTATATATATATATATATATATATATATATATATATATATATATGTATAAAATTCGCTTGATGAGGAAATGGAACTAATGTCTTTGGTTTAATAACAAAATTAAATTCAGGGGCTTTAGCTTCCATTTCTGAAACATGGTTATCACTGTGTAGCGGTAAAACCATATTTTAAATCTATTAATTTATAATATATATATATATATATATATATATATATATATATATATATATATATATATATATATATATATATGGGGGGCGTGAAGTTTATTTAAATCATTCATGAGCTTCCGATCCTTAGCTATGATTAATTAATGATGAACATATCGTTTTCGTTTATGATCGATTTCATCATACATATATATATATATACACGTGCGCGCGCACACGCACACAGACGCACACACAGACAGACAGACAGACACACACACACACACACACATATATATATATATATAGCTCTTGATTGCTTCTTCATTTCAATAGGTAGAGAGTAGTAAATGCGACAGGCAACAATAAACTGCGGGAGTCCTCCAAACTGATCGCTGCATTTAAGTATTCCATTGATATTTAAGCTTACCTTTTAAAAGCTCAGTGAAGAAGGAGATGAGATATTGATAGTTGTGTCCCTTTAATTGAAAATGTGTGACACACTGACACACGGACATTGACATTTATTATATAGAAGAAGGAGATCAGCTAATGTGAGTTGTGTCCTTTTAATTGAAAAATCATGACAATTGTCACTTATTATATAGAAGAGGATGAGCTATTGAAAGTTGTGTCCTTTGAATTGAAAAAGTCTGGCACGCTGAGACACTGACATTGGTATTTATTATATAGAAGACCGAGATGAGCTATTGAGAGTTGTGTCCCTTTAAGTGAAAAAGTTTGACACACTGACTTTGGCATTTATTATATATATATATATATATATATATATTTGTGTGTGTGTGTGTGTGTGTGTGTGCGCGGGGGGAGTAACATGAAATATATGTGAGAAGGCTAAATAAATTACCGTGCGAAATATACGGACATATAAAAGAAAGTGCTCAATACAGAGCAGGGAAACCGGTGTTTTAACGTGATGTCGCTATAAATCCAGAATTAGGTCCTACCAGGATTCATTATTGGCAGCCACGATTTTAGATAAGGAGATAACACAGTGTTGATAGCAAAAACAGAAAGGAAACTAAAGGAACTCCTACGGAAGGAAAGGGAAAAGAAAGGACTAACGTCAACTGTAAAATATTGATCATGTAGTTGTCAGCCAAAGACACAAGCCAAAATGTGAATTACAAATTGTAGATACAGAAATTAAACAAGAGTAAATCATTTTTTTAACATTTTAATACTTTTTTTTTATAGATAATGATTTACTAACACAAGTCCTACTAATTAACCCATAGATGGAGAAAGAAAAGCTGTGTTCCTACCTTTCCCAGGGGCATGTGCGCATATTGAAAAGATTGATATTGCAGTATTCAGGAAAAAAATCCAATTGAGAGTTTGTTCCACATCCAAGCTTACAGCATCTGGTATTCCCAAACGGTCTAGATACTGACCAGTATTGACGTTGCTTAACCCTTAGCTGTGGAGAGAATCTGTGGATTCATGCCTTTCCCAAGAGTATATGCGAGTTAGTGAATCTAACGAACCCAACAGAAATTTGAACTCGGATCTCCAATTATCAATTACACCACCCGCACATCCAAAACTACAGCATCCGGTATTCCCAAGCGGTCATCCATCTAGATACTGACCAGTCTCGACGTTGCTCAACGGAAATTCGACAAGTGTACATATTTATATCTCTAGGAAGTGTTTTAATAGAGAACGAAAAAGTCCGACACCGTACACGTTGGCTTTTCTCCAAATATTCAGTTCAAACAAAGGAACATTTATTCGGGTTCACAGCACGAGCACACAGGCACCCAATTCCTAGTTAATTATGAACGCGCCGAACAAAATGCTTTCTTATTTTTAACTTTCTATTATGGGTCTGACAATAATATGAGGAATCTTCTCACTGACGAAACGGATTTCTCCCCCACTCCCATTGAGAGCGGGCCGATTTTTGGCTGAAGATCACGCATCAGCTAATATCGGCTTTACGTTAATCGTTAACAGTAGACGGAAGTTATGACACCTATATCCGAAAGCACAACTGGGATAGTGTAAGATGCCTTAGAGAATCTTAATAAAATCCAAAAGAAGAATCAGCAATATTATTGGTACTGATCTGGCACTTCAGTTCACTCACTTTCACACCACCGTAAATTTGCCTCCCCGTGCCTTTTCTATGAACACTTAACTGTGGTCGGAAGATATGGAATCAAATTCCGAAAGCGCATTGCGATAGTTTAAGATGCCTTAGAGAATCTTAATAAAATCCAAGAAAGAATCAGCAATATTATTGGTACTGATCTGGCATTTCCGTTTCACTCACTTTCCCACCGCCGTAAATTTGCCTCCCCGCGCCTTTTCTATGAACACTTTCACGGCAATTGTTCGGATGAGCTCTACGCTATGGTACCTAGATTTTATGAATTTAAGCGCAGTACTAGATTGGCGGCAAGGTCTCATTAATTTACCGTTGCATGCCTCGATCTATCCCTGTCCTTCTCTTCATACTTTCCTCTGTCACGCCTCTTTACTCACGCTCCCACTCTCTTTTAACCCATTGCGTGCTAGTGGCGTCCCCCCCCCCCTTGGGGTGAAATGCTTAAAAAAATGTAAACCTAAGTTCCATGCTAATAGTTTCTTCTTTCGCAACTTCTCGCTGGTGGAACTCTCTTTCGGCTCCATGCTTTTTCAACTTGAGGTATTAATATCTATCGCCGATAAAGCTGAATGTTTCGCCCGTAAATTCTTCTTCAGCCGTCCTCTTCACTCATCCGGAGTATTCGGCCCTAATGCCGTATTTAGAACAGAGTCCCTGTTGAGTGATATGCATATAACCACTTATATTGTTTCTGCAATCATCCCTAATCTACATAACCCAGACTCTCATCCTATCCAGAGTTGTAGGTTTTGAATTCAGAGTTTTCCTTCTCCCAGCCCGGTTGCCAGTCTGCCATTCTATTGTGAGTTTTCATTCACACAAAAGCAAATTCTAAACTCAAACGTAGAAAATAAACGTAAGTAATCAATATTATATATTTATAATATAAACAGAACGAAAATAGATAATTGCTGTATCAGTTTTTGTTTTTTTTTACTTTTTTTTATCCTTTCCTGGCACTGTTGAAAAGACATAAGGCAAATCAAGTTAAAATGTCCTATAAACGATTAAATGGGTTAAGAAAATATTACTTTCAGAGCCATTTGATGAAGTGAAACATGCTTCGCTAATGTGAAACCCG
The DNA here is from genome assembly GCA_964036315.1 of Acanthosepion esculentum. NCBI lineage: Eukaryota > Metazoa > Mollusca > Cephalopoda > Sepiida > Sepiidae > Acanthosepion > Acanthosepion esculentum. The sequence goes on from OZ038479.1 coordinate 70,826,171, forward strand.
TGCCTTACTTTCGATCCACAAATACTTAATTCGAAAGTGTCATTAAACGGTATTAGCTTATCTCACCTGTTCTCGCGGAACCCTTTGGAACCTTTTGCGGAACCTTAGGTTTCCGGGGAACCCCGGTTGAGAAACAAAAGATTATTTAGGAAACCTCCGTTAAAACTGGTGATGTGCTAATTGTACTCGGGATCATAGAGTCAATGCGAATGGCATGTTCTTTAAATTAGCTGCATTGTATAAGCTAGGCCAGGGCTACATACAGTTTTAAATTCAGAGTTATCCTAGACTGGTTGCCAACAATGGCTACATAACCCAGACTCCCATCCTATCCAGAGTTGTAGGTTTTGAATTCAGAATCTTCCTTCTCCTAGCCCGGTTGCCAGTCTGTCATGCTATTTACTTCTAGCTGGGGGAGGAGAGACGGGATACCAAGGAGAAAGGTATGAATCCATCTCTTCTCCGGGAGAGTAGAGTTTGCACGTATCGCCCGGTTCACACTTCTCCCCGGTCTTTTGATAGGAGTAGCAGTTTAAGCCTTTTTCCTTTTCAAGAGTGGGTTTTCCGTACCTTCTAAAGTCTACGTCAAATCTACACACATAGCGACTCTGCCTAAACTCTGAAATGTTATTTAATTTTTACTTTTTATTTTTCGTCAATAAGAGTAGATAGGTTCGCCTATCGCCATGTTCACACTCCTCCCCTGTTTTTTTTAACAGGAGTCAAGGTTTATCCCTTGTTTCCTGTTTAGGATTGCGGTTCCGGTTTCTTCTAAATATCTACTTCAACTCTTAGGTTGCAACCGTTGTATGCTCCGGCCTTCTTCAGGTGATTGAAATTTCGAACTGATTATTCGCCCACCGAGGTAAAGTGTTCTAGTTCCACGTGCAATGCCTCATCCGGATGTCTCAGTGTCAGTTATCTCCCTTTTAACTCAACTCTCCAAGATTTTGTTCAGCTCTGCTGTAGCCAGGTATTGAACTCATAACTCTTTGCGTCAAGTCACTGGATTCAACCAATGCTTTTATCCTCTGGGCAATGTGTCAATCCCCTGATGAGTGCCGGAGAGTACAACAGCCCGAACAATGTAAATAGTGCAACTATACCTCATCTTCCTAGACAGATCTTCTCATTCTCTTTCCCTCCGAGTAACACCCTTGCTTATGGTAAATTGATTTAAAAAAAAAAAGGAAGAGAATGTAATGGAGTCTACTAGAATTCGAAAACGTTTCTCCAGATTCTTAACCTGATTTCCTATCCATTACTCCACCATTCGACTAAGAATCCACCGCTCCTCCGGTAATACTCTAAAAGAATTTACTGTGGACTTCACAAACCTGACAAACACTTTTGCGAGAAAGATTTTATAAATTTCAATCGACAGGTATGTCAACTGTTCAGTCAATAAACTGGTGAACGATATTTAAATAAATAATGCAGACCTAAATAGAGCTAAAATGACGCAGTTAATTAAAATCAACATTTATTATTATCGTGTATCACGAAAGTGGAAAGAAAATCTCTTTTGTGTAGTTGTAACGAAATTAAATGCTTAAATTCATGGGAATTGCGTGATTATTCCCGGGACATCGAAGATATATGCCTCAAAGCATTCACTGGTTGGCTTTAAACTAAATAGGAATATAATTTATGTAACGCATTTGGTTCCTTCAAACGAATAATTACGGGATTATATTTAAGAGCGTTGAGAATTTGTAGCCCTCAATGTTATCATTTTAGGGAGGAAATATTTTTATGCTCGCCATTCTAAGAGGAAAACTCAAATTTGTAAAAAAAAAAAAAAAGAAAAGTGTTCTTCGGATTTTACATTTTCTATCACTTATCTTAGAATTAATAACTGGTGTGTAACGGTTTAATCAGTTTCCTGAGGAATCGGAGAGTCGAGTTCGAATTCCAGTCGAATCCATTACATTAATTTTCGTGCTAATACCCTTGGGAAAGGTGTGAATCCTCTTCTTCTCCCTTCAGCTATGGGTAAATAGCAGGACAGACCAGGTTCTATAGCCTTGGATGGCAACTGGTTTACCGCAGAAAGAATAGGCAACCTACTGCGTGAATTAAAATCTTCCTCGTCAGTTATGTATCGAAAGATACATGATCGCCTAAGCGTGTATCACGCATGGTGCATAACTGACAAGGAGGCACGGATTGAGGAATCGGAGTGCCGAGTTCGAATTCCAGTCGAATCCATTACATTCACTTACGTACTAATACCCTTGGGACAGGTATAAATCCAGTTCTTCTCCACCCAGCAATGGGTAAATAGCAGAACAGAGCCTTGGATGGCAACTGGTCTACCGCAGAAAGAAATGCAAACCTACTACGCCGGGAAAATATCTGCCTCGTCAGTCAAATTTCGAAAGATGCATGATCGCCTAAGCGTGTATCCCGTATGGCATATAACTGACTGAGTGATAAGGAAGGCGTTAATGCCACTAAGACGGAAGGAGGGTTTACTGGGAAGGAAGGAGAATTAGAAGGAATGAAATGGACGCACATTTTGTACTTAAAAAAAATAAACGCGGAACTTATCGTTGCCAACGTGAGGACACAGACAATGCAGGTGCTGAAAAGACAAGATAGAGATCACTGAATCGCAATCAATCCGCAGAAAATAGTAGATGAAAGAATATTTACGATAAAAAAAAAAGACCGCAAGACGACATGGGGTAAAAAAATCTTCAAAAAAAAAAAAAAAAAAAAGAAAAGAAAAGAAAAAAAAAAGAAAGAAAGATGCATAACGTCGGAAAATATTCACCAGATAAAGAGATATAGAAAATCGATGAAATCAAAATTTCAAGACTGTCACTACAATATGTACTCGTGTAAAAGTCGATAGGTCTCTCCTTGAATCATCAGTTTAAAACACCGGTTCCTGTACGAGCGCCGAAGTTAAGCATCGTCGAGCCTAGACAGTATCTAGATGGGTGACCGCTTGGGAATACCAGGTGCTCTTGTTTTGTATGGGTGAAATTGATAACTGCAGGGCCGAGTTGAAATCAGTATTGGGTGCGTTATATTAACTTACGCGCAAATACCCTTGGGAAATGTATGGATCCATCCCTTCTCCCTCTCCAGTTATGGGTTAAGCAAGGCTGGGCCTGGCCAGTCCATAGAGTGGTGACCGCTGTAAGCCCCTGTAAGCTTGGATGTTGGGCAGATTCTCGAATGTTTTCCTGAATACTACAATATCAGTCTCTTCAAGTCAATACGTGCATATAGACCTGGGAAAGCTAGGAATCCACCTTTTCTCCCTCCTTCTATAGGTTAATTATTGCGTCTTGTATCAGCAAAGCATTTTTCCTTCTCTAATAAAACATTCCTCGATATTTAAATAAGTACCTTTATCTAATTTCCGTTAAGCAATGTCGAAACTGATCAGCATCTAGATGGGTGACTGCTTTGGAATACCAGTGCCGTAATTTTGGATGTGCGGGTGGTGCAATTGATAATTGGAGAGCAGAGTTCAAATTCCTGTCGGGTTCGTTATATTCAGTTACACGCAAATACCCTTGGGAAAAGTAAAAAAAATCACATCTTCTCTCCACAGCTATATGTTAAGCAACGTTGATCAGTACGTATATTGGTGACCGCTTGGGAACAGCAGGTGCTGTAAGCTTGGATGGGGAACAAGCTCTCAATTAGATGTTTCTCTGAATATTACAATATCAATCTCTCCAATATGCACACATCCCTGAGAAAGGTAGGAATACAACTTTTCTTCCTCCAGCTATGGGTTAATTAGTAAGTAGGACTTGTGTAAGTAAATCATTATTATCTTCAAAAAATTCTAAAAATCTAAAAAAAAAAATACACTTTTTTAATTTCTGTATCTCCATTTTGTAATTCGTATGTTGGTTTTTTTTTCTGACAACGATATTGTATATTCTGTCTTTTTTTACAGTTGACGTTAGTCTTTTCTTCTCACTTTCCTTTGCTGAATTCTGTAGTAGTTCCTGTAATTGTCTTTCTGTGTCTGCTGTCAACACTCTCTTATCTACGTACCAATAATAAATCGTGGTAGGACTTCTAATTCTGTGTTTAAAGCCACAACACTTCAAAACAGCTTTTCACATACGATCATCGAAGTTAAGCAACGTTGATTCTGGTTAGTAATTGTTAATCGGAGAGGCAAGCTCCGATTCTAGTTGGGTTCGATATATTCACTTACGCCGTTCTTGGAAATGGTATGAATCCGCCTCTTTTCCCCTAACTATGGGTTAATTATTAAGTTTTGCATCACTAAGTCTGTTATTATCTTAATAAAAAAAAAGCAATAAATAATTGCGTACAAAATATTTAGATTTTGGCATAATATATCCATAGATGTTGATATGCCACTAAAATAAATAGCAAAGAAAACATAATGCTTTATTGAGAGGCGAAAATTATTGAACTATATATTTTGGGAAATCGATTATATAGACGCTGAATAGTTTCGGACCAGTTTCATTATTATCATCGTAATTATAATCATATCATTAGATAACGTAGATTAGCGTATCACAACCGGTGGGCCCGGGCGCACCAATGCGCCCTAAAAAGTAGCCAGATGTGGCCCAAGTTAGCAGCAGAGTCATTTATGAATTATTTTATATTTAAAAAAAATCTATATTTTTAAAAAGCTAGAGACACTAAGCATAGGAATTCCATGTCTAAGTCAATCTTTTGTCATTTGATATTTTAAAATGGATGCTAAAATCTTTAATCTTTAAGGAGTGTATAATCTTTTAACTTTTGCCTCCCTTATAGGATTTAAATCAGTCATTATGGGGACTCTAAAAAATAGATTCATCATGAATCCATTTAAATGAAAACTGTACCGCCAATCTTCTTTGGAAAGGTTAATGAGAGTATGTTTATTATATATAAGACCTAACCGACAAAACATTGCTGTAGCGCACGAAACAAAAGTTTCACACAAGCATACTTGAATATACAATGTAATGTACACTATTTACATTATTCGGACTATTGTCCTCATCTTTGTTGCCATATTAATCACAACGTTCGCCTGTTGTACGCTCCGGCCTTCTGCAGGTGGTTGAAATGTTGAACTGAACCCTTTATTTCGCTCGCTTGGGTAGACTGTTCTAGTTCCACGTGCCATGTCTAATGAATGTCAGTTATCAGTTTTCTCCTTAAGGACACATGTCACAGTGGATAAAGGCGTTGATTAGATCCAGTGACAGGACACAAAAGAGTTATGAGTTCAATACCTGGTTAAGGCAGCGGAGAACTTGGAGAGGGGAATTAAAAGGAGATAACTGATAACTGACATCCATTAGACATGGCACGTGGAATTAGAACAGTCTACCCCAGCGAGTGAAATAAAGGGATCAGTTCGACATTCCAACCACCTGAAGAAGACCGGATCGTACAACGGCCGAAACGTTGTGATAAATATGGCAACAAAGATGAGGACAATAGTCCGAATAATGTAAATAGTGTACATAATACCTCATCTCAGAAATATAGACAGATACAATGTAATGTCTTCAAAATAGGTGCTTATTTCAAGAGACTTCTTTATAATTTGCCTGTTTTCAAATTTCATGACTCAATTTTGCCTTATTAAAAGATGCTGAAAAGTTGTTTTTTTTGGTTAAGCAACGTCGAGACTGGCCAGAATTAAAAGACTTACTAGTGCGACCCAGTTTTTGCTATTTTACAAGCGCGCCCTGAAGAAAAAAAAAAAAAAAAAAAAAAAAGGTTGAGAAGCACTGACATAGATCAATAGTGAATTCGATAATCACTGGGTGTGTCATATTTCCGGCTTTGTGCCACCTCTAAGCTACTCTTAGAAAATCACTCTAATCATAATCGTGTTTAGTTCTATAAGTAGGTGGGGTCGTAGAGTCGCTGCGCGGCTTAGAAAGTGACTAGCTCCCTTCACATGTCTCGGTTGCGTGTTACTGCCAAGGATCTTCCGGTCCACTCAGTGACATTGTCCAATCGTTTTTCTTCCGTTTGCCTCTTCGGTATCTTGTATAATGGCAGCGGAAATATTTTTGGTGCTTATAAAGTGGCCATACCACTTCAGCTTTCTCGATTCCACGGTGGTTATAACATCTTCCAAAGTGTCTGTTTCCTGCCTGTTTGCGTCTGGCACTGCGCCGTTTGTGATACCGCTAACGCAAGAGATGGCGGTGTAGCGTCTCGTTTTGTAATGTTTGTATTCTTCGCTGTAATTCTGCTGTTAATGTCCAAGGCTTACAGGCGTAGAGAAAGACTAGGAGGGCCATCTTTGATTTCAGGCAGATGTTCTTGACTTTGCAGGCCGTTCTTCGTTCTGTGACAGCTGTCATTGTTTGCGCTGCTTTTGAAATAATTTCTATTCTTGAGTTCTCTCCGCTGATAAATGGAGATATTTGAATTGGCTCATAACTTCAAATTTCTGACAACTGAATTTGATCTTGGTTAAACGCCGCTTCTCGGTCAGATCCACTTCCAATATCTGCGCAAACATCAGAATTTGATTTGGAATGCGGACTTGACCAGGAAGAGATTTTCCAGCACCTTTCTTAAATATTCCTGGAACTATTGTTCTGTACCATTCGTACATGTTCCAGGAACAATTCGAGGCAGAGTGTTACGTTTGGAGGTCATTTGTTTGTGTAGAAATGGAAGATAACGCTTTTTTTTCTGAGAAGTTATTCTTTTACCAGTTTTATTGACTTTTCCTTTAGATGCCTATCCGATAGCTAGTAGTAAATATTAATTTGAATTTTTATGACATGAAACATTGGCAAACATTGTTAATTTGTTTTGCAAGTATTTCTTACGTCTTAAATTTAATTCCATTGCAAAGCATACGCTTAAAACTCGTCTCCTTCAAATGAAATTAAAATTCTTAACAGGTCAGCTTATTACATGTATTTTAAACGATATACTAAAACTAT
>OZ038479.1:70835593-70898093 GCA_964036315.1 Acanthosepion esculentum
TATGAAAAAGTTAGATATGAAGTAACTGATAGATAGATATGAAAAACTCAGATATGAAGTTACTGATAGATAGATAGATAGATAGATAGAGAGAGAGAGAGAGAGAGAGAGAGAGAGAGAGAGAGAGAGAGTTCGACCAGCACAACTGGAGACAAATCTCCAACTAGTTGCCAAAACAAGTCTCAGTTGTAGCCTGTGCACAATATATATATATATATATATATTATATAGTCAGTAATAGTGGGAGTAGGATATTTCATTACAACAGTTTGGCTATTTCATTTTGAATTTGCTACTTCCCAAAATGACTTTGATTAGTCCTAAATTTTACTTGAAATAGTATAGTGTACCCGTGCCGTCAAAATTGTCGGCGATTTTTATAAATCTTTAAGAATGAGATGCAATGTAAGAAAAGTATTGAAACTCAATGAAGCGGAGATAAAGAATTCAGAACGAGAAAAGGGGGCCAATCTACCGTTTAATAAATCCGATCTCTTTATGTTTTTTATGTTTTTAGACCCTCAATGCTAACCCTGGGTCATTAATTACTTTTGTATTATATATTTTTGTTCAACATCTTTATATATTAGGGACAAGAGCGACTGGGGACATCAGCGCATAAACTATCTAACGAGCTTGGGTGAATGGACGTCAGACAGAGATTGAGAGAGGTGCAAAAAAGAAGACAAAGTTTGCTAAGAGCTACAAAGTACAGGAAAATGTGAAGAGCCATGACCGCCCACACCCTGAAGGGACAAAGAAAAAGAAGTATCAAAATTGTACAGAAATGTATTTATATTTTAAAATCATTCCCCCCACCCCCAATTAAGGCGATAATACCACTAAGACGCAATCGGCTACTGGGAGTGAAACAAAATGAGAAGAATTTAGGGGAAGAAAGCGAAAATCCACTCTGAGACAGGCGATAAATAAAGGAGTGTGAAGCGGGCGAAAGATAAACCTATCTACGCATGTTGAAGAAAAATAAATATTTTAAATAACTAGGCGTTGACGTCTGTATCATTTATTTAAATATCTTTCACCAGTTTAATAATAGCCGTTTCCATACACGAAACTTTCACCATTTATTGACTGACCGGTTCCCTGTCAGTTGACATTTATAAAATCTTTGACGCAAAACTGTTTGTCAGTTAATTCTCTTTATAGTATTAATGGAGAACCAGTGGAGATTAAGGAGAACGGTGGAGTAATGTATAGCAATTTAGGTTAAGAATTCGAAGTAACGTTTTCGAATTCCAGGCGAGTTCTTTACATTCTCTTTTTTTATCAGTTCACCCTAAGCAAGGCGATAATGCCACTAAGACGCAAAGGGTTTTACTGGGAGTGAAAGTGAACGAGAAGACTTTAGAAGGAACTGATACCGAAACACCCGAACGAAGCACAACCTGTGGAGCTAGAACAATCCACCCCAGTGGACGAAATAAAGGGGTCGGCTCGAAAATGCAATCACCTGAAGAAGGCCGGAGCGTAAACGGCCAAAACGTTGTGAATATATCAACGAAGATGAGGAGAATAATTCGAACAATGTACATTGTGTAAATGAGAATGAGAAGGCTTTAGAATGAAATGGAAACCCAATGGTGAATCAAGAAAAAAGTGATACCCCTTTACTACTGTTCAAATGTCTGGGAAGAAGTGAAAACCGGGCGATAGTTGAACCGATATACTCGAATTGAAGAAAAATAAATAGTAAATGCAATTTCATAGTTTGATCGGAGTCGTTGGAAATATACAGTTGAAGTAGATTTTTTAAAGGAACCGGAAACCCAATCCTGAATCAGGAAGCAAGGGACAGGCCCCAACTTTTGTTCAAAAGATCTCAGTGTGTAACCGGGCGACAGGTGGACCTGAATACTTCTATTAAAAAAATATAAATGAAAAAAAATAAATAGTTAATAAAATTTAAGAGTTTAGTCGGAGTCGCTATAAGTTGATATAGACTTCAGAGGGACGTAGAAGCCCAAATCCTGAACCGGAAATTAACGATAAACACCTCCTGTTAAAAAGACCGATGAGCGTGTAACAGGGCGATAGGCGAACTTGTTTATTTCTATTAAAGAAAATAAATGAATAAATAGTAAATAAAATTTAAGACTTTAGTCGGAGTCGCTATAAGTTGATATAGACTTCAGAAGAACGTAGAAGCCCAAATCCTGAACCGGAAATAAGTGATACTCACCTCCTGTTAAAAAAACCGGAGAGGAGTGTGTAACTGGCGATAAGCGAACCTGTTTACGTCTATTAAGGAAAAATAAATGAATAAAAATTAAATAGTAAATAAAATTTAAGAGTTTAGTCGGAGTCACTATAAGTTGATATAGACTTCAGAAAGAACTAGAAGCCCAAATCCTGAATAAGTGATAAACACCTCCTGTTAAAAAGACCGGGGAGGAATGTTAACGGGACGTTAGACGAACCTATCTAGTCCAGTTAATTATCTGGAAACTGTTTTAGCAGACGCTGGAAAGTATCGCGGTGGGATAGCAAAAAATGCCTTCCAAAAGCTAAACAAAGTATTAAGAAACTGGAAATTCAGCGAGATTAACAAAGGAATATTCTTCAGCTCCAGAGAATATCCGGAGTAAACAGATTAAGAGGAACCGTTAAACTTTGCAAGCGACACTAGGAGACTATTACTGATGTAGGTGTTTCGATATTCGCATGTGAGGGTTTATGCCAAATCTAAGCTTAGTAAATCCCAATAAATAAAGGAAAGAAAATTACACATTACCCCACAATTATTAGACCCCATGTCTAATACCTAATGTCCGCACGTTTTTGCTTTCGAACTGACTTCAGAATTTTAGTTTCACGAATAAATTCAGATAAAGTTTATATCCTTTGTACGAGATACATTGAATTGAAAACCTCTGTTGCTTCCCTGGAGCCCACAATCATCACAAATATGAAACATCACAAGCAAAATCTGCTCCTCAATGAATAACAGTTGTTAGATCATAATTAATACAAACAAATATATATATATATATATATATATATATATATATATATATATATATATATATATATATATATATATATATATATATATATATATATATATATATATATATATATATATATATATATATAAAAGTGTATTTAACACCATATTAGGGCATAAATTATCAGATAAAACGTTTTAAATTTGCATTTTTTTTATTGGAAAAAAAACACTTAAATTAATCTATTTATATTGTTCGGACGACTATCATCCTCATCTTTCTTCCCATATTTATCACAACGTTTCGGCCGTTGTACGCTCCGGCCTTCTTCAGGTAGTTGGAATGTCGGAACCCTTTATTTCCTTCGCTGGGGTAGACTGTTCTAGTTCCTCGTGCCATGTCTAACGGATACAGTTATCAGTTTTCTCTTGTTAATTCACCTCTCCAAGTTCTCCACCGGCTTAACCAGGTACTGAACTCACAACACTTAGGGTCCTGTTACTGGATCTAACCAACGCCTTTATCAACTGTGCCATGTGTCCTTGTGGGCATCTGTGTATGACTTTCTGGGACTTATAAACTTAATGTCTTGAGCAACCTGTTCTTATATTGCAATTTTTGCTGTTATCATTGCATTTCTTTACCAGAGCTCATATTGCAATTTTTATTGTTATTATTGCTTTTCTCTGGCACTCCTTATTACTGGTTCCCATATTGTATTCATTTCTATGCTTGAAGAAGGCCGGAGCGTACAGTGGCCGAAACGTTGAAATAAATATGGCAACAAAGATGAGGATGATAGTCTGAAAAATGTAAATAGTGTACATAATACCTCATCTCAGTAATATAGACAGATATTAAAATTACTGTACTGTATAATATATTACATCGTAATATAGCTTAATTGTTCAGTATAATATACCTTTGAAGCAAATAAAGGTGCATTTTGTCCACATACAATTTGTAAAACTTCAGTGAATTTTAAATTTGATAAGGCTGTGCTGTATGGTTTTCATTGATCAACGAAATGAAACTGCAACGCTACGGTTATGAACCTAAGTCTTAAAATTCATTTCCACAAAGAACGGTAGCGATTTTTAAAAACATATTTTGTGTCGTTATTATCAAATGAAACCTCAATTTTCAAATTGAATGCAATACCAAGGCTCTAAAATTAACTTGTCCTAACGGGAATTGGTTGATTTTTATTTAGCGGTATATCAACACCTCTATGGGTTATTTAATGCTGAAACCTAAACATTTTGTACGTAATTTTATGCTTTCAAGTACAGATATCTTGTACATAATTTAATATTTCCAGAGTAAAGGTATGATTTTTAGATACAAACTTCGGAGATTATAATGGCTGTTCCAATAACTTGGACCGATTTTAAATGTGAATTAAGTTTAAGCGTCTAATGATTTTTTTTCTTTCAGATTTGGCAGACATTTGGGTGATATTATTTTTCACACATAATTGCTATAACCTAAATAACAATATCCAATAGAGAAAGAAATAAAGCTTCGCCAATAATATTTATTTACTGCTGACTTTGATCCGTCTTAATGAAACACCCTTATATATAATCCGTCTTAATGAAACACCCTTATATATAATCCGTCTTCATGAAACATCTTTATGTATAATCCGACATAATGAAACACCCTTTATATATTTTGCTAAAAATGTATGAAAATCCATTGTTATAGTAAAAACTATAAAAATACATTTTTATATATTTTTAGCGTTTTTAATTGTCACTTTAATATTGTTGCTCATATTATTTTAAAAATGTACTGTGGACTTTTGTTTGGAGGGTCACCATTTAACCATAGCTAAGATCCTAACAGGTGTTACCACTCCGAACCAGGTCGGATCTGGTAACAACAGCAGTTAAGTGGTGGTTCCATGGCCCTGAAAGCCTCCTATCCCCCGATCAGATGTCTTAGTTTACCCAGGACGAACGTATGACAGAGAAGGAAGATAATTTTAAAATAAGTGCTGATATTCTTTTATCATTTCCCATTTAATTCTCTTTATATCATTAAGGAGGGTGTGGGCTGTGGATTTTAGTAGTAAGTGTGGGGTAATGCGTAGCAGCTCTGATTAAGTAATCGGAGAACCGTTTTCGAAATCCAGTCGTGTTTATTACAATTTCTCTTCTATTTAAAAAAAAAATTAATTCACCCTAAGAAAGGCGTCCATACCATTAGGACAAAATGGGGTTAGTGGGAGTGAAAGAAAATGAGAATTCGCCCGTGAAGAGGGATGGCAATAAAAGTACAGCATTCAGGAAGACAGAAGATGGTGACTGACGTTGCATTTGAATTTTTGAAGATTGTGGGCGCCAGGGAAGCAACAGAGGTTCGAGAAAAGAAAGTATTCGGGATTGAACTTACGGTTACATCTAGATATTCCATTGGCAAAACGATAGGGCCTAGTTGTCAATCTAATCAGTCAGTTATGTGCCACGCGTGATACACGCTTAGGCGATCATGTATCTTTCGATACATGACTGAAGAGGCAGATTTTTTTTCCCGTCGTTGGTCGCCGTTTCTTTCTGCGGTAGAGCAGTTGCCATCAGACGCTATAGAACCCAGTCTGTTCTGCTATTTACCCATAGCTGGAGGGGGAAGAAGATGATTCATACCTCTCCCAAGGGTATTAGCACCTAAGTGAATATAATGGATTTGCTGGAATTCGTACACGGCTCTCCGATTCCTCAATCCGTGCCTCCTAGTCAGTTTTGTACCACTCGTGATACACGCTTAGGCGATCATGTATTTTTCAATATATGACTGACGAGGCAGATTTTTTTTCACGCCATTTCTTTCTGCGGTAGACCAGTTGCCATTCAACCCGGTCTGTCCTGCTATTTATCCATCGAAGAATAGGATTCATATCTTTAGCAAGGGTATTAGCACGTAAGTGAATGCAATGGATTCAACCGGAATTCGAACTCGGCTCTTTGATTCCGCATTCCGATCCGCTACCCATTATTCCACCGTGTCAATCTGGTAGTAAGGTTAAATTCAAGCGGTCGAAGTAGCAAAGCAAGATTAGAATTAGAACAACTACCATGAAAATATTTATAGAAAAGACCGAGCGAAACCACGTCGTGATGCCAGGACAGGGCCGATAACATTACAGATTATTCTTTGGATTTTGTCAAGAAGAGTTATATAGTAGAAGCATCCGATCAAATGTGGCAGCAATATTCAATTGACGAAGGGATGATGGCGATTCGCTCTGATATAATAACCACTCCCAGTTATCCTCATTGGGCACTACACTTTAAAAAAAAAAAAATTTTCCCGTCCTTATCTAATCTAAATACATATCTGGAAACCCCACTGGTTAGTAGTGATAAACAAGTTAGCCTTTTTGGGTGGTCGAAAATTCTTGCCTTGTGTCAGACTGTTAGCCGATCGAAAGATATTAAGAAATATTTGGCAGCAAACGAGTTCAAGAACGTTACTATTTCTGACGATTTAGATCAGTTTAGAGCTCCTCACCCCTGAAGCCATGTGTCATACTCAGCTAAGGTTAAAAAAATATCAATTATCGTTGACCTGAAAAGCCCAACAGTGTCAAATTAAAAAAAGAACATGAAAAAACAAAAATATCTAGCGTGGAAGGGTATAACTATTAGACAGACTGTAAATATTAAGAAATTGAAAAATTGTGTGTGTGGGTGTGTGTGTGTGTGTGTGTGTGTGTGTGTGTGTGTGTGTTGTGAGAAAGAGAGAGAGAGTGGTGAAGGTTACAGGGGTTAAGAAGGGAGAACAGGAAGTGGCTATCAGCCAATGCTGACAAGCCGGAAGTGATATAACAGACACATCACTCACCTTCTTATTGTTTTAATAGAAGCCTTCGATCCGCGCATATTATCGATTTCGGCTGGTTCGATGCGTCAGTAGGGTATTAAAAAAAAAATTGGTAAAGTTTCCCGATCAGAAATCTATCTGACCACTTCAAGTAAGTTTTCGTTTATCTCCGTCGCATTTTCCGATTTTTTTCGCCAAGACAAGCAGACAGGGACCGCCATATATAGACACCTGAAAAGGGACGACCTATTGGCGGGCGTGCAAGCTGCTAGGTTAGGTAGAGGCTATTAGGGTTACAACTTATGGCAAGTCCATCCATATAACTCTTCTTCTGACAGATGAAATGACTGAGAGTGAGAGAAGTGGGCAGAGGAAAAGATGAGGGAGTCTTTATGCTGAACAAGGAGCTGAGCAAAGTTTTCAGAAATACTACCTTTATTTTATTGGATTAGCCAAAATCTAAAAACAGAATTAGAGTTGAAAGACATTAGTTTTAATTGACTTAATACAAAATCAACCATTTTGTTTGTATCATCACAATTCTTAAAGCGTCCTGGGTATGACGATAAACTACATCCGATAGCGATGCTTCTGATCAGGAGGTTTTCCGGAGTGTGGGAAAAACAATTTAACTGCTGTTGTTGTTCCCAGATTCAACCTGACCCGCGGTGGCAGCATTTGTTAGGGTCCCAGCTATGGGCAAATAGTGAAAACCCCCATACTGCTGCAAATGCAATCTGTAAAGCGAAAACTTCATTTTCGTATACAACGACTTTAGAGTTGATTCTCCTAGATGAAAATTGGTTCGAGACAGGAAGTGGGTGGATAAGTCACCCATACTTTTTGAGGGGGCTTAGAGAGATGTAATGATATGAAAGATTGGGAGAAGAGAATTTCCGAAAAATTATGTTGATAAATACGAATACGCGAAGCGAAATCGCGGGAAGAGAGTCGGAGACAGAAGAGAGACAGAAGAGAGAAGAGAGACCCACGTGATTCTCTCCCAACTTCAGCCTTGTGCCAAACTTTACCAGCAGCAGCAAACCTGAATTCTTGCCAGGTCAACGATAGTATCACATTCAATTTAGATGCGGGCTGGGCTGATAAATAATCGCATGCGAACTCTGATAAACCAATTATTACACAGAGGACTGTTATCAAAACAGTATTTACTTTTGTTCAGTTTATTCAAGTGTTATTTTTTTCCTGGACGTCATCGCCCTGCTTGGACCATCCCGACACGAAGATACCTGCGACGATTCGATGTTGGCTGCCTTATGATCAAACTTAAATCACAACGTGGGATAAGGTTAGCTCTGGACTGAAGCTCTCGCTTCAGCGACCAGCCGCGGTCTTGGACAACCGGCTAGGGTGTTGCAGGATTACTAGCTTTGTAAAGACAAATTATGACAGGAAGAAGTAGGTAAGATCTGTAACGGTACAAAAAAAAAAGTCTAATTCCATTCCCACTTTTTATTTACCAATGGATCGTATCTATGAAAATTGAGATCTTCGCGGAATTTGACTCCCAAAGAATAAAATTGAAATACGCTAACGTAAATAAGGTTTCAACGATTGCATCATCATGCGCGTGGATTAAAGATCAATTATCTTAATCCAACTAATGGAGGGATTAAATGTGAATTTATGTTACATAATGTCATGCTTGAACGCTAGAGATTAACGCTATGGAGTGATTTAAAAACAAAAACAACCAAAAAAAAAAAGCAAAAAAAAACGCCTTCCAAAAGCTAAGCATAATATTAAGAAACATGAAAAGTTCGTTAGAAAATAGTACGTGACAGTCACGTAATATCAATCCTCCTATATAGAAGAGAATCTCCTCACAAATGAAGTAGAGACTTGAAGCAAAAAAAAATCTGGTTCAAGGCTTACGGCCATATCACGTTAAAACACCGGTTCACGTACGATCAATATCTATCTATCTATCTATCTATCTATCTATCTATCTATCTATCTATCTATCTATCTCATTCTCTTCAATATCTATCTATCTATCTATCACTAAATCATCCATAACTTTTGTATTATCCTCTCAAATTACACCCAAATCTCAGACAATAAGTAATAATATCGTATTTATTGTCTGTGAAAATTATAGAATATAATACAACTTTGAAAAAAAGTTATACCTACTTTGCTGGCGAAAACAATGCCGTTCTGAACAATTTGGCCACAACTGTACAGCTTCTGCCAATTCTGACATCTCTAACTAGCGCATCAGCTTTTTTCTCCTCAACCAGCAAGGACTTTGACGTTTTCTCACTAACTCTGTACTCATATTTATATTATGACGCGCCACTGGGAACACTTTCTCTTGTGACAGACAACATGTACATGATAAAGGAAACACATTCATTAATTCAATCCTAAATGTCATATTTAATATATGCCTGTGAACGGAAGTCTTCAACGTCCGATTTGTTTTCAGTTGTTCCCAAAAATTTTCATTTATCGATTACTAGCAACATGGCCCAGCGTTGCCCGTGCTTGATTAAAAAAATTGTACGACTCATACAGCAATCGCTATCACTTGACTTAAAATATTTTTGCCCTTCCTTGTCTTTAAAGCAGTGCCCTTTGCCGTGCTGATGTTGCTACATGCCTTACTTCTTGCCTATCTCACACTGCGAATTTTTTCTAAGCTCTATACTAAACATTAAATCTGTTACGAAAAAAGAACTAAGCAAAATGAACACAAAACGATCAGCTTTAAAAGGGAATCGTAACTGGAAAAACCGAATGAAAAAAGAATGTTAACAACAAATACTTTTTAACACCCAACCCTGTTCTGCGGAATCAGAATCAACGTTGAGTTTAAGCAAGCGAATGAGCCAATTGGAGTAAAGTGCCATGCAGATTTAAATTTTTCCCACTTGTGATGAATGCAGCTATCGAATTTTTTGCATGCTAGCATGCTAGTTAACATTCGTGTCAGTCAGCTGATGGTTCTCACGCTGGCCAATAGAATCTTCCTGCATATTCGTGGCAGCAAGCTATAGGCTCTCACTCTGGCCAGTAGAAAATGGCTGCAAACTACATGAAAATTGCCATAGAAGCATGAAAAAATCGATTATTTCCACTATCGATGGGAGTTGGGAAATGCAAGTTCTTGGCCTTCTCGCTAACTTGGAGCACGTGCATGTAAATTTTGGTGCAAATCCGTCGAAAATCGCGGCCGTGCATTCGTTACACGCACACACATATCCTGCCTTTTATAGATTGAGATTTTATTTTGTTTTCGTCAAGTGGGAGTCCACTCTTGAAGAACCCATTTCAGGGACTTTATAGCCGGTCATAAAACATGAAACGCTTAAGTTTGAAGTAAAATCATAAACAATTAACGTCTACGTTTTTTTTTTTGTTGTTTTTTTTTTACTTTCACTAAAATAAACCCAATGCAAAGCCCAAGGCCTACTTAAGGTAGATTTTTTTTTATTAAATTCGGTCTGTAAAATAAACGTAAGAGAAGACATTTAGAAGCGAATATTATGAGGATATGGCGGATAGATAAAGATTGACCCTGAATTTGAAGAGGTTATGAGTGTAGTGTTCGGGGAAGCATACACACAGGAATCTTTCATAAAGTTGGGGTTTTTAGAAGAGAGTTTGGCCGTGGAACTTCGTTCTTAACAATGGAATGTAGATAGAATGGGGTGATTCAAGTCTGTGGACATAGCAAGACGGCCCGTGGGTGTAAATGTCTGAGCTGGTTGCCATAAAGCATGGATCTCGTCCGAGCATTTGTCACGGAAGTAACAATAGGCTCGGGTTTGTTTGGAAAGGGGATGTAGGGGTATATAAATTGGTCATCCTACACAAGGCCAGGGAAATGA
The DNA here is from genome assembly GCA_964036315.1 of Acanthosepion esculentum. Taxonomy (NCBI): domain Eukaryota; kingdom Metazoa; phylum Mollusca; class Cephalopoda; order Sepiida; family Sepiidae; genus Acanthosepion; species Acanthosepion esculentum. The sequence continues at coordinate 70,846,245 of OZ038479.1, forward strand.
TTTTGAACTCTGTCAAGGATGGTACGTGATGACTGGCCTGCTTTCGTACAGTTATAGCAGCAATAATTCATTTTAATGAGTCCCAAATCATAAGTGTGACAATATCTCGCGGCTAGATCCGGACACGTCGATCGCAGGAATATGTCCCGAAATTATCATTTGCAATCAGTGAACTGAATGAATTATTAATAGAGACCGAATAAGTCTTGTCTGTCTTTGACTAGTTATAACAAAATACTTATTTGTCATGATAAGTTTAAGGACTGAACACTAGTTAACCTACTCTAGACCACAGAAAGCCTATAGAAACATCGTTCCGGCTTAATACCTGAAATTGTAAAGTCTTTTTTATAGTTCAAATCTAGACAAGGGCAAGGATCTGAATTCTTAGATTCGAGACGAACAATTACCACTGCCGACCGCACCCCCTGTCGGTCTCTTGGCACAACCTACACTCCCTATCTTGAAGACATAGTTCAAACTCAGACAAATCCCAGGATTCCGAATTCTAATTTTCGAGACTAGCACCCGCCACTATTGTCAGCCTCTTGGAGCAACCTACTCTCCTTATCTTTAGGACATTGTTCAAACCCAGGCAAATGCAGGGTTTCCGAATTCTTACATTCAAGACTAACACCGGACACTTCTGTCAGCCCCTTGGCGCAACCTACTCTCCTTATCTTTAGGACATTGTTCAAACCCAGGCAAATGCAGGGATTCCGAATTCTTACATTCGAGACTAACACCGGACACTTCTGTCAGCCCCTTGGGGCAACCTACTCTCCTTATCTTTAGGGCATTGTTCAAACCCAGGCAAATGCAGGGATTCCGAATTCTTACTTTCGAGACTAACACCGGACACTTCTGTCAGCCCCTTGGCGCAACCTACTCTCCTTATCTTTAGGGCATTGTTCAAACCCAGGCAAATGCAGGGATTCCGAATTCTTACATTCGAGACTAACACCGGACACTTCTGTCAGCCCCTTGGGGCAACCTACTCTCCTTATCTTTAGGGCATTGTTCAAACCCAGGCAAATGCAGGGATTCCGAATTCTTACTTTCGAGACTAACACCGGACACTTCTGTCAGCCCTTTGGCATAACCTACTCTCCTTATCTTTAGGGCATTGTTCAAACCCAGGCAAATGCAGGGATTCCGAATTCTTACTTTCGAGACTAACACCGGACACTTCTGTCAGCCCTTTGGCATAACCTACTCTCCTTATCTTTAGGGCATTGTTCAAACCCAGGCAAATGCAGGGATTCCGAATTCTTACTTTCGAGACTAACACCGGACACTTCTGTCAGCCCTTTGGCATAACCTACTCTCCTTATCTTTAGGGCATTGTTCAAACCCAGGCAAATGCAGGGATTCCGAATTCTTACTTTCGAGACTAACACCGGACACTTCTGTCAGCCCTTTGGCATAACCTACTCTCCTTATCTTTAGGGCATTGTTCAAACCCAGGCAAATGCAGGGATTCCGAATTCTTACTTTCGAGACTAACACCGGACACTTCTGTCAGCCCTTTGGCATAACCTACTCTCCTTATCTTTAGGGCATTGTTCAAACCCAGGCAAATGCAGGGATTCCGAATTCTTACTTTCGAGACTAACACCGGACACTTATGTCAGCCCCTTGGCGCAACCTACTCTCCTTATCTTTAGGGCATTGTTCAAACCCAGGCAAATGCAGGGATTCCGAATTATTCTTACGAGACTAACACCGGCCACCCCTGCCAGCTCCTTGACGCGACCTTCTCTCCTTATCTTTAAGGCATAGTTCAAACCCTGGCAAATGCAAAGATTTCTGAATAATTTTCGAGACTAACAACAGCCACCGCCGACCGCTACCCCATTCACCCCCCTTGTCGCACCCTATTCTCCTTATACTTATATTTTTTCGCATGACCTTGAAATTAATTTAGGATTAAATATCTCGCTACTTTTCTGCTATTTCCACTGAAAGTGTTCAGGCGAACTAAATTCCTTATTTCCCCAATTTGAAACGGTCCCTGTAATGACAAGCCATTCCTCGCAAATTGCAACGAAATACCCTCATTCCCCGCTTATTCCACCCGAACCGCTTCTACCCACGAACTACTGTCTTGTGGAAGCGACTCCCAAGAGAATACTTTCCTGATCACAACAATCTTAGCTTATTTATGTCTAGGATTAACCGTTATCTTCCCCACATATCCCCCATAATCTGTGCTGTTACTCTACCTCGAGTGTCTCTTGACTCTGAAGATCAGTACAATAAAAAAAATAACACCGGACAATGAAATTAAGAAAGTTTAGCGCCTGGTCAGTATTGAAATTTGTGTTCACATTAAAATCAGGAGTGTTTAGCGTTTGTTACTTTGCGCTATATTCAATCAAATTTAGTATAGTGATTTTCCAAGAGTAGCTTAGACGTGGCACAAGGCCGAATGTATGGGGCACCCAGTGAGGATCTAACTCACTATTCAGTCGGAATTGTTCTAGCGAGACTAACGCTTGCTAACCATTACACCGCCTCGAGGTGCCCGAAATCAAACTTAGTACATATCACATGAAAACTGGCGCAGTAAAATCTTGCACCAATTAAATTACTTTTTTGACCTTGTATCGTACTAAGGTAACTTTCGTAAATAGGTTATTAGAATGGCACAATTGTAGCAGAATAGATGGGATTCAGTAGCAAAGACACTGGAAACACGCTCGCAACGAATTCTGGTTTAGTACGCATCGACGTGAATTACGATGAACGCACGAAAGTCCTTCTCCCGACGCAACAAGAACTCGCCATTTTTTTTTTAAATTGCGTATTTGACCTTGTGCCGTACTGAGGAAACTTTCGTAAATAAGCTCTTAGAATGGTGAAATACAATCCCCCTATACAAATGAACTTATCTGATCTTCTTCCGTATTTAGAAAAAAAACTTATTTGATCTTGTTCCGTGTTTAGAAAAAAAAAACATACCTCTTAGAAGAATGGCACAATACTATCTTCCAACACAAATTATTTTACTGGGTCTGATGTTAAACTACACCCGGCAGCAAGGTTTCTGATCGGGAGGTTTTGAGTAGCGCGGAACGACCTCTTATTTGCTGCTGTTCCCAGATCCGCCCTGAGCCGGGGTGGTAACACCTGTTAGGGTCCCAGCTATGGGCAAGTAGTTTTTACTTCACCATGATCTATTTTCCGGGAAGCTTATTAAATATGCTAATATAAGTCTGGCGTAATACAATCTTTGTAAACCATATAACTTTGTTATTTAAGCTTGTTCCGTATTCAGCTAAGTTTAACAAATAAGTTGTTCATGAGAAAATTGGCGCAGTACATTCTTCCCAATCCAATTACCTCTCTCATTTGACCATATATCGTTTTCTGAAAAGTTAGTAAATAAGCTATTAGAAGTTTGGCGTAATACTCTCTTCCAACGCTAATTCCATTTCTCAATTAACGATGTTCTGTATTCAGGGAAGCTTAGTAAAGAAGCTATTTAAAGAATGGCGCAGTACAATCTTCCTATACCAATTGCATTACTCATTTGCCTTGGTAGCATATTCAGGAAAGCTTAGTAAATGTGTTAGAAGTTTGGAGCAATACAATCTTCCTTCGTTAATCATTTGATTATGTACAATATCCAGAAAAGGTTACTAAATATAGTTTTAAAAGAATGACGCTATACAATCTTCCTACATTTCTCATTTAACCATATACCGTATTCAGGAAAGCTGACTAAATCAGTTATTAGATATCTGGTGCGATACAATCTTTCTTCAGGAAATTGCCTTACTCATTTGATAACCCAGAAAAGGTTACTATATATATCTACTATTAAAAGAACGACGCTATACAATCTTCCTACGCCAATTACATTTCTAATTTAATCATGTACCGTATTCAAGAAAGATGACTAGATAAGCTATGAGAAAACTGGCGGAACACACCCGGAACTACACTATTATCGCCAGTCAGCAAAGTGTCGTAAGGGGGAAAACGCGTGAGTGAGCATGTCTCTTTCGATTCATAACTGACTAGGCAGAAGATTTTCCGGTTTTGTTTCCGTGGTAGACTGGTTACCAACCAAGACTACAGGACTCCGTCTAGTCCTGCTATTCAATCCCCATCTGAGAGATGAGATGTATCCAAACTTTTCCCGATGGTATCTGCGTGTAAGTGAATGCAACAAAGTAGAAATCGAACCCACCTCTCCGATTTCACTTTCAAAGCCGATATCCATTAAACAAACAAACACCAAAACGTACTACATATGTATGACGCAGTAAATGTCAGATATATCGTCTATCCATTTAGCCTGGTGCCAAACAAGGAAATATCCTTCTGCCATACAAGAAAATATCAATCTATTCTCATCACATACAAGGACATATCAATCTATTCTCAATGGCATACAATTACATACAAGGAAATATCAATCCATTCTCATAAGTTATATCCTTGTGCCATACAAGGAAATATCCTTGTGCCATACAAGGAAATATCATTCTGCCATACAATGAAATATCAATCTATTCTCAATCACATACAATTACATACAAGGAAATATCAATCTATTCTCATCAGTTATATCCTTGTGCCATACAAGGAAATATCCTTGTGCTATACAAGGAAATATCCTTGTGCTATACAAGGAAATATCCTTGTGCCATACAAGGAAATATCAATCTATTTTCATAATATACAAGGACATATCAATCTATTCTCAATTACATACAATCAATCACATACATGGAAATATCAATCTATTCTTATCACTCATATCCTTGTTCCATACTGGGAAATATCCTTGCGCCATACTAGGAAATATCCTTGTGCCATACAAGGATATATCAATCTATTCTCATCACTTAACATCTCTGTTAGAAACATTTGAAAATCTAGATGCGTTCGTCTCTTTATTGTTTATTAATATTCTGCCATTATATGGCATTGGAATGTGCGAAGAACAAGAAATGTTTATGACCTCTCAGTGCTGCCATTTTGTCTGTCAATAAATTCAGCTTCCTTACAATGAGGTTTTCCGACATTTTGCGTGTGTTCCTCCATGGCTGAAAAAGGATATTTGTTTCAATTTCTCGTTGTATGTCGACATGCTTATTTCTCTAAGTGTTGTTTCTGTACATGTGTGTGTGTGTGCGTCCACGTCTACTTTCTCTCACTCCATCCCTCTCGATCACAAGCTCTCTTTCTCTTTCTCTCTCTCTCTCTTTCTCTTTCTCTCAATGTGCGACTTGCTCTTAAACATATCGTCTGCATATTTCAATTGATAATTTCCACAAAACGCTCTTGCGTATTTTTTTTTGTCCAATCTCTTCCAAAAAGGCTGGCTTTGGTTAATGGTTAGTGATAGTGTCTGGTTGACTTTTCTTCTATGTAACATACCTCTTCAAAACGAAGACGATCATGGCTCTCCACAATTCCCTGTGCTTCGTACTTCTTAACTGTTGTCTTTTTGTTATATATCCTAATCCTTTTACATAAGCTCGCTATGTTATGCGTTGTTTTCCTCTGTCCCTCTTGCCTTCAATCTGTCCTGTGAGTATCAGATTTTCCAAGCCTACTTTCTTCATTATATGCTCTAGAAATGTCAATTGTCTCTTCCTGGTGTTAAAAAGTTTCTTTTGTTTTCATTTTATTTAAAGGTTCGATGTTACTCGCATGTTCTGTACCTGGTATCTTCAGCAGCTTTCTGTAAAACCACGTGTCTGTTGCTTCAAGTTTTTTTATTATCTTTGATGAGATTGTCCAGCATTCACTGACATGTATCAGGAGTTAGTTGATTTGTTTAACGGTTTTATCGACTCCTAATGGGCCATTTAATGCCGAAATTTAATTTTCTTAGGAGAAGTAATAAAAAACATGTTATTCTGCTTTTACAATAGAATACATGGTAGATGATACTCAGCTTTTGTGCTTATACATGTTTGGGTGGATATGATTATTAGAGGCGATATGTGTTTTGTTTTGTATCTGTCTATATTTCTGAGATGAGGTATTATGTACACTATTTACATTATTCGGACTATTGTCCTCATCTTTGTCGCCATATTTATTACAACGTATCGGCCGTTGTACGCCCCGGCCTTCTTCAGGTGGTTGGAATGTCGAACTGAATCCATTATTTCGTTCACTGGGGTAGACTATTCTAGTTCCACGTGCCATGTTTGATGGATGTCAGTTATCAGTTATCTCCTGTTAATTCCCCACTCCAAGTTCTCCACTGCCTTAACAGGGTATTGAACTCGCACTGTTTGGATCCTGTCACTGGATCTAACCAACGGCTTTATCTACTGTGCCATGTGTCTTGATAACTGACATCCATCAAACATGGCACGTGGAACTAGAGCAGTCGACCCCAGTGAGCGAAATAAAGAGTTCAGTTCGAAATTCCAACCACCTGAAGAAGACCGGAGCGTACTACGCCCGATACGTTGTAATAAATATGGCAACAAAGATGAGGACAATAGTCCGAATAATGTAAATAGTGTTTTGTTTTGTTTTTGTTTTTTGGGGATTTTTTTAAGTTATAAAGGGTGTTCCAATAACTTGGACCGATTTTAGATGTGAATTAAGTTTAAACTACACTTTTATTATGTATATATATATATATATATATATATATATATATATATATATATATATATATATATATATATATATATATATTGTATTATAAAGGGTGCTTCAATAACTTGGACCGATTTTAGATGTGAATTAAGTTTAAACTACACTTTTATTATATATATATATATGTATATATATATATATATATATACATATATATATATATATATATATATATATATATATATATATATATATATATAAATATATATATATATATATTGTATTATAAAGGGTGTTTCAATAACTTGGACCGATTTTAGATGTGAATTAAGTTTAAACTACACTTTTATTATATATATATATATATATATATATATATATATATATATATATATATATATATATATATTGTATTATAAAGAGCATTCCAATAACTTGGACCGATTTTAGATGTGAATTAAGTTTAAACTACACTTTTATTATATATATATATATGTATATATATATATATATATATATATATATATATATATATATATATACATATATATATATTGTATTATAAAGGGCATTCCAATAACTTGGACCGATTTTAGATGTGAATTAAGTTTAAACTACACTTTTATTATATATATATATATATATATATATATATATATATATATATATATATATATATATATATATATTGTATTATAAAGGGCATTCCAATAACTTGGACCGATTTTAGATGTGAATTAAGTTTAAACTACACTTTTATTATATATATATATATATATATATATATATATATATATATATATATTGTATTATAAAGGGGGTTCCAATAACTTGGGCCGATTTTAGATGTGAATTAAGTTTAAACTGCACTTTTATTATATATATATATATATATATATATATATATATATATATATATATATATATATATATATATATATTGTATTATAAAGGATGTTCCAATAACTTGGACCGATTTTAGATGTGAATTAATTTTAAAGCGTCTAATGATTTTTTATTTCTTTTCCTTTCACATTTAACAGTTTTAGTCTTTGGCAATTTCAACCAATCAAAAGATTAACAATCAACCAACGTGTTAAAGTTATCGATGCCAATTACAAAAATGGACGTTCAAACAGAAATACAATGAGAAGTTCCCAGTTTGCATCATCTCCCGAAAAAGCGAAGTCAATTGGCCACCACGATCGTGCGACTTTAGATTTCTTCCTCTGGGGTCATCTCAAAAGTAAGGTCAATGCGAATAAACCAACAATTCAAAAGATGAAGGTTGAGATAATAAGGCATATTGTTGAAATCGAAGAGCAACTATGCAGAGAGGTCATCAAAGATTTTGACCATCGAGGACATGGCGGACATTTGGGCGATATTATTTTTCACACTGCCATGACTTGAATAACATGATCCAATAGAAAAATAAATAAATTTTAACGAATAACACTGATTTATTTACTGCTGACTTTGATCCCTCTTAATGAAACACGCTTCATTTTGAAATACAGTTGGATTTAAGATATTATAGGATATTATAGGGATTAATGGCGGTTCATGTTGATTGATTTTGTTTAGCGGCATATCGACACCTATGGGTCATTTCATACGGAAATCTTAATAATTTGAAGATAATTGTATGCTTTCAACTACAGATAGCTCAACTACATTGCTCGCCATTTTACTATATATAGTGTTGGTCTTTTTTCTATGAAAATGTACTGCTGTTATTTTTACTATTAAAATATATATTTATAGTTTCATAGTGATTTTTGTCTGTGTGTGTGTGGGGGGGGTCACTAACTGCCCATAGCTGAGACCATAACAGGTGTTACCTCACCGGATCAGGGGGCATCTGGGAACAGTGGCAATTAAGAGGTGGTTCCACGCTCCTCAAAACCTCCCGATCAGTAATCTTGCTGCCGGATGTAGTTTATCGTCATACCCAGGACTTACATGTATACTGATATCACGTAACTGTCCGGCGATCTTTTCTTTGTTTCTCATGAATTTTTTTTCTTCTTAATATTCTGCTTAGATCCTGGATTGAATCTTTCGCTATATCCCAATGCGCCTCGGTTCTTTGTTAACACACTTGATAGGTATTCGAAGGAAAAAGAAAGAAAAAAGAAAGAAAAGAAAAGAAAAGACAAAAGATCAGAATGAATAACAGCTATGCTAGCATGAGATCTAAATAAATACAAAGAAAGAAAGCAAGCAAGCAAGCAAGCAAGCAAGAGAGAAAGAAAGAAAGAAAGAAAGAAAGAAAGAAAGAAAGAAAGAATAAAAATAAACTAAAGAAAGAATAAAAAACAAAATAATATGTTACGGAATCACAACAAAAAAAAAAGCAAAAAAGAAAAATGATGAATAAATAGAAAGAAAGCAAGCAAGCAAGCAAACAGAAAGAAAGAAAAAAAGAAAGACAGAAGCAAAAATATAAACTAGAGAAAGAATAAAAGACAAAATAAACGTTACGAAACGAAAAATAAAAGCAAAAAAGAAAAATGATGAATAAATTAGAAAGAAAGAAAGAAATGTATTAGATAAAAAGCGAAAAAAGGAGAAATAAAAAAAGGCTGTTGATTAGAAGAACGAAAGAAAAAGAAAGAAAGGCAAATGAAAGAAAGAAAGAAAGAAAAGAAAAGATAAAAGACCTGAATGAATAACAACTATGCTAGCATGAGGTCTAAATAAATACAAAAGAAATAACAAGAAAGAAAGAAAGAAAGAAAGAAAGAAAGAAATGGATTAGTTAAAAAACGAAATGAAGGAAAAATAAAAATAAAGGCGGTTGATTAGAAGAACGAAAGAAACAGTAAGAAAAGTAAATGAAAGAGAAAGTGAACCACATTGAAAAGAAAGAAAGAAAGAAAGAAAGAAAGAAAGAAAGAAAGAAAGAAAGAAAGAAAGAAAGAAAGAAAGAAAAATAAATAAATATAAACTAAAGAAAGAATAAAAGACAAAATAATATGTTACGGAACAACAACAAAAAAGAAAGCAAAAAAGAAAAATGATGAATAAATAGAAAGAAAGAAAGAAAGAAAGAAAGAAAGAAAGAAAGAAAGAAGCAAAAATATAAACTAAAGAAAGAATAAAAGACAAAATAATATGTTACGGAACAACAACAAAAAAGAAAGCAAAAAAGAAAAATGATGAATAAATTAGAAAGAAAGAAAGAAAGAAAGAAAGAAAGAAATGGATTAGTTAAAAAACAAAATGAAGGAAAAATAAAAATAAAGGCGGTTGATTAGAAGAACGAAAGAAACAGTAAGAAAAGTAAATGAAAGAGAAAGTGAACCACATTGAAAAGAAAGAAAGAAAGAAAGAAAGAAAGAAAGAAAGAAAGAAAGAAAGAAAGAAAGAAAGAAAAATAAATAAATAAATAAATATAAACTAAAGAAAGAATAAAAGACAAAATAATATGTTACGGAACAACAACAAAAAAGAAAGCAAAAAAGAAAAAGGATGAATAAATAGAAAGAAAGAAAGAAAGAAAGAAAGAAAGAAAGAAAGAAAGAAAGAAAGAAAGAAAGAAAGAAAGAAAGAAGCAAAAATAGAAAAACTAAAGAAAGAATAAAAGACAAAATAATACGTTACGGAAAAAAAAGAGAGCAAAAAAGAAAAATGATGAATAAATTAGAAAGAAAGAAAGAAAGAAAGAAAGAAAGAAAGAAAGAAAGAAAGAAAGAAAGAAAGAAATGGATTAGTTAAAAAACGAAATGAAGGAAAAATAAAAATAAAGGCGGTTGATTAGAAGAACGAAAGAAACAGTAAGAAAAGTAAATGAAAGAGAAAGTGAACCACATTGAAAAGAAAGAAAGAAAGAAAGAAAGAAAGAAAGATGATTAGCAAAAAAACAAAAAAAAAACAAACAAACAAAAAAACAGAAATCATCCAGTTCAGTGTTTCCAGCTTATTGCACGTGCGCTTATCTGTGTTCATCTGTGTGCATGGGCGGGGGATTTGTGTGTCTGTTGCCTCATTATTCGTTCTGAAGACGTAGGTGGTGTGAGACGCGGCCCCTGATTTCTACATAAGTGATGAACAGCATTTTAGTGTGGGCGGGAAGAGGCCAACTGGCAGATGAACAGATAGAATACGTCCGAACAGACCGACGGACAGCCGAGCAGCCAGACGAACAGAAAGAGAGAGAGAGAGAGACAGACAGACAGAAAGGACGGCCCATCAAGCTGACTGAATGAATGACGCTTTGACGGACGGATGGTTGAGAAAAAGCACCGACTGGTTAGTTTGATGAAGTTTAAGTGAATCCAAACGACTCCACACGTTCCAACGAAACACCTCTCTCTACTGAAAACTGTTTTTTTACGTTTCTTTCATTGCTTACAGCTTTTTTTTTTTCATTTATTTTAATTCTAAGACGTTTTTCTTTTCTTTTACCTCCATTTTCTTTTCGTCTGCGTGCAATAGCTTTCAAATTTTCTTTCCAGAAGAAAGCAAATGGCGTCAGGCGAATAATGGAAATTAATTCCCATCATCCCCCGGACACCATTTGCTTTCTTCTTTCATAAACGCCTTCCTCCTGTATGTATTTTCGCTCGTTCTGTCTTTCTTCATTTCAGACATTTATTTTTCTCCTTTCTTTCTCTCTCCACGTTTCTTTCAGCTTCTCTTTTTTTGTTTATTTTTACTAATCTTTTATTATTAATTTCTTTCTTTTCGCACCGAGCAAGGACATAAAGCCACTAAGACGCAAGGAGTTAGTCAGTGTTAGAGAATATAAGAAGAAAACTAAAAACACTAAAAGAACAAAAATAAAGAAGACAGAAGATAACGATTGATATTCCCTTTACATTTTTCAAGATCAAAGTTGACTGGGAAGTAAGAATTCCGCAAGCGAGAAGTGCGATAGAAGAAACTATTAGCATTGAACTAATGGTTAAAACTAGCCATTTCAGCAGTAAAATAATGAGATCTTGCCGCCAATCTAGTACGGCGTTTGAATTCATGAAGTCTAGGTACGATAGAGGAAAGAGCACAGAACAATTTCCATCAGAGTATTTATAGAAAAGGCACAGTGGCAACGTTAGGCGATAGGAAAGTGACTCAAGCCAGGTGAAGGCTAATAAAATTGCAGATTCTTTTTGAATTTTAGCAAGAATCAACCAGAAAATCTCGCGACCAGAAAATCTCGCGACCAGAAAATCTCGCGACCAGAAAATCTTTCTTTCTTTCTTTCTTTCTTTCTTTCTTTCTTTCTAACCTTCCTCTCTTGATATATCTCTTCCTTTCTTTCTTTCTTTCTACGCATCCACTGTCTTTCTTTCTTACTTTCATTACTTCCTTCCTTTTTTTCTTTTTTCTTTCTGTTTTCTTTCTACCTTTTTTCTTTCTTTTTATTATTTGTTTGTTTGTTTCTTTCTTTCTTTCTTTCTCTCTTTCTTTCTCTCTTTCTTTCTTTCTTTCTTTCTACCGATCCACCGTCTTTCTTTCTTATTTTCATTACTTCCTTCTTTTTTTCTTTTTTCTTTCTGTTTTCTTTCTTTCTTTTTTCTTTCTTTCTTTTTTCTTTCTTATTTCTTTGTTTGTTTGTTTCTTTCTTTCTTTCTTTCTTTCTTTTACTTTCGTTCTTTCTTTCTTTCTGTCTTTCTTTCTTTCTTTCTTTCTTTCTTTCTTTCTACCGATCCACCGTCTTTCTTTCGTATTTTCATTACTTCCTTCCTTCTTTTTTTCTTTCTTTTTTCTTTCTTTCCTTTTTCTTTCTTATTTGTTTGTTTGTTTGTTTCTTTCTTTCTTTCTTTCTTTCTTTCTTTCTTTCTTTCTGGGTTTTCCGCTTTATTTGTTATTCTTTCTTTACTTACATTCATTTTTATTTTTATTCACCTAATAGAAAGCGCAAGAGCCACTCAAGATAGAGTGTTACTGAATGTTGTTGCACTTTAGGGGGTTACCTGAGAGAGATGACTATTAACTGTAAACTTAAATAAGTTAGGATTATAGTGAATTGGGAGTTTATACCACAAAGTAGCAATTGTAAGGAAGAAGCTATCTGAATATAACTTCTTTCTTACAAATGGAATACGAAAGTATGCGGCAGGGTTAGAGTCTTAATTGTAAATGTCAAGGCAGATGGAACTAAGGGATTTATCTCATCAGAACATTTGTAGGGAAGAAAATGATTCATCACCACCGTATACGCTTTTGGACACTATCCAGACAGGCAAATGAGAGCTGTGAATCTCCAGTCCAGATATAATCAATTTTTGGTCTGATCTGGCCCTTGTACCGATAGAGTATTAGTAGGCGGAGTCAGTTACATACTGCTCCGGTACAAAGAACTTCTTGATTCACCCTACGCTAATTTGGTTGTTACTGTTGTTGTTCTACTTCTTCTTCGTTCGCCCTACATTCATTTTTGGGGGGCGTTCTTCTTCTTTCGCCATACTTTCATTTCGTTCTTCTTCTTCTTCTTCTTCTTCTTCTTCTTCTTCTTCTTCTTCTTCTTCTTCTTCTTCTTCTTCTGTTGATTTTGTTGTTGTTATTGTTGTTGTTGTTCTACTTCGCCCCACGTTAATTTTGTTGTTGTTGTTGCTGTTGTTGTTGTTGTTGTACTTTTCTTCTTCTTCTTCTTCTTCTTCTTCTTCTTCTTCTTCTTCTTCTTCTTCTTCTTCTTCTTCTTCTTCGTTCTACGTTAATTTTGTTGTTATTGTTGTTCTTCTTCGCCCTACGTTAATTTTGCTGTTGTTGTTGTTGCTGTTGTTGTTCTTCTTCTACGTTGATTTTGCTGTTGTTATTGTTGTTGATGTTCTTCAGCCTACGTTAATTTTGTTGTTGTTGCTGTTGTTGTTGTTGTTGTTGCTGCTTCTTCTTCTTCCTGTATTTTTGCTTCTATTTCTCTTCCCTCTTCTTTTTCCTCTCCTTGTGTCTACTCCTCACTATCTTCCTGCCTTCTCCAACGCCTGAAATATTTTTCTTCGTCACTCCTCTATTTCTGTTGTTGTTTTTGTTGTTGTTGTTCTTCTTCTTTTTCTTCGTTCGCCTTACGTTCATTTTTTGTTGTCGTTCTTCTGCTTTCGCTGTACTTTCATTTCTTCTTCTTCTTCTTCTTCTTCTTCTTCTTCTTCTTCTTCTTTTTCTTCTTCTTCTTCTTCTTCTTCTTCTTCTTCTTCTTCTTCTTCTTCTTCTTCTTCTTCTTCTACCAAACGCTTTCATTCTTCTTCTTCTTCGACCAAACGCTTTCATTCTTTTTCGCCTCTCTGTAGATTTGCGTCCTCTTTTTTTTTCTTTTTCACATCTTATTATTTCATTCACGCTCTTTTACTTTATTACTTTCATTCATCCCTCGCTTGACCCGCATCCTCTGCACTTGGGCCCAGACCCCCTCGTTCATCAATCAGACACATTTATTTCGCTTCAATTGACACAAGCGGGAAGATAACAGACGAAAGGCGGAAAGTTTGAAAACGGGGAAAAGACAACGAGATTGATAGCTCCGTTCGGAAGCGTTATGCTGATTGCGTGGAAACACCTGGTTAGAGACTATTCGCGAGGCTTGGTATCTAGGGTTTGAGCGTGACGCTTGGGAAGTAGAGACAGACAGACAGATACAAAGAAAGACAGAAAAAAAGAAAGAAAGAAAGAAAGTGAAAGGAAGGAAAAAAAAGAAAGAGAAAGGAAAGATATAAAGAAAGAAAGAAAGAAACAAACAAACAAACAAAAGTAAGAGAAAGAAAAGTAGGTTTAAGGAAAGACAAAGAAAAAGAAAGGGAAAGCGAGAAAAAGAAATAAATAAAATGAAAGCGAAAGAAAAGAAAGAAAGAAAGAAAGAAAGGAAGTGAAAGAAAGAAAGAGAAAGGAAACAAAGAAAGAGAGAAAGAAGGGGAGTGAAAGGAAAGAAAAATAAAGAGAAATGAAAGATAGAAGAAAGAAAGAAACAAACAAACAAAAGAAAGAGAAAGGAAAGAAAGAAGGTGGAAGGTAAGACAAAGAAAAAGAAAGAAAAGAAAAAGAAAGGGAGGAAAAATAAATAAATAAAATGAAAGTGAAAGAAAAGAACGAAAGAAAGAAAGAAAGAAAGAAAGAAAGAAAGGAAAGAAGGAACTGAAAGGAAAAAAAGAAAGAGAAACGAAAGATAGAAAGAAAGAAAGAAACAAACAGACAAAAGAAAGAGAAAGAAAAGAGGATGGAAGGAAAGACAAAGAAAAAGAAAGGGAGAAAAAGAAAGAAATAAAATGAAAGGGAAAAAAGATGAAAGGAAAGACAAAGGAAAAGAAAGAAAAGAAAGAAAAGAAAGAGAAAGAGGGAAAAAGAAATAAAATGAGAGAAAAGGAAATAAAATGAGAGAAAAAGAAATAAAATGAGAGAAAAGAAAGAAAGAAGGAAAAGTGAAAGGAAAGAAAAGAGAAAGAAAAAGGAAAGATAGAAAGAATGAAAGAAACAAACAAACAAAAGAAACAGAAAGAAAAGAAAGTGAAAGGAAGAACAAAGTAAAAGAAAGAAAGAGAAAGAAATAAAGTGAAAGAGAAAGGAAAGAAAGAAAGTAAAAGGGAAGAAAAAAAAGAGTAAGGAAAGAAAGAAAGAAACACGCAAGCAAACACGCAAAAGAAAAAGAAAGAAAAGAACGAAGTGAAATGAAAGACAAAGAAAAAGAAAGAAAATAAAGAGAAAGAGAGAAAAAGAAATAAATAAAATGAAAGAGAAAGAAAGAAAGAAAGAAAGAAGGAGAGAGTTAGAGACAGACAGACAGAAAATAGAAAAAAATAGTGACAGAGGAAGACAAAAGATATTTTGTCTGTGCTGAGATTGGCGTGAACCCTCCAAAAATACACAACTGTTAACTACCGTCAATTGTCTACACCCCCCCCAACCAGATACCCTCTGGCTTTTTTATTCCCTCTCTTTTTTCAATTTCAGCGAAAATATACCTGACAGTTTTGGAAGATGGAAGTGTCCGTTTCGGAGAAGGTGCAGAATATATGCTGGAGGAGGAATAAAAATAAAATAATGATAAAAAGGAGATGACCGTACGAAGATGGAGGGGCAGATGTACCAGGAGGAAGAGGGGTAGGCTAATCTTACATAGAAAGAACGAGATGGAAAACTAGGAGAGAAAGAAAAGAATAGAGACGCCAGAGCCAATGAAAGTCTTTAATCATACAAATATATAATAGTAATGGCGCGATTAACAGTTTCCTTATAAGGAAAAATTCGACATTCATTGGCCGAACGATAATCATTAATGTCGGTTTGAATTTATAAAATATATTTCTAAAGACAGTTTTTTTTTCTGGAAAATAAGCTTGTCAAGTCCACTAACTGGTAGTGATGCTATTGGTTGGGTTATTTCTTTTAGCGTCATATCGACACCTCTGTGGTTTATTTAATGCCGAAATCTAAAAATCTGAACACCGTTGAAGAGGCGCTGAAGATAGTCCCGAAGATTTTAGCAAAACGCTCAAATGCGCTAGCTTCAAAAAAGGAAGCAAAAGAACTAGCAGGCAGTATTTTGGTTACGAAGACATTACGGTTGCAAACTGAATACATGGGTACCCATTGGACAAAAGTTACCTTACACGGTGTACCCATGGATATTACCGAAGACTATGTGGGAGGTTTCTTTATCTCGTACGGCCAGGTGGAGGAGCTTGCTCGCATATTGAGTAAAGTTGGTGTGTTTAGCGGCATATCGACACCTAGGGTACGTTTAATGCTGAAATCTTAATAATTTGAACAAAATTTTATGGATTCAAAAAAGTATATTTTGAATGCAATTGTATGCCTTCAACTACAAATAAAATGCATTGTTGATCATTTTGCCTTCAACTGGGTATTGGAAGTCTTTTTCATATAAATGAAGGAATTGTTGGTATTTTTTTATATAAAATGTATTACTTGTATTTTTATATAAAAATGCATTGCTGTTATTTTTACTATAAAAGTGAATTGATGGTATTTTTACTATAAAATGTATTACTAGTATTTTTATATAAAAATGTATTGCTGTTATTTTTACTATAAAAGTGAATTGATGGTATTTTTACTATAAAATGTATTACTAGTATTTTTATATAAAAATGTATTGCTGTTATTTTTACTATAAAAGTGAATTGATGGTATTTTTACTATAAAATGTATTGCTGGTAATTTTATATGAAAAATGTATTGCTGCTATTTTTACTAGAAAAACTAATTGTTCGTATTTTTACTATTAAAACGAATTCCTCGTATTTTTACTATTAAAATGAATTGCTCGTATTTTTATATAAAAATATATTGTTTGTATTTTTAATTTAAAACGAATTGTTGGTAATTTTATATGAAAATTTATTACTGGTATTTTTGCTATAAACTGAATTTCTAGTATTTTTCTGAAATGTATTGATGGTATTTTTACTAAAAAAAGGAATTGTTGGTATTTTTTATATAAATGAATTGCTGTTATTTTACTAGAAAAACGAACTGCTGTTATTTTTATATGGAAATGTATTGCTGGTATTTTACTAAAAAAATGTATTGCTGGCATTTTTATGATAAAATGCATTGCTGTTATTTTTATTGTAAAATGCATTTTTAGTATTTTTATATAAAATGTATGGCCTGTATTTTTTATATGAAATGAATTGTTGCAATATATTGCTGTTATTTTTACAATAAAAATGATTTGTTGGCACTTTTATATGAAAAAAGTATTGCTGCTATTTTTACTATAAAATGAATTGTTGGTATTTTTTATAAGATAAGGCATTTTTGCTATAAAATGAATTTATGTCATGTTTATATAATTCATTCAAAAACACGCTCTTAAGTAGGCTCCGGGGGGTGTGGTCAGTGGTGTAATTTAACTTGGTTCATCAGGGAGTTTCGGATCTTTCAAAATCATACACCACATCACCAAGTCGGCCGAATCAGAGGAGATCAATCCATGATCCCCCTTCGCAATCAAACGCAAACAACTACTGTGCCTTTTAAATGAATTAGACGAAGATAGACCACGTTTTCCGCACACCCCATTGGATAATTGTAACAACCAATCCGCTGCGCGGAATATTTTTTAAATGGTCCACGGTGGGGACTGGTTTCTTTTCTTTCTTTTTCGGTGGACATCAGTTTCAATGGATAACCGAGTAGGTAATCTAATGTTCCTAAATTTAACGCTTTTTTCCCCTAAGTATGGTTTGATGTCTTGCTCTAAATATTTACCGTTTTGATTTTATTTGTACTTTGGTAGGAGGACTTAAACTCAACCATACTATCACATTTTTTATCGTTTGGCCTGATTCTTAACATTATTACAGGTCAGATAACTTTTAAATGGATGTATTCACAAAATTAAAATAAACATGCCGTATCTTATGACTGTACACAAAAAATAAAATGAATAAATAAATAAATAAAACACTATAATATTCCTTAAAATTGAAATATAAAACGTATTACTGGTATTTTTACTATAAAAATGAATTGCTGGTATTTTTGTATGAATATGTAATGAGAGTATTTTTTACTGTAAATATGTAGTTTTATTCTTTCGTATTGTTTTGTTTTTGTTTTCAAGTGTTCACTATTTACTGAGACCCTAACAGGTGCAACCACACCGGGTCAAGGTGGTCGTGTAAACAACAACAATGGAGAGGTGTTTCCACGTTCATGAACACCCCTAATCCCTCGATCAGAAGCCTTCCTCCCGGATATAGTTTATCGCCATTGCCAAAAGATAATCACTAAAAGATTAAGAAAAAAACAATTTCACTTGGCTAACATGAGCGATATGATGTTATTATTATTATGGTTTGATTCGATATCCGCTCTGATGGTTCAATTGGGCGATGAAGCTCATAGTGTTAAGTTATTTTGAATACTTGTGTACTAGTGAGCCAACCCAAATGACTTGACTCACTCTATAGTTCCCCAGTTGAAGGTTAACCAATCAGTAGACGTGAAAAATTCAATCCGTCGTGTATAAAGGCGGCCATTTTGATTACTCTCTCCGAATATCCAGTGCTAACCTGTCAGAAGCGAAAGAACAGAAGGAAGAACTACGCTCTGCTACTTTATCCGGATATCCACTGCTAACATGAACTACGCTTCCCTCCTGTCTTCGAATATTCACTGCCAACCTCTGGATTCTACACTCAAAGACTACCGTCATCATGGACAACATATCATGAAAAACACATACAGTGTAACCCGGATATAAGAGACCCGGATATAAGAGGCACCCGGATATAAGAGAGATTTTCTCTGGTCCCAAATTAGAGCCTGTGTTAATGTATATAAAAATAGACCAAACCCGGATATAAGAGACTTCTTCTCCGGACCCGACAACTCTCTTATATCCGGGTTATACTGTATTTCAATTCCTACAGAGACTGGTACACCTTACCCGGTCAGAATGTATGTGAGAACAACAGCAATTAATAGCTGCTTCCACGCTCCTCAAAACCTTCAACCCCCCGAACAGAGGCCTTGCTGCCGGATGTAGTTTATCGTTATACATAGGATTTACCGATGGGAGATTTTTTCGAAAGCTTTTCTTTAAGGTAGCGTGGAAAGTCAGTATCGTGATTAGACCATTATTCTCTGATCAGGTTTATTCTTGCTGTTGGGTGTATGAAGTTTGCTAGTTTAATGGTTAGCGGTTCTGATCAAAATGAGTTCGAATTCTGCTCGAATCGCTGGGTTAAGTAGCACTAGTTTCTCTATAGCCTTGGTTGGCAGCCAGTATAGAAGAACTTCTCCGTTGTTTAAGCGCTCAGTTCATCGTATTCTCATCGTCCTTCTGTAGAATCACACAGACGAGGCGAGTGTATGTATATTGAAAGGCTGGAGTCATAGGGAACACATGAAGTGCTAAAAGTGGTTTGCGAATATTTATTCGTCGTGGAAGACAATTTTTTCCACGCACTGGGAGACAAATTGAGCGTGACAGAGATGAAAGCAAACATCACCGATGTTTTGATTTCATTCATTTAACGATGCGCGACAGATAAGCTACATTCTCAAAATAACCAAAGTAAAAACTGAAAAATCAATGGACCATATATGCTATGTGGGGCTTCATTATGGACAATTCTTATATGCAGGTCAGGATTTTAAGCACTACTCAGTACTATCAAAATTCCTACACAAGGTGCATAAAAGACTACAATTTTCTTTATATTTGCTTTGGTTTTATCAATATGGGAACAAAAGACATTTCATTGATGCCTCCAAAACAAAACACTGCTTTCATTTACCCACCATAGAAAAACCTCCCTGACTCCTATCAACATGGGATGATCAACTGCACGGGAGCGTCTCTCGTCGCCTACTTGGTCTCACGTTTTCCACTGACCTGAGGTGGAACAACCACAATGAATCAATAGAAACCGCTATTGTATTCATAATTCTAAATTCTTCTAGTTGCTAAGGACATTTTGTTTGCTGTTAATAGTTACTTTGTTTTTAATAAATTCATTTCGTTTTTGTCTTGAAAACGTCCACATTGGATGAGAGGCGTCGGTTAATAACACAGTTTTCTTATTGCCCTTTACATTCATAAATATTGTCTTTTTCTACACGTTAACTTTTCACACACACACACACACACACACACACACACACACACACACACACACACACATATATATATATATATATATATATATATATATATTACAATGAATCTTTCATACAAATAGAAGATTAGTAAAATTAATGATATAAAATGGCGAAATCTCTTCACAAGTTGCATTAAACTACGAACCACGCAATGAATGTTATGATCCTTGTTTTTAATAACTACAAACTGTATAAGGTCTTTTTTTTAATTTGCAAGTACTTTCAACTGTACATTCAGTCATCCTAAGGCATGGAAATTATCTTGTTTTTAGTAAAATCAAGGTAGCATCAAAGACGAAAAAATTAAATGCGAATCAAAATATTTTTTTTTTTAAATGTGTTATTGTTAACGGATACACATTTTTGGAGCGTGCAGTCGGAACGCTAATTTTTTTTTTTTAGAAAATTTCAGAGAGTGCGTTTTTTACTAATATAGTAATCTGAGAATTTTTTGTTTCGTATATATATATATATATATATATATATATATATATATATATATATATATATATATATATATATATATATATATATATATATATATATATGTATGTGTGTGTGTGTGTTTCGTTATACAGCGACTGACACTGTACTTTGATTAAGATTTTCTATTTAACTTTTTCTTTTGTACGTATAAGTGTTTTCTTTTATCTGGACACAAAGTGTGTAAAAACTGTGCCAAATTTCTATAATTCCGGGCGCTTTTCGTTATACTCCTCGCCATTATCAAGTATGGTTTTATTTTTTACTTTAACCGGTTGCATGTGTTGTATCATGCATGTATCTAGAATTATAGAAGTGTTTTATTTTCCAAAGACGGTCAACAAATTGTGGCCGCATTCATAGTTAATGCTATTGATGGTTGGCATTTTCGTTTTTATTAATATGGCTTCCATTAACCTTTTTTATTTTACATGTGGATGAGGTTATTATGCTTGTATTTTGTACTAGTATGTTTCGGATGCAGTCTAGTAGGTTTTGTGTGTGTTTAAATGGGTTCTAATGGAGCTGTGGTCGGATAGGTGTGACGTAAGTCGTCTAGATAGGCGTGTAGTAGTGTGACCGATGTAATTTTTTATGAGTTTGGTTTGATCAGGAACGCAGTTTATTAAGGAGCATTTGAACTCGGAACTAATGTTGGTTCTTCGTAGTTTCCATTTTGCAGGTGTTCTGTTATTTTTTTATGACAAAGTTAGCTGTTTTAGATTCTTTTATAATAGATAATTTAATTTTCTTGTTCGCGTCGACTAAGGTAGCATATTTCTTTATGATATTTCTAAGTGAAAATTCATCTTCCTTATAGATGACTTTTATAAAAGATGTTAATGCTATTGTTTTTGCCTGTTCAGTATGGTTGGAATGTCGAACTGAACCCTTTATTTCGCTCGCTGGGGTGGACTGTTCTAGTTCCACGTGCCATGTTTAATGGATGTTAGTTATCAGTTATCTCCTGTGGTTTAATGGATGTCAGTTATCAGTTATCTCCTGTTAATTCCCCAAGCCAAGTTCGCCACTGCCTTGAGGACACATGGCACAGTGGATGAAGGCGTTGGTTAGATCCAGTGACAAGACACAAAGAGTGTGAGTTCAATACCCGGTTAAGGCAATGGAGAAATAAAGGGTTCATTTCGACATTCCAACCACCTGAAGAAGGACGGAGCGTACAACGGTCGAAACGTTGTAATAAATATGGCGACAAAATGAGGACAATAGTCCGAATAATGTAAATAGTGTAGATAATACCTCATCTCAGAAATATAGACAGATACTGAAGGGTTTTTTTTATTACAAAAATGTATTGTTGGAAAATTTTTTGTTACAATATTTTTTTAAGCATTTCACCCCAATCAAGTGTGGGGCTGGCACTGGCACGCAAGGTGTTACAAAGATTGGGAGCAGTAGTAAAGAGGCGTGATAGGGGAAAGAATGAAAAGAAGGACGAGGAATTAAATCAAGGCATCTGAAGATGTCGATTGAGATTGCATTTGAATAGTTGATTATAGCTATCAATAAGCAAGTAAGAGGAAGGGAGTTTCACAGACGGGAAGTGCGAGACATGAAGCTATTAGAGTAGAAAAGACGGCTACATTTAACTGTTTCGACAGTGAAAGGGTGTGCCTGAGATGCCAACCTAGTAGCACGTTTAAATTCATGCTGTCTGGGAACTAGTGAAAGTAGCTCGTCGGAGTAGTTGCTGTGAAAGTATTTGTTGAAAAGACAGAGGGAAGCGACGGTACGTCGGTGAGAGAGCGACTGTAAACGAGATGCCAGATCAGGGCCAGTCGCTTTGCATATCCGTCTCTGGATTTTGTCGAGGGCATTAAGGTGAACAGCGGGGGCACCAGACCATATAGGGCAGCAGTATTCCTTGCAAGGGCGAATGGTTGATTTATAGATTTGAAGGATGAACTCAGGAGAGAAAAACTTTCTGGCTCGACACAGGGAACCAAATTTCCTTGCGGTGGATGAAGCTATTGATTCAATGTAATTGTTCCATCTCAGGTCGGCGGACAGAGGGAGACCAAGCAGTTGCAAAGAGGTGCTCTCGTGGAGTTGAGCATCAGACATTCTAATGGGATGTAGGGAGGGTTCTCTGTGGAGGGTAAAAGTGAGCAGTTTTGTTTTAGAGGCATTAAAGTTAACCAGCCATTTCTTGCCCCAGATTGGAGATCCTTTTCGAGACCAACGGCCAGGTTAGTTTTATCAGTGATGCCGACAATACTGACAATATATTTTTTCTTACGGAAACGAATTGCTGGTATTTTTTTTACTATGAAAATTTATTTTCGGTAATTTCACTATTAATTTTTTTTATACTAATATAGTATTTTGACCACAATTTAGGGGTTAAATATTTGCTAATAGCCACGGTGGAAAACAACGTAAATTTAGAGGTGGTTCCACACGTCTCAAAACCTTCAATCTCCCGATCGGAGGCCTTTCTGCCGGACGTAGTTTATCGTCATGCTCATGGACGGTAGAAGATATTAAAGGTAAGCATGACAGAGGAAAGCAGCGATAACCTACCTAAGGAACTTGTTTTAATATTTGGCAGGATGAATGTGGGAAGATTAGGGAAATACAAAAAAAAATATACGAGCTTCAAAAAACAGGTAATTATGGAGAAAGTGACCGCTCACGTCCTGAAGGGACACGGTAGATCAAAGAAGAAGTGGAAAAGAAGAAGAAGAAGAAGAAGAAGAAGAAGAAGAAGAAGAAGAAGAAGAAGAAATGAAAGTATAGCGAAAGAAGAAGAACGACAGCAAAAAAATGAACGTAAGGTGAACGAAGAAGAAGAAGAAGAAGAAGAAGAAGAAGAAGAAGAAGAAGAAGAAGAAGAAGAAGAAAAGAACAACAACAACAGCAACAACAATAACAAAATCAATGGAAGAAGAAGAAGAAGAAGAAGAAGAAGAAGAAGAAGAAGAAGAAGAAGAAAAGAACAACAACAACAGCAACAACAATAACAAAATCAATGGAAGAAGAAGAAGAAGAAGAAGAAGAAGAAGTAGAAGAAGAAGAAAAGAACAACAACAACAGCAACAACAATAACAAAATCAATGGAAGAAGAAGAAGAAGAAGAAGAAGAAGAAAAGAACAACAACAACAGCAACAACAATAACAAAATCAATGGAAGAAGAAGAAGAAGAAGAAGAAATGAAAGTATAGCGAAAGAAGAAGGACGACAGCGATAAAATGAACATAAGGCGAACGATGAAGAAGAAGAAGAAGAAGAAGAAGAAGAAGAAGAAGAAGAAGAAGAAGAAGAAGAAGAAGAAAAGAACAACAGCAACAACAATAACAACATCAATGGAAGAAGAAGAAGAAGAAGAAGAAGAAGAAGAAGAAGAAGAAGAAGAAGAAGAAGAAGAAGAAGAAGAAGAAATGAAAGTATAGCGAAAGAAGAACGACAGCGATAAAATGAACGTCAGGCGAACGAAGAAGAAGAAGAAGAAGAAGAAGAAGAAGAAGAAGAAGAAGAAGAAGAAGAAGAAGAAGAAGAAGAAGAAGAAGAAGAAGAAGAAGAAGAAGAAAAGAAGAACAACAACAGCAACAACAATAAAAAAATCAACGGAAGAATAACAACAACAGTCAGTCGATTTGCTTAAGATTTAGTGAAATGTGTGTTACTGATAAACGAGTTACTTATTTTTTTTTTAAAATCATGTTTTTAGCGAATGCTTCTTTTTACTACCAAAATTTTTGTCTGAGACTTGCACTTATTCTCCTCCTTGTCTTTAATCTTTGTTCCCGTTTTCATAAGAACCCCGCACATATTTTGCAGGAATCCTTGAAGACCATGCGAACTAGATTAATAAAGCAATCTTCGGAGGAATAAGCTTGCCATCAAATCGAAGAAATTAAGTCCTTCTTATCGAAGCAAGTCTTCCACTTGACTGAATCGCGCCGAAGAGGAGCTGAACAGGAAGAACGACGTTGCATAAATATTTCATAACTGGGGAGAATTAAACCAGTCGCTCTCTCTCTCTCTCTCTCTCTTCTTCTATAGACTTCCAGTTTCTCCTCGTTATAAGCATTATCTCCGAATAAGAAATTTCCGATTTGAAAGTCGGGTAGATTAAACAACAATAAATGGCACGGAACGTACTTAAAATCGTATGAATAATTTCATTTCCACGATTTGCACTTTCTGATAGAGATAGCCAGTAGGAGAAAAGTTTCATTATTGGCTACAAGAGATCGTAGCAGCAAAATTATCATATCTAATATAGCTCTATAAATCGTAGCATTCAGAAGTTCTTACTAAAAAAATTTAGTTAATTTTCTTCAGAAATCAAAAATAAGTCCTAGGCATCACGACAAACTACATCCGACAGCAACGGGGTAGGTTTTGAGGGGCGTGGTACAGTCTCTTAATTGCTGTTGTTCCCAGGTCCAACCCTGACCAGAGATGTTAGCAACTGTTAGTGTCCCATCTACGAGCAAATAGTGAACCTCTTCAAACAAAAACAAAACACAGTTTACATTATTCGGACTATTGTCCTCAACTTTGTTGACATATTTATCACGACGTTGCGGCCGTTGTGTGAAATGTCGAATTCAACCCTTTATTTCGCTCGCTGTGGTAGACTGTTAATGTAAATAGTGTAAATATTTCTCTTAATAATAATTTTTAAAAAAATTTCACTTTTTGCTATAACACAAACGTTGTTCTTTTCCTGTTCTTCCCATCGTGTTTGGAACGTCGAACTGAACCCTATAACACCAACGTTTCCTCTTCTTCCCATCATCTTTTGCACAAATACAAGCCATTAGGGCGAAATACGCATAAGTAATTATCCAAAGTAAATTTCTTGAAAAACAGAAATTTCAAATCAGTTACCCAAATATCTGTCTATATTTCTGAGATGAGGTATTATGTACACTATTTACATCACAGAATCTGCTTTTTAGGCTAACACAGTATTTTAGTATACGTGCTTGATAATTCCTAGTTAACAAGCATTGGTCCTGTGCAGCAAGGATAAAACCTTCATTTTTAGCTTTCAACCCTGCACTACATAGCCACTGATGGGTGCGGGTTTTGTCTACGTCAGCTTGTTTGGTACGGGCAGAGTATTGACCATGAAGCGGTTTATCTTGCCATTGTTTCTGTATCTGGTATTATTATTATTAGTAGTAGTAGTAGTAGTATTAGTATTATTATTTCCTTTCATTTCTTTTTGATGCCAGTCAGGGGCTTGCGGTCAGAAATGGCTTCAGGACATTTTCCACTGATCATTTTACTAAAAAATAACCCTAAGATCTCACACATTTTACATAGATAAATCTCTTCGTAATGCGTGAGCCGCACTTTTGAGTAAAATATTTTGTATTACTCAAAGGCATGGTCTACCAGGAATCCTTCAAGGAGTCTATCGGAACCTTTTCCAATCAATCCGAGTGCTCCAAATACAACTGGAAGTACTGATGTCCTCATGTGCCACATTTTTTAGATTCCCACTTCAAGATTCCTTGCATTTTGATAGTTTTTTGAAGATCTTCAAAAATACATTACAATCTGTAGGGAATGCCATGTCAATAAGAAAGCAGATTCTGTTATTATAGTCTTTGATCACGCTGTCTGGGCGATTAGTCGTAATTGACCTGTCTGTGTGTATAATGAATTCCCATAAGATGGTTACAGGTCTGTATGTGTTTACTGAGAAGTCCCTGAAAATTGTTACAAGTCCTATCTCTATAACCGGGTCTGGGTGATGTTCACATCGGTCTCTCGCAGTTTCCTTCCCGTAAATGTTGCATATTTTCCAGTGCAGATATTGACCCACTCTATCCTTTATATTCAGTGGGTGCTAACACCGCGCAACCTGATACAAGATGGTCAATTGTTTCTGGATATTTATCGCAGAATCTCTATTTCGAGTTAACAGATGATTTCAGTATGTCTGCTTGGTAATTTCTAGTTAGCAAGCATTAGTCCTATAAAACTTTCGATTTCAGATTTTAACCCTGCACTACGTAACGACTGATGGGCGCGGGGTTTATCTACTTTAGCTTGTTTGGTACGGGCAAAGTATTGATCATGAAGAGGCCTACCTTGCAATCATTTCTGCATTTGGTACATTGCATTTGCTTTCTTTTATGCTCTTTGCCGCTGCAGTAGATGTATTATAGTTTATTTGCACTTCTTCGCCCACTTGTAATTCCCTTTTGAATGTGTTATTATTATTATTATTGTTTTTATCTTCTTTGATATCTGGCGTTTACACATTTCTTTCCGGGTCCCGGCCAGGGACCTAAGGTTAGAAATGGTATCATGACACTTTCCACTGAAAAAAAAAATATTACATAGATAAAGCCCTTCGTAAAGTGTGGGCTGTATTTGTCAGAATAATTTTTTGTATCTCTTTGAGGCATGGACTTCCAGGGATCCCTTCAATTAGTCTACTGGAATCTTTTCCAACCAATGCTAAGGCTCCAACTACAAAAGGAATTGTTGATGTTCCCATATATAATTATTATTATTATTATTATTATTATTATTATTATTATTATTATTATTATTATTTTTATTATTATTATTTTTATTATTATTATTTCTAGTATGTTTGCCGCTAATTTTATTAAGATTTTATTGATGTTTGGTTAAAATGGTTACAGGTCATATCTCTGTAACCGGGTCTGGTTGATGCTCTTGCAGTTTCCTTTCTTTAAAAGTTGCAGATTTTCCGGTGTAGATATTGGCCCACCCTATAATGGTCAGTTTTATATTCAGTGGGTGCTAACACCGTGCACATTGATACAAGATGCCCAATTTCATCTGCATATTTATTACATAGTCTGCATTTAGGGTTAACACATTTTTGCAGTATGTGTGTTTGGTAATTTCTAGTTAGAAAGCATTGGTCCTGTGGAGCAAGACTAAAACCTTCGTTTTCAGTTTTTCACCCTGCACTACGTAACCACTGGTAAGTACGGAGTTTGTCTACATTATCTTGTTTGGTACAAACAGAGTATTGTCCATGAAGAGGCCTAACTTGCAATCATTTCTTCATTTGGTACATTGCATTTGCTTTTGCTTTCTTTTGTTAGGTTCTTTGTCGCTGCAGTAGGTATATCATGGTTTACTTGCACTTCTTCACCCACTTAAAATTCCCTATGAATTTGTTGGCTTCATTTATTACCGAATAAAATTTCTTATTTCTTTCATTTTCTGTGACGCACATCATCATGCAGTCTTCTATAGTTTCCAGGTATCTTCGAAGACCGATTGTTGCGAGTTTGTAAGACAGTTCTAGTTGAACTAATCCTCTGCCTCCTTCGGATCTGAATACATATAGACGATCAACCTCATCCTTAGAATGATCCATGCGGTGGCAAGTGAGAAGCTTTCTCGATTTGATATCGATTCGCTTAATGTCAGCTATGGTTGAATGTTGAACCTTTATTGCACCACAGAGACAGCCAAAGTGTTTATGACTGATATTCCGTATTTTGAATTATTATCATTATTATTATTTTGATATTGTCCACTGACGTAGTCAATAGACATTCTGTTCATGGTGGAGGTTGTCATTAAGAATACCCAGAACTGAAGAACTTTTCAGCGCACCTTCGCAGAGTAAATGAAAGCTGTTTTCTGGAGGTCGACAGTCTTGGTGTCAGTTCTAATTGGAGATGTTCAAATATTTAAAACACGGAAATATACTGGTGCGAATATTATGTTTGAAATGTACAAAACGAATGTTATATTTAAATATGAAACCATATCGTGGGAAATAATATACATAAAACAAGAAAGAATTAAGAAAAGGCGTAGGTAAAGGCGGAACATCTTATTCTCCTTAAGAACTAAGTTATTCGCGATATTCTGTGTCTGCAATCATTAAACAGGTTTCTCGTAGCTTTTTGCCGGTCTTAATAGATAGATAGATAGATAGATAGATAGAGAGAGAGAGAGAGACAGAGAGAGAAAGAGAAAGAGAGAGAAATGAACAGACTGAGATAGATACATACATATATACGTACATACATACATGGATATCAACAAACTGACAGATATGAACAGGTTGTGATATATATATATATATATATATATATATATATATATATATATATATATATATATACACATATATATATATATATATATATATATATATATATATACACATATATATATATATATATATATATATATATATATATATATATATAGAGAGAGAGAGAGAGAGAGATAGATAGATAGATAGATAGATAGATAGATAGATAGATTTTCAGATAGGTAGATAGATAGACACAGACTGAGACAGATATGAACAGACTGAGATAGATAGATAGATAGATAGATAGATAGATAGATAGATAGATAGATAGATAGATAGATAGATAGATAGACTTTCAGATAGGTAGATAGATAGACACAGACTGAGACAGATATGAACAGACTGAGATAGATAGATAGATAGAGAGATAGAGAGATAGATAGATAGACTTTCAGATAGGTAGATAGATAGACACAGACTGAGACAGATATGAACAGACTGAGATAGATAGATAGATAGATAGATAGATAGATAGATAGATAGATAGATAGATAGAAACAGACGTAGATATTTTTTTTCTCACTGGTCTCTCTTGTCAACGGAGACCAGTGAGTAAATAGAAATAGTTTCACCTTTCGGGAGGTACACTTTTCTTTAGTAGGACTTCTCGATATCGACCAGTTGTTATTAATTTTGTTGTTTAGGAACAAAACAAATGAATGTTAACTCAAACAGCTGTATTAAAAAAAAATGAATTTAAAAACAATCAGAAATTGTTCGACATGTAGATTTACTTATACATACGTCTCTTTCTCTCTCTCTCCCCCTTTCTCTCTCTCTCTCTCTCTCTCTCTCTCTCTCTCTCTCTCTCTCTCTCTGTGTTGTTAAAAAGTGCCCAGTTTATCTAAGATTGCCTTGGATTGGAACCAAATGTGAAAGTATGGTTAGATAAATTTCATCAAGGGTCCGACGCTGTTTTTTCTCTGCTGAGGTCCGGATAGTTTTTCAAACCCGACCCATGGTTCGTCCAGTGTGTAAAGACGTCCTCCCTCCTCATCAAATTAACTCTATAATTTATAAATATGGTTGTAGTTGCGGGGCTGACTACATAGAAAGGACGACACAACGCTTGGACATGAGAATTAAACAGCACGTTCCTACCAAAATCAGGAACCACACTTTGCCGTTGAATGGACTCGTCCCAAACACCTACGGGTCCGCCATATGTGAGCACTTATTAAAGAGTAGATCGTGTGCAGATAATTTTAGTGTTGACCAGTTCACCGTGTTGTCCCGGTCACACTTATTATTTCACCTTAAGGTGCTGGAGGCACTTTACATCGGGTCCCGCAAGCCTTCCTTGTGTAAACAACGTGAGTGTTTGTTGGGTCTCGCTGTCTTTTGCCTGTACCTCCTTTTGCTCATATTTTTCCCTCCTCCTCCACATTTCCGTTTATTGTACATTTTCTGTGTTTTTAATTTAAATTAAATCTCCCATTGTAAGCCTGATGAGCGGGAGCGAAACCGGTTGCTTCGCCCGTTTTTAATATGTCTAGTAATATCAAGCTTCATACGTTTATTGCTGTGATATATATATATATATATATATATATATATATATATATATATATATACATATATATATATATATATATATACCTGGTGTCACAGAATAATTGTCCAGCCCACAAAATCTTTAATATCTAAAAACCCACGAATATAATTGAGTTTTTTCCAGGTTTTCAGGTAAGACGTTTAGCCATCTTGACACCATTTGTCGTAAAAATCACTGAAAACCTTTTCAGTTATTCAACTAGAGAACACCTTAAATCGTTCTCTGTCAGAACAACCAATTTTTCCTAACTAAGCAATTGTGAGAGGAAGAATATAATTCAGACGATCAGTAATGGTACCATCTTCAAAGTCCACTTAAAACCATCAAAAGAATGGTGAATAAGTTTTAAAAAGAGGGAACAGTAGAGAAGAAAACTGGATCAGGATGTCACAACAGCAAGAGGGATCATCATTTCAACTCAGACCTAAAGAGATCAACTGAAAAAGCTCCAACTCAATTCATAAGACGTTTGACACCTGAGATGGGAGTTTCATCTATGACAGTCCAAAGAGCAGTGTAAAAAGATTTGAAAATGATATCGTACGTTAAACCTATGAGGCAACTTGTTACAACAGGACAGAAAGTTAGAAGGTTAGAGAGAACGAAGATCACCTTGAATAAGTTTGAAAATAGTGCTGGTATAGTACATGTATATAAGGTATGATTAATTAATGATGAACATGTAATTTTTCGTTTATAATAGATTTCATCACGATTCTTCTGTTAAGCTTGGAGAGTGATTATTCTTATTGCTCAAAACAGAGTATATATATATATATATATATATATATATATATATATATATGTATCAGTAAGTTATTTGTCATGTGTGATACACGCTTAGGCGATCATGTCTCTTTCGATACATGACTGACGATGCAGATTTTTCTTGCAGTAGGTTGCCATTTCTTTCTGCCATCCAAGGCCGTCCTGTTATTTACCCATAGCTGTGGAGAGGAGAAGACGATCTATACCTTTCCCAAATACACCTAAATACACAAATATATATATAATCTGGAGAAAACAACTGAAAAGTTGCAAATAAAAAAATTTGAATCTTTTTTTTTGTGAAAGTATTTATTTATATATTATATATATATATATATATATATATATATATATATATATATATATATATATATATATATATATATATTATATTTCAGATATGCCCCGATCTTTCATCAGAAATAAATGTATTCAGAAGTTTGTTTACAAGTAACGTCTGTCGCGAGACGCGGACGTCACGTGATGTGGAATGTAACTTTGTTTGAATATTTCTAACGTAAATCTAACGATAATAATATTTTAGATGTTGTTTAAAAAGGTTTTTTTTTAATTATATCTAAAAAAAATTGTTTTTAACTATTGAAATATTTATACAGATATAAAATTCCCAAGTCTTTGTTTAACCCTAGTTTATATGTGTCTAATTTTAAAATCCAGTATTTTTCTTTTTTTTTTCTGCGTGTGTATGTGGAACTGAAATCGGAATCTATCAGTAAACATTTACAGTTGTCTAATGAGTGTCTTGATTGATTAAAGTGTTCAGCTATGGGGGAATAAGGATTGTTTTGACGTATGGTTAGTTTGTGATTGTTGAAGCGAAATCTAAAATTATTTCCAGATTCACCAATATATCATTATGCTATATATATATATATATATATATATATATATATATGCAGGTGTGCAGAAAAATAGAAAAGAACACGTCAGGTAGATAATCCGGTGTTCCTTAGTATTTAGCTTTATTTTCAAAAAGACAGTGCTTCATACAGAAGTAGAGCTCATATTATAATATAATAATATTTTTAGTTTTTAAAAATATGATTCCTTAAGGAATCATATTTTTAAAAACTAAAAATATTATTATATTATAATATATATATATATATATATATAATGTTAGTTACTCAACGTTTCTGGAGTATATATATATATATATATATATATATATATATATATATATATATATATATATATATACTCCATATATATATATATATATATATATATATATACATATATATATATATATATATATATATATATATATATATATATATATATATATATATATGAGTGTGGAAACTGAAGTCAACACCGGAAGGCGACAGTCGGTTTCATGCTAAAACGCAATCTTTGAAGATTGCGTCCAAGCATAAAACATTGTCACCACTCTTTAGTGTCTACTTTTATATTTACATGCGCTCTATCCCTGGCATTGAGCACTTTTACTTATAAATATAGCATAAGTTAAAACTATATTTGGATCCCGTATATGCGTGGACGTTTTCAGCGTATGTGGTAATAGAAACTCTTATGTAACAGACTCCTTATAGTTTGATAGGCGAGTAATACAAGAAATTATCCGTAGTTAATTCTTAACACAAGTAATCGATGCTTTTAACCAGTACAGCCTGGACGGGCCAGATCGATAGTTTGCCACACCAGAAAAGCTGCCAGTCGATTTTCTTTTTTTTTTTTTTTTTTTTTTTTTTACCGCCTATGCCTGTGTAGGCGGATCGACATTGACAAAATAGCGTCTGCCTGGCAAATTCAACACGGTGTTACCCTACATAATATACCTATATGAATGTTGTGCAAGGAAATGCGTCCCGGTCGGCAAGCTGTCCCGCATTTAAATATAAAATTTACACATTTCATTTACGCGTGTAAATTTACGCATGTAAATTTACACATTTCACTTACGCATGTAAACGAAATTTAAAAATGGCCACTGGATTCCCTTTTGATTAACTGGTATTTTCAGTACAGTTATGTGCAATGCGTGATACATGACTGAGGAGGCAGATTTTTCCCGCAGTAGGTTGCCATTTCTGTCTTCTGTAAACCAGTTGCCAATCCAATGCTATAGAACCCTGTCCGTCCTGCTATTTATCCATTGCTGGGGTAAAAAGAAGCGATTTCATAACTTTTCCAAGTGTATAAGCACGTAAGTGAATGTAATGGATCCGACTGGAATTCGAACTCGGCACTCCGATTCCTCAATCCGTGCCTCTTAGTCAGTTATGTGCCATTGATAGTGATACACGCTTAGGCGATTATGTATCTTTCGATACATCACTGATCTTGGCAGATTTTTCCCGAAGTAGACCAGTTGCTATCCAAGGCTATAAAACCCAGTCTGTCCTGCTATTTACCCATATTAATTCCGTATTATACCCGTATTAATGCTCTTCTGCCCCTATCCCCTATTTCCGGCGGTGGCGGGAGAAGAAGAGGATTAATACCTTTCCTAAGGTATTAGCACGTAAGTGAATGTAACTGATTCGTCTGGAATCCGAGCCGCTATCTTTTACGCCACCGTGCCCCTGGTATTTTAATAAATAAAAATGGGTGCACTGAATACATATTTCAAGTCTGTTTAGCGCTATGAGGTACTAATTGTTGTCAACAACCTATGTGCTTTCTAGATTTTTCAATTTAGGACTAAAAAATGAAGTAATGTGTTAGTTTTTTGTTTTCAAGTTTCATGAATACAGGTTGTTCAAACTACAGTAAAATTGCAAGTCAACAGATTATGTTTGTTGGTTAGACATGAGGCTCATATTCCCCGCATCGGTTATTTAATGCCGACAAAATTTTCATTTTTGGTAATACTTTTTCCAAAAATCTATTCCTAGGAATAATTTTCCTTCAAAAATCTCTTTCTGGTAATAATTTTCCTTCGCTGGTAATATTTTTTTCAAAATATGTATAGCTGGTAATTCTTTTTTTTCAAAATGTATTGCTGGTAATAATTTATTTATAAAGTATTTCTGTTAATACAATCTATTTTTACACTTTCATAGTGTTTTGACCCCAGTTTGGGGGTTAACTATTTGTCCATAGCTGGGGTCCTAACAGGTGCTACCACCCCGAGTCAGGGTGTAACTGGGAACACCAACAATTAAGAGGTGGTTGCACGATCATCAAAAACTCCTGATCAGAGGCCTTGTTGCTGTTGGACGAAGTTTATCGTCTTACCCAGGACGTGGATGTAGTTTATTGTCTTACCCAGGAGGTGGATGTAGTTTATCGTCATACCCGGGACGTGGATGTAGCTTATTGTCTTACCTAGGACGTGGATGTAGTTTATTGTCTTACCCAGAACCCGGATGTAGTTTATCGTCATACACAGGACGTGGATGTAGTTTATTGTCTTACCCAGGACGCGGATGCAGTTTATCGTCTTACCCAGGACGTGGATGTTGTTTATCATCATACCCGGGACCCGGATGCAATTTATCGTCTTACCCAGGACGCGGATGTAGTTTATCGTTTTAACCAGGACTTGGATGTAGTTTATCGTCATACCCAGGATGCGGATGTAATTTATCGTCATACAGGACGGATCTGGGTATGTGGAGGTTCTTCTGGACTGTCAGGTCTCAAGACCTACCTGCAGTTGCGTGAGGGAGGGAGCAACGGCGGTTGAAGAGGTAGTAAGGCATTCCAAAATTTAAAACTGTTTTGAATCTTTTTCTTCAAGATGTTTTGCAGAATATTTTTTAGCGTACCATTAAGATCGCCTCTCTTTCAGTTCAAACAAAGGTAAAAACGAAGTAAATAGAATAGACCCTACGACCCAAAATAGATAATCTAATCAGAAATGCTTCGAAATTGAGAAGCAGAGGAAATCAATCACCGACCTTCGTAAACAATAAAGCAAATAAAAATAAAAAAATTGTGGGAACACTGAAATCACTACCTGATCATCTAGAATCGCCATCTTGAAACATTGTTAGAACTTGTGAGCAGTCGACAAGGTGATTGTTTCTTCTTCTCTTTCCTCAAGCCAAACATTTTCTTTTCACCTCGTCAAAGCGGAAATTACAATTACTAGACTCTCGAGTTTAAACCAAATTCCGGATCGAAACTTTCACCAGTCACCTGTAGGCGTCGCGTATATAAGATGACGACTGTGATGGGATATTTCGACAGACGTCACCAAAAATTGTCCTCTCAAAAATAATGAGGAGCTCTCCCCCAAATTCAGCTCTTTTCTCATCTATGTGCCGTGTCCTTTACGATTGTGGACGATCGTAGCTGTCCACAACTTCCCATAATTTGTAGCTGTTAGCGATTTATTTTTATTTATGAGTATGCCTTTCACTCTCTTTCCTGTGACTATTCACAGGAGCTGAGGTAGTTTAAGCCTTGTTTTCCCCTGTGCTTTCGTGTTCCAGTCGAGTTCCAGTTGACTTACAATAGAGTTCCAGTCGAATTCCAGTCGAGTTCCAGTCGAGTTCCAGTCGATTCCAGTAGAGTTCCAGTCGAATTCCAGTAGAGTTACAATAGAGTTATAGTCGAATTCCAGTCAAGTTCCAGTCGAGTCCCAGTCGAATTCCAATAGTGTTCCAGTCGAGTTCCAGTCGATTCCAGTAGAGTTACAATAGAGTTACAGTCGAATTCCAGTCAAGTTCCAGTCGAGTCCCAGTCGAATTCCAATAGTGTTCCAGTCGAGTACCAGTAGAGTACCTGTACCAGTCGAGTTCGTTTTATTTAATTAATCGCAAATCCCCTTGAGAAAGCCATGAATCCACCTCATCTCCCCCCAGCTAAGGGTTAATTAGTCGCACTTGTATCAGTAAATCATTGTTATCTATAAATGATTATTGCAATCTAAGAATATTTCCTGACTTTAAATAACTTGCAAAATGTTGAGAAACCGTAAAAAACAAATCAAACTAATCTTGTAAATAAACAATCCAATAAATAATGTTGAATAAATTTGTTGTACATTCTCAAAGAATAAAGAAAATATAGAAATTTACTTTAATATGTTTGGGCTTCATTGCGATTCTAATAATCAGTTATGTGTCATGCATGAGACACGCTTAGGCGATCATGTATGTTTGGATATATGATTGACGAGGCAGATTTTTCCCCGCAGTAGGTTGCCATTTCTTTCTGCGGCAGACCAGTTGCCATCCAAGGCTATAGAACCCGGTATGTCCTGCTGTTTACCCATAGCTGGCGGGAGATGTAAGAGGATTCATACCTTTTCCCAAAGTATTTATGTGTTACGAATAAAAGAGAAGGTATAATTTAAAAAAAAGGAAAATATGGTGTGTCATGATCGCTAACATTCCGAAAAAAACATGGCGTTAAAAATGTCTTTACTATCTTCATCTATTGTCTGCGTTCCCCCCTCTATGATAAAGCACGTAAGTGAATGTAATGCTTTCGACTGGAATTTGAACTCGGCTCTCCGATTCCTCAACCCGTGTCTCCTAGTAAGTTATGTGCCATGCATGATACACGCTTAGGCGATCATGTGTCTTCCGATACATGACTGACAAGGCAGATTTTTTCCCGTAGTAGGTTGCCATTTTTTTCTGCGGTAAACCAGTTGCCATCCAAGGCTATAGAACCTGGCCTGTCCTGCTATTTACCCATAGCTGGGAAGGGGGTGGAGATGAAGAGGATTCATTCTTTTCCCAAGGGTATTATCACGCATGTGAATGTAAAAGATTCGACTGGAATTCGAACTCGGATCTTCGATTCCTCAATCCGGGCCTCCAAGTCAGTTATGTGATACACGCGTAGGCGATCATTTATCTTTTGATACATGACTGACGAGGCTGATTTATTACCCGCAGTAGGTTGCCATTTTTTTCTGCGGTAAACCAGTTGCCATCCAAAACTATAGAACCTGGTCTGTCCTACTATTTACCCATAGCTGGGAAGGGGGTGGAGATGAAGAGGATTGATTCTTTTCCCAAGGGTATTAGAACGTAAGTGAGTGTAATGGATTCGACTGGAATTCGAACTCTGCTCTCCGATTCCTCAATCCGTGCCTCCTAGTCAGTTATATGCCATGCGTGATACATGCTTAGGCGATCATGTATCTTTCGATTTGTTCCCGCAGTAGGTTGCCATTTCTTTCTGCGGTAGACCAGTTACCATCCAAGGCTATAATACCCGGTCTGTCCTGTTATTTATCCATAGCTGAGGGGAGAAGAAGAGGATTCACACCTTTCACAAGGCTATTAGCACGTAAGTGAATGTAATGGATTCCTCAATCCGAGCCGCTATCCATTACTCCAGCGTGCCTCCTGGATTCTAACTATAAAACAACAGATATTGTCGAAGGAGTGAAGATAATTAAAATAATAGTGATGTCAACGGCAAAACCGTCGTTTTGACACTTCCTTATATTGCGGGTCACAAAGTTTAAACTCTGCTGAGATTCAATCCTCCTATAAAATTTTTTTTTTAAATAAATGCCAACAATTGGTATAGGCGTTATTCAAAAACTCACAGTATGGCAATTTTTTTCCATTAGCAGAATTCTACAAAGAACGCAATGACGAATTTGGATTGATATATGAAAACGTCACACTCAAACGCTAACCATTTTTGTTTTGTCACTAAACAGATACGAGATCAAGCGATGCCCACGTGGAGTATTACAACTTTAATATACATACACACATATATATATATATATATATATATATATATATATATATATATATATATATATATATATATAATTGAGGAGTTTTTTTCGCTGATTACTGATTCGAATTGGCTCAGTTTGGAGCAGTACTTACCGCAATTTCCGGTTTACAAGACGTACTTTTTTTCCTAAATAAATACCCTGAAAAATACATGCGCGTCTTCCAAGACAAATGTATGGGGCCACTCCCGTGGGTCAAGTAAGCTTGGACGGTCACCTATTAGGCTTCACTGATAGGGGGACGTGGATCTGTATGTTGGATCATTACACTATAATATTAGCCATCTATCTCTTTCAGTCTTTTATATGATTTAACTTCAGTACTTATCTTATTTTCCAATAATTCCTGGAGCCGAGCCACAATCTTAAACATGCTCTGTTTACTAGCAGCCCTGGGATCCGTTCTGCTCATGACTACTATGTTATTGGTATGCAAACAAAATCGGACGAGTGATTAATGTAAATACGTGGTCGCGATATGTGAGGGACGCATGGTGAATGTGTTGTCGTATGAGAATGACTTTTTTGTTCTTAGAAATTTCTTTCCAATATTATGGTCCGTCTACCAAGCCGAAAAATACGGTACTGAAATCAAATGATGGTTATTCAAGAAAATTGAACAGAAATGGACTCCCTTTAAATATCCCATATATACTGAATAAGTAATTTTTGGTTCCTTTCGTGCCAGATCTTTTTGCATGATTCCCAAACGATTCCGTTTCTTTTAAGTATAAAAACATCTCCCTTTCATCATCCGTTACAACTTGCGTCAGACTCAAAAGTGTGTCGTTAAATTTAAATAACGAATATCAAAGAGCCAGTTTTCTCTTTATTTATTTCTTCAGTTCTCTGATACGGAAGCCACACATTAAAGAGAGAAACATCACCTACGTTGGCGCAAATGATTTTCAGTGAATGATTTACTGTCTGGTTACTTCGCGGGGCATACCTGATATTCAAATAATTTTGTGATTTCGAGTTCCAGACGACTTCCAGTTGAGTTCGAGCAGAGTTACAGTAGAGTTCCTGTCGAATTCCAGTCAATTCCAGTCGAGTTCCAGTCGATTCCAGTAGAGTTCCAGTCGAGTTCCAGTCGAGTCCCAGTCGAGTTCCAGTCGAGTTACAGTAGAGTTCCAGTCGAATTCCAGTCAAGTTCCAGTCTATCTCAAGTAACTTCAATCGGTAAATTTCCAGCACTAGACTGTGCAAACCATTTTTGACAGGTTTACTTACACGCACAGCCTTCTCCATAATCGGCAAACTCCATAGCATACTTGAATCCAAAGTTAAACTTCCACGGCATACTTGAACTTATAGTTAAACTCCCGTGGCACACTTAAATTATGATAAAAAAGGGTAAAAAAAAATAAATAAAGGGTACACTTTTTATGAGCTATTCATTAACACAAGCAAAACTATTTATTATAATTTGTAATAAAAAAAGTTTTCTCCAAAGTCTATCTTACATATCTATAAGTCTACTATTCGTCCAAGCTTTAAATATTGTTGCAATATATCGTCCGGTGATCCTTCTATCTATCTAGAGCTCCTTCATAAAATCCAAAGTAGAATCAGCAATATTATTGGCTTCGATCTGGCCTCTCGGATTATGTCACTTTACCACCGCCGTAACGTTGCCTCCCTTTGCCTTTTCTATAAATACTTTCACAGTAAGTGCTCAGATGATCTCTTAGTTAAGATATTCAAGTTAACTTAGCTAGGGGATGTATGCTCACCAGCCACTTTTATTTCTGCCCCAATTTTTCTTTGGTTTAATTCCTCATTCCTTCCCTTGTTAGGTGGTCAGTGATGTCAGTTCTCTGGTAGATGCGGGGCGCTTTTCTTTTCCGGCGTGATTTTCGTATTTGTTCTTGTGTTTGAATGAGTGTGTGTTTGTGTGAGTGCTTGGAATGAATGAATGTTTTATGTTATTATAGTCACGCATTGATTTCTGCCACATTTAAGGATTGGGGGGAGAGGTTATTACTAACATTATTTTGTTTATTTTCTTGTAAATAGTTCTGTTTCATATTGTAAATACGCATTTGGGATAGTTTTAAAATTGTTGTTTTTATTTCCCTCTCCCCACAGACAATAAATTGTACATATGGGGACAAGTTAGGATTTTCATAGAGACATGAGGTATTATGGTGAATGTAGTAAGAAAGGTAAGTAGAATGTGTTGTTTTGTTATTAGGAATATTATTTGTATATTTGGGTCAGTGCTTGCGGCTAGCTAAGTTTAAAGTTAAGACAGAACAAGACCGTCCTCCCCCCCCCATTCCCCATTTTAGCCTTGTGCCGCATTTTCTGTTTTTAATACAGAAATAAATATCGCTCTTACTTAAGATCTTCAAGATAACTTACCTTGGAGATATATGCTCATTGGCCCCTTGTATTCCTGCCCCATTTTTCTTTGGGTTAATTCCTCATCCTTGCCCTCGTTAGGTATCGAGTATGATTTTCGTATTTGTTGTTGTGTCTAAATGAGTCTGAGTTTGTGTGAGTGTTTGGGATGAATGAATTTTATGTCAAAATTGTGGTCAGTCTCGTTACGGTCTACCATTCTCCCATGCTTAGAATATTACTGCCGCACATGGTCCTATGCTCCTGCAATTTACCATGAGCTCCTTGATGAAATCCAAAGAAGAATCAGCAATATTAACTGTCCTGATCTGGCGGCTCGGCTTCAGTCACTTTCCCACCGCCGTAAAGTTTGCCTCCAGGTGTCTTTTCTATAAATACTTCCATCGTAATTGTTCGGATGAGCTTTTCTCAGTTAATTTAGCTAGGGCATGTATGTTCATTGGCCCCTTTTGTTTCTGCCCCGATTTTTCTTTAGATTAATTCTCCTTCCTTTTATATTATAAGATTCACGCATTGATTTCGTCCAGTTAATTGGTGTTTCTGCCGCATTTAAGGTCTGGGGGGTGGGGGTAATTAGTGACATTATTTTGTTTAGTTTCTTGCAAATAGTTTGGAAATACACATTAGGGCTATGTTGTATAAGAGTAAAGTGTCGCCGCCGACACTAGAGTTTGAAAACAGATTACCAGTGAGCAAATACAGGTGATCACATTTCAAATTAAGTAGATCACGTGACCATAAAGGAAATGTATATAGCGATTTTCCAAGCGTAGCTTGGATGTGGCACAAAGTCGAAAGCAAGTGGCGTCCGGTGAGGATCGAACTCGCTACTCAGTCGTAATTGTTCTAGACAGACAAGCTTACTAACAATTACACCAACTCGAGGTGCTCGAAAAAGGAAATGCATATATGGGAATTAGCGTGGCGTCTAACTGATCACTTTTTATTCACAATCCTCTGTTTCTATAGTATTCGCCACACTATTTCTCCATACTGATCACTATACCGATCACTATTCGGTGGGTACTTTTTCGAGCGAGTATTATCGAGCAAGTACTGTTAGTGCGAGTGTTATTCGAAGGCGTCTGACACCAGTATTGTTCAACGGCGTTACTATAAGTTGTATATCTGAGATTACAAAGTCTCTACTACAACGGGCAGCACGAAAGTGACAACGAGTATTCGTTGGCATTACAAATGTGGCAATGAATTGTACATATGGGGACTAGTTAGGATTTTCATAGAGACAATGTGGTATTATAGTGGATGTAGTAAGAATGGTAAGTAAGGATACGTTGT
This sequence comes from Acanthosepion esculentum, assembly GCA_964036315.1. NCBI lineage: Eukaryota > Metazoa > Mollusca > Cephalopoda > Sepiida > Sepiidae > Acanthosepion > Acanthosepion esculentum. Next base: position 70,887,658 of record OZ038479.1, read on the forward strand.
TTTGGTGTTAGGAATATTGTTGTATGTTTGGGTCAGTGTTTGTGGCTAGCTAAGTTTAACGTTAAGACACAAAAGGACTGTCTTTTCCCGCATTTTCCTTTTTGGCCTCGTGATCATATTTTGTAAATATTACAAATAAATAAAGCTCTTAGCTATGATAAATATACTCTTCGAATTTAAGCGCCCTACTTGACGTCTCATCAATTTACAGTTAAGCTGGCTAGATGTAAGCGTAAATTCTGTAGTAGCAATTTCTTTTGTCTCGCTTCTCGCTTGTAGAACTCGCTTCCGTCTCTATGCTTTCCAGCCAACTTTAATCTTCAAAAATTTAAATGCCATGTCAATCGCTATCTACTGTCTTCCTGATTATTCTTCCTGTGTTATCGCTCCTTGACAATGTTCCAGTTTTAAACCCTTCCAGACCCAGTAACCTCTTGTATCTGAGTGGCTTTATAGCCTTGCCTGGGGTGAACTGAATTAAAAAAAAAAAAAAAAAAAATAATTCTTAAAAATATGACTGCAACAATGATTTTCAATGCTTGCAAATACTCTACAAATCTTTTTGGCAAAATAATCGCTTCACCAAATTGATAAGCACCGCATCTTCCGGCTTACACGACGCTGCGGCTTGGAATGGTCTGTAATATTGGAAAGAAATTTCTAAGAAAGAAAAAGTCATTCTCATGCAACAATACATTCACCATGCGTCCCTCACATACTGGGACTACGTATTGTTTACATTAATCACTTATCCGATTCTGTTTGTATGGCAATGACATACTAGTAAAGAGCAGAATGGCTCCCGCCACTGCTAGTAAACAGATCATGTTTAAGATTGTGGCTCGGATCCAGGAAGGTTCATAGTCTTGGAAATACTTGTAATGAGGTTACACGATATAAAAGGTTGATTTAGATAGTAGTGTAATGACTCAGCATACAAATCCACAACTCTATCAGTCAAAGTGACCATCCAAGCTTCCTTGAAACTGGGTATTGCCTTAAATTCGTTTTGAAAGACGCACACGTATTTTTCAGGTTATTTTTAGGAACTAAGTGCATCTTGTTTGCCGGAAAATACGGTAATTACAATTATTTTTTTTTCTATCTACACCTTGCTTGTTAGCTAGCTGTCTGCATTCTCTACCAATGCGTTTCGTCCTCTGATGGCTTTTACGTATGCGATCATGTCCCTCCACGTCTTTCTGCCGCTTGTAGCTTTTACTAAGTTTTTTCTTTTTGTTTTTTTTTCTCCCCCAGACCCTGTTCTGCCAAAAATTAGCTCATACCCATCAAGTAAATTACGCACTGCTTTCCTCTGTCCCTCTTTCTCTCAATCTGTCCTTGTGAGTATCAGATTTTCCAAGCCGTCCTTCCTCGTTACGCGCCCCAGAAATTTCAACTGCCTCTTCCTGGTGTTAAGTATGTGTTTCCATTTTGATTCGATTCTCTCCAAAACCTCGTTGTTGCTTACACGTTCAGTCCATGGTATCCTCAGCATTTTTTACGTAGAACCACATTTCTGTTGTTTCAAGTCTCTTTTTCATCTTTGAGGAGATTGTCTAGCATTCGCTGACATACAGGCGGACAGATATCACGTAGCAGTTCAGTAGTCCTTTCTTTGTTTCTGACAGAAGTTACTCTGCCTAGCGATGCTACCCTTCGTCCATACATTGAATATTTCTTGTCTGGTGTTTCTGCTGTGTATTTATAGATTTTTGATAAAATACAGAAAAGAATTATTCTTGTGAGTAAGCAATCTAAGAAATAAATAGCGATTTATAATGCAATGTTATTGGTCCTGATCTGGCATCTCGGTATCAGTCACTATACCGTAGCCACAACGTACCTTCCCGGTGCCTTTTCTATAAATATGTTCATGGTAATTGTTCTGGTGAGCTTTCCTCTAGACTTCATGGATTTAAGCGCGATACTGGATTGGCTGAGAGGTCTCATCATTTTACAGTTGAAATAGCTAGATATAACCGTATTTTCTATGCTAACAGTTTCTTCTCACGCACTTCTTACATGTGGAACTCTCTTCAAACTTTCTAGTAAAATATGACATACAAATGTATCTGTCTATATTTCTGAGATGAAGTATTATGTACACTATTTACATTATTATTATTACTAATCAACGCCTTTATCCACTGTGCCATGTGTCCTTGAGGACACATGGCACAGTGGATAAAGGCGTCGGTGAGATCCAGTTACAGGACCCAAAGAGTGTGAGTTCAATACCCGGTTAAGGCAGTGGAGAACTTGGAGTGGAGAATTAAAAGGAGATTACTGATAACTGATATCCATTAAACATGGCATATGGAACTGCTAGATTATTTTGTGTACTAGTATACTAGTGAGCAAACCAAAATGAGCTGACTCATTTTATAGTACACCCATAGAAGATTAACCAATCAGAAGACTAGAAATATTCGACCCCGATGTGTATAAAGGCGGCCATTTTGTTTTCTTTTTCGGAAGATCTACTGCTAACCTGTCAGACGAGGAGACCTGCAAAAATACGTTTTCCTATTCTTTCCAAATATCCACTGCCAACCTCTGATCTGGAAGTCCTTAAGAATTCCTGAATAGGTGCTACGAGACGTTGGTGCTGTTACAGTGGACCAATTACTTCCTACGTCGGATTGATACATTCAAACTACATTAAACATGTATTACAGGAACTAGAACAGTCTACTCCAGTGAGCGAAATAAAGGGTTTAATTCGACATTCCAATCACCCGAAGAAGGCCGGAGCGTACAGCAGCCAAAACGTTGTAATAAATATGGCGACAAAGATGAGGACAATAGTGCGATTAATGTAAATAGTGGACATACAAATGTTTAAATGCAATGTCAATCGTTATCTTCTTTTTTCTTAATTCCTGTTCTGTTATTGCTCTCTCTCTCTCTCTTCCTCTCTCTCTTCCTCTCTCTCTTCCTCTCTCTCTCTTCATCTCTCTCTCCCTCTCCCCCTCTCTCTCCCTCTCCCTTTCTCTCCCTCTCTCTCTTCCTCTCTCCCTCCCTCTCTCTCCCTCTCTCCCCCTCTCTCCCTCTCTCTCGCTCTCCCTGTCTCTCTCCCTGTCTCTCTCCCTGTCTCTCGCTGTCTCTCTCCCTGTCTCTCTCCCTGTCTCTCACCCTGTCTCTCTCGTATTAATAATGTTTTTTCTTTCTTTTTTCTCATATTCAGTAACCCCCCCCCCGTCCGTCTTAGTGGCTTTATTGCCTTGCATTGCGGTTGAAATGATTAAAAAAAACAACAAAATAATCAAGTAGAGGATCTCTATTGATTTACCAAAGAAGCGTCAAATCTGCAACTCATCTATTGATCCGGATTTTGCACTCTCCATCACTGAGCATCTGGACAAACCCAATCGCTGCTTTTAGTGGACACGTTATTGTACGCGTTCTCCACAGCCTCAAGTTATAGCGACGTCTTTTTTTTTTATTTCTTCCCATTCCCAACCGGAAATACAGTAGCTGATTACATCCGGATTCCGCCGGTGTTCCAAAGAAATTAGCTGTTCTTCGCCGGAAGGTTGACTTAAAGAGGCGGAAGGTGTACAATTTAAAAATGGAGGACAAATCGAGTCGGTTGCAGACTTAATAGGGATGCGCTTGAGAGGGGAAAAAAAAAAGCGAACAGAGATAGAAAGCAAAATCCATTTTCTCTAATTGTGATTGGGGGTGAGTTGAATGACATTCAGCAAATTGTTTCAACAAACCATCTCCTCATTCATGGCCTAACAAAAAAAAAACTTGCTGTGTTCGATTGGTGGAATGAACTCAACCATTTTCGATTTTTTACGGGTTTTATTCTATATGACGTATAAATATAAGAAAGCAAAACCTTTTAATTCCGTTGTTAACGTTTCCCTCTGTAACTTCCTCGTTGCCAAAATGTTGTAACCCAGGAAAGGTTACTGAATAGAATAATCAAACGAAGGTTGGTAATGAACGTTAATACTCAGGACAAGAACAACACATACAGTAATACCCTCCCCATTATCGTCCGTAGGTATGCTGCAAAAAGAGGATCCTAATAACAACTGAAAACAAATCTAAAGATAAAATATTTTCAAACATGGCAACCTTGCTACTTAGAAAGTTAAAAATTTAAAAATAAATATATATTTATAATTCAATGTGATATGTTAATATAAATAGTATAAGATAATATATTATATAATATATATAATATAACATTATTATTATTATCATATATTATTATATAGACGTATTATAATAATAATATAATATATAATATGATATAAAATATATGATAAAATAATATATATAATAATAATCAAACGAAGGTTGGCAATGAACGATAGGACAAGAACAACACATATAAGATTCGCCAGCGGCGCGTAGAAGAAGTAGTCAACTGCTAGAAGTGAGTCAAGTGAATTCCACAATGAATCTCCAACTGCGGGATATCTACCAACCGCCCCACGCAGTCAGATGTGATACAAGTCCGAATTTAATATTGGGTATCCGAGACCGTAGGCACGGCCAAAAATTCCCCGTGGAGCGTTTCATACGGGATCGGGTAGTTGTTTCACGAGACGAGACTCTGTTCTTAGACATAGCCACGTCTGGCGATCCTCTCTGGCCGGAGGCAGAGTGTTTGACCAGCACAGCTGGAGACGAATCTCCGACTGCAGACCAACATACAGTACTCACTACTGTATTTATGTGCATAGGGATAGTAATAACCCCCCCCATTTTCGTCCGTAGTTATACTACAACAAAAAGCATCGTCATAATAACTGAAAAAAATCTAAAGACAAAAAAAATTAAACATGGCGACATTGCTACTTCGAAAGTTAAAAATTAAAAAAATAATATATATTTATAAAAAAATGTGATATGTTAATATAAATAGTATAATATAATATATTATATAATGTATAATATAATATAATATTATTATTATTATATATTATTATACAGATGTATTATAATAATAATATAATATATAATATAGATAAAATATATGATATAATAATGTATATTATTATATAAACGTATTATAATAATAATATAAAATATAATATAGTATATAATATATAGTAAAATATATAATATATATTGTTATACAGATGTATTATAATGATATAATATATAATATAATATATAATATATTATATAATATAATATAATATAATATACATAATATAATTTAAAATATATAATATAATAATAGTATATATTATTATATAGACATATGATAATAATATAATATAGATAATATAGACATAAGAACATGTTAAAATTTAAATACGGCGATTCCATTTACGTTGTTCGCACTATTTTCCTCATCATCTTTACCATATTTACGACGTTTCGGCAATTTTACACTCCCGCCTTCTTCAGGTGAGTGGAATTTCTAACTGAACCGTTTATTTTGTCTACCGGGGTAGATTGCTCTAGTTCAACGTGCCATGCCTCGTACGGATGCTTCAGTTATATTTCTTTTAACTCAACTCTCCAAATTATTTTTCTCAACTGCAGTAGCCGAGTATTGAACTTACAACTCTTTGCGTCAAGTCACTGGATCCAAGCACTGGACCAGTGGTGAAAAACGTTTGTTGGACCCCGTGAAATGTATGAATACGCATCTTCTTTCCTCCCAGCTATGGATTAATTAGTTTTCTTTCTTTTTATGTGCCGTGTCGTTTCAGGACGTAGGCGATCATGGATCTCCACCTCCCTCTATCACTTGCAGCTCTCAACAAGTTCCTTCCCACTGCCACCTCCCCAGACATCGTTCCGTCATCCACTTACTTAAGCCCACCAGGTATGACAAGCGTTGTTTTCCCTTGTCTCTCTTTCCCTCTATTCGACCCATGAATATCAAATTCTCCAGGCCCTCCTTTCTCATTATGTGTCCCAGATACTTCAACTGCCTCTTCTTGATGTTAGCATAAGCCACTGCATCCTCTCTAAGAGCTCATCTTTGCTCACATGCTCGGTCCATGATATCCTCAGAATCCTTCTGTAGAACCACATATAATATATTAATATATTAATAAAGATCATACAGAAATCTCCAATCAAACCTCAGTTATCTTCTCAAGTTCTTTCTTTTCTTTCTATGTGCCGTGTCCTTTCAGGACATAGGTCATTAAGGCTCTCCACCTCCCTCTATCCCTTGTAGCTCTCAACAAGTTCCTTCCCTCTGCTTCCTCCCCCAGACCACATTCTGTCATCCACTTGCTTAACCCTAGAACACTAACCATGGGTATATAGTACCCAGCGCAAATTTTCATATTTTGAAATGCTTTTCTCCTCTCTTTTCGGCATGTCGTCTGCAACGCTTAACTTCTTGCTTTCGTTTCCTCATCAAATTCCCCTTTTCATGTGTTCGTCTTTCAGTACCACAGACTAATTCATCTTCCTTTCCTGCCAACAACTATTAACCCTAGAACACTAACCATGGGTATATAGTACCCAGCGCAAATTTTCCTATTTTTAATTACAATTTTCAGTACCTGATTTTCTTACCTAAATAATATGTTTTTCAGTTCCTATTAATGTTAACTCAAAGTACAAAGTTTGAAGTGCCTGCATGTAAAATATTTCAAATAAAGATTTATATTTAATATTTTTCTTGATATTTTCAAAATCGGGTATGTTATACCCATGGTTAGTAGTGGTGTAACTTTAATTGATAGTTAGTGTTCTCGGGTTAAGCTCGCTAGGTATGTCACGCGTTGTTTTCCCTTGTCTCTCTTTCCCTCTAAACCTATGAGTATCAGATTCTCCAATCCACTCTTCCTCATTATATGATCCAGAAACTTCAGCTGCCTCTTCCTGGATGTTAAGTTTAAGTCTCCTCCTTTACCTCCAGGAAATTCTTACAATCTAAAAATAATTCCTGGCTTTAAATAACCTGGAAATAACCGTAGAAATTCAATCAGTTAATCAGTCACTGTGCCGTGCTAGAAGATTCATCTTGCACATTTATAAATCTACCATTCGTCTGTGCATTTAATATTCCTGTTTCTTGGAACATTAGACTTATAGAAATTCCTATTGATTTTTAAAAATTCAAAATCGTTTAACATATTCTTCACAAATTATCAGGATGAATTTTTGAATTCAATTTTAATAAAAAAAAAAGATTATATCGGGTATCATCTTTTCTAACAAAGATAACACTTAAATAAAACTATGTTAAAACAGATACTGATTAAAGATCTTAATAAAAAAAAAGAAATTCTTCTTCTATGTTCTGTCTCCCTGCAGGACGTGGGCGATTATATCTCTTCACATTTTTCTGTCATTTCTAGATCTTAGTAATGTCTTTTTTATTACTACCTCTCTCTTTTCTGCCAAACATTTACAGAAGCTAGCTCGGTAGTTTCTGCGTTAATTTCCTCTGTCCTTCTTTCTTTCGTTATATCACGTGTGTTTGTCAAATTTTCGAATTTGTCTTTCCTTTTTATGGGCCCTAGAAATTTCGACTGTCTTTAAGTATACGTGCCCTTTTTGCTTACGATTCACTAGAAATTATAAACAGTGATTTGGACTTTGCTAACCAGACGCAAGTAGTATAGCACGTAGATCAAATGATGGTTTCCGTATAGGAATGCAGGTTCGATTCCTGTCGGAGAACACATATTTTCTACGAAATTTCTCGAATATTCAGGCCGGCAAATGTATTTAATAGTGTTTAATGAAAAAAAACAAAAAAAAACAGAAGATTTACCTAAATAAATTGCATCTATAAATGTTATAGTAATTTCCCCACGCGCACACGGACTCTCCACGCTATAAATGATGCAGGTACTGGATTTTTTGGAGGGGAAAGTTTCCAGCAGTCAGCTCTGACAGTCGGACCGAACATTCTTGCTGTAACACTCTCGTTTGTATATGTTTGTATTACTGTTTCTGTTTATCTATTTGTTTAACTCAATTCCTCTCTTGTGTTTTTATTTCTGACCCTAACCCGGCCTCAACAATAAAAATAACGTATAAACAGAATATATATGTATGTGTGTGCGTGTCTGTGTGTCTGTGTGCCTGTGTGCGTGGTATGCTATATTTATGAATGAATGTAATGAACTCAACTGGAATTCGAACTCGGCTCTCCGATCCCGTAATCGTGCCGCCACTTTTAACCCCTAGCTAATGTTCGTCTGGCTCAAGGGTACGGTGGTGCTGCTTTCATGACTGAATAATCTACATTATGAAACTGTTCTATAAAACGAGAGTTTCGTCTCTAGCGTTACGTCAGGTGTTTGGGGTCTGCCTTGTGCGTATGTATGCTGCTACTTATATACCCCCCCATGAAGCTAAATACTTCGGAATTCACTAAGCAGTGTAAGTGCCCTCACCACCACCATCTAACTGCAGACAACGTCTAAGTTGCTCGAACAAGAATTCCTCGAGAAACAACATTCTAATATTTTTTTTTCTGGACATCTTGTCTTCTTTTTGATTCAGAAAGAGCACAAGTAGGTGCGAAGAAGGAATCAACGCATGCGCATTAAAGATATTGACAGTTCTTGAAAGACGTGTTAAGAATGACCTTGGGTTTCTGTTTGATTTGTTGGCGTTGGCTCAAAACGGAATCAATTGAATGAAGCAAAAAGAAAAAAAAAATGAAGTAAATTGTTAAAAAAAAAAAAAAACGAAGCAGAGAAATGGGTTTGTGAGTCGGAGAACTTATTAAAAATATAAATTTTAATAAGAACAAAACCGGGTAAGTGTCGAATCACAACATTAAATATTAAAAATGTCAGACAATTTTATTTTATGTCCTTTGATTTGCCTTGGGTAGAGAGAAAATATATATTTAGGTGCAACTATTGGATATAATTTAATAAAATGATTTTTTTTTTTTTTAAATTTGACAGGAAGTGCAAATTTATATTTACATTTATAGTCTCAGCTTAAGTGAGGTGGGATGATCACAATAGGTAAGCAAAGTCGAGTCTGCTCAGTAACTAGATGGGTGACCACTTAGTAATAGCAGTCACAGATGCGTGTGTGGTGTAATGGATAATGGCTCGAGGCGGGTTCCAATTTCAGTTGAGTTAGCTATACTCACTTGCGCGCAAGTACACTTGAGCCTATGGCTGCGCTAGGCAGGAGGTCGCCACTCATCGTGACCGGCCATTTGAGCGTATTGCCCTCGCTCAAACCGGTGCTCGCCCTAGGTCATGCATCTCTCGCCTAATGATCTTATTATGAAACCACATCTTCTACCCCCAGCTATGGGTTGATTGGTTCGACTTGCACCACAAATTCATTGTTGTCTACGCCAAAAATGCTTATAATCTAAAGGATCTTTTCTGGCTGTTGATGATCCGTAGAAAACCACTAAATCAATAAGTCCAAAAGCCAGGGCGCAGTTATAATCTGAATTTATCAAGTTTCTTCAATGAGATATGGATGTCATAATATAATTCTGCTTGACACCCCGTAATTTAGTTAGACATGACTGACATTTCCCCAGATAAATAATGAACCATTCCTAAACAAGCGCTGTTTTTAGTAGACACGTAATTGTAAGCGTTCTCCACAGCCTCGAGTTATAGCGATAATTTTCAGTCTTTCCCTTTCACGACCAGAAATACCGTGGTTGATTGCTACCGTTTTCCAAAGAAATGAACTGTTCTTCGCCAGAAGCTTGGCAAATAGTTTCAATTTATACAAGTTTCTTCGATGAGATATGGTTTTTAACGTAAGTAGGTAGGTAGGTAGAAAGGTAGGTAGGGAGGTACAGACTGAGATAGATAGAAAGATAGGTACAGACCAAGGAAATTAGATAGATAGATAGATAGATAGATAGATAGATAGATAGATAGATAGATAGATAGAAAGGTGGGTAGGTAGACAGGAATAGGAGTACGGACAGAGAGATAGATAGATAGATAGATAGATAGATAGATAGATAGATAGAGAGAGAGAGAGATAGATAGATAGATAGTGAAGAGAATGAGATAGATAGATAGATAGATAGATAGATAGATAGATAGATATATAGATAGATAGATAGATAGACAGATAGATAGATAGATAGATAGATAGATAGATAGATAGATAGATAGATAGATAGATAGATAGATAGATAGGTGGGTGGGTAGGTAGACAGGAATAGGAGTACGGACAGATAGATAGATAGATAGATAGATAGATAGATAGATAGATAGAGAGAGAGAGAGAGAGATAGATAGATAGTGAAGAGAATGAGATAGATAGATAGATAGATAGATAGATAGATAGATAGATAGATAGATAGATATATAGATAGATAGATAGATAGACAGACAGATAGATAGATAGATAGATAGATAGATAGATAGATAGATAGATAGATAGATAGATAGATAGATACTGAAGAGAATGAGATAGATAAATGTACAGACTGTGATAGGTTGGTCGGTACTGGAATATAGACTGAGATAGATAGATAGATAGAT
>OZ038479.1:70903093-70983093 GCA_964036315.1 Acanthosepion esculentum
AAGAAGTTCAGACTGAGATAGATAGATAGATAGATAGATAGATAGATAGATAGATAGATAGAAAGAAATATCTAAATATAAAAAATATTCACTTATTTTATTATGTACACTAGATAGATACAGACTAAGAAAGTTAGATATAGATAGATAGATAGATAGATAGATAGATAGACAGATAGGTAGATAGATAGATACTGAAGAGATAGATAGATAGATACTTAAGAGATAGATAAATACAGAAGAGATAGATAGATAGATAGATACTGAAGAGATAGATAGATAGATAGATAGATAGATAGATAGATAGATAGATAGATAGATAGATACTGAAGAGATAGATAGATAGATACTGAAGAGATAGATAGATAGATAGATACTGAAGAGATAGATAGATAGATAGATAGATAGATAGATACTGAAGAGATAGATAGATAGATAGATAGATAGATAGATACTGATGAGATAGATAGATAGATAGATAGATAGATAGATAGATACTGAAGAGATAGATAGATAGATAGATAGATACTGAAGAGATAGATAGATAGATACTGAAGAGATAGATAGATAGATAGATAGATAGATAGATAGATACTGAAGAGATAGATAGATAGACAGATAGATAGATACTGAAGAGATAGATAGATAGATAGATACTGAAGAGATAGATAGATAGATACTGAAGAGATAGATAGATAGATAGATAGATAGATACTGAAGAGATAGATAGATAGATAGATAGATAGATAGATAGATACTGAAGAGATAGATAGATAGATAGATACTGAAGAGATAGATAGATAGATAGATAGATAGATAGATAGATAGATAGATATATACTGAAGAGATAGATAGATAGATAGATAGATAGATAGATAGATAGATACTGAAGAGATAGATAGATAGATAGATAGATAGATAGATAGATACTGAAGAGATAGATAGATAGATAGATACTGAAGAGATAGATAGATAGATAGATAGATAGATAGATACTGAAGAGATAGATAGATAGATAGATAGATAGATAGATACTGAAGAGATAGATAGATAGATAGATAGATACTGAAGAGATAGATAGATAGATAGATAGATAGATAGATAGATAGATAGATACTGAAGAGATAGATAGATAGATAGATACTGAAGAGATAGATAGATAGATAGATACTGAAGAGATAGATAGATAGATAGATAGATACTGAAGAGATAGATAGATAGATAGATAGATACTGAAGAGATAGATAGATAGATAGATAGATAGATAGATAGATACTGAAGAGATAGATAGATAGATAGATAGATACTGAAGAGATAGATAGATAGATAGATAGATAGATAGATACTGAAGAGATAGATAGATAGATAGATAGATAGATACTGAATAGATAGATAGATAGATAGATAGATACTGAAGAGATAGATAGATAGATAGATAGATAGATAGATAGATACTGAAGAGATAGATAGATAGATAGATAGATAGATAGATAGATAGATAGATACTGAAGAGATAGATAGATAGATAGATACATAGATAGATAGATAGATAGATAGATACATAGATAGATAGATAGATAGATAGATAGATAGATAGATAGATAGATAGATAGATAGAGAGAGAGAGAGAGAGATAGATAGATAGTGAAGAGAATGAGATAGATAGATAGATAGATAGATAGATAGATAGATAGATAGATATATAGATAGATAGATAGATAGACAGATAGATAGATAGATAGAGAGAGAGAGAGAGAGAGATAGATAGATAGTGAAGAGAATGAGATAGATAGATAGATAGATAGATAGATAGATAGATAGATAGATATATAGATAGATAGATAGATAGACAGATAGATAGATAGATAGATAGATAGATAGATAGATAGATAGATAGATACTGAAGAGAATGAGATAGATAAATGTACAGACTGTGATAGGTTGGTCGGTACTGGAATATAGACTGAGATAGATAGATAGATAGATAGATAGATAGATAGATAGATAGATAGATAGATGGGACTAGCTCGAAATAGAGATAGATAGATAGATAGATAGATAGATAGATAGATGGGACTAGCTTGATAGATAGATAGATAGATAGATAGATAGATAGATAGATAGATAGATAGATAGATAGATAGATAGATACTGAAGAGGATGAGATAGATAGATAGATAGATAGATAGATAGATACTGAAGAGGATGAGATAGATAGATAGATACATAGATAGATAGATAGATAGATAGATAGATAGATACATAGATAGATAGATAGATAGATAGATAGATAGATAGATAGATAGATAGTAATAAATAAAGATAAGAAATGCTCATTTTTTTGTTATGTACATTCTTCAGAAGATTTGATTGTAAAATTGCGTTTAATTCCAAAGATCATCTTTTAATGATCTGATTATGAAACCACGTGTTCTACCCCCAGCCATGGGTTGATTGGTTCGGCTTGCGCCACAAATTCATTGTCGTCTACGCCCAAAATGCTTATAATCTAAAGGTCTTTCCTGGCTTTAAATAACCTGTCGATGATCCGTAGAAAACCACTCAGTCAATAAGCCCAAAGGCCAGGGCGCAGTTATAATCTCAATTTATCAAGTTTCTTCAATGAGATGTGGATGTCATAATATAATTCTGCTTGACATCCCGTAATTTAGTTAGACGTGACTGTCATTTCCCCAGATAAATAATGAACCATTCCAAAACAAGCGCTGCTTTTAGTAGACACGTAATTGTAAGCGTTCACCACAGCCTCGAGTTATAGCGATAATTTTCAGTCTTTCTCCTTCCTGACCGGAAATACAGTGGCTGATTACTCCTCTATTCCAAAGAAACGAAGTGTACTTCGCCAGAAGCTTGGCAAATAGTTTCAATTTATACAAGTTTCTTCGATGAGATATGGTTTTTAACGTAAGTAGGTAGGTAGATCGGAAGAAGTTCAGACTGAGATAGATAGATAGATAGATAGATAGATAGATAGATAGATAGATAGATAGATAGATAGATAGATAGAAAGAAATATCTAAATATAAAAAATATTCACTTATTTTATTATGTACACTAGATAGATACAGACTAAGAAAGTTAGATATAGATAGATAGATAGATAGATAGATAGACAGATAGGTAGATAGATAGATACTGAAGAGATAGATAGATAGATACTTAAGAGATAGATAAATACAGAAGAGATAGATAGATAGATAGATACTGAAGAGATAGATAGATAGATAGATAGATAGATAGATAGATAGATAGATACTGAAGAGATAGATAGATAGATACTGAAGAGATAGATAGATAGATAGATACTGAAGAGATAGATAGATAGATAGATAGATAGATAGATACTGAAGAGATAGATAGATAGATAGATAGATACTGATGAGATAGATAGATAGATAGATAGATAGATAGATAGATACTGAAGAGATAGATAGATAGATAGATAGATACTGAAGAGATAGATAGATAGATACTGAAGAGATAGATAGATAGATAGATAGATAGATAGATAGATAGATAGATACTGAAGAGATAGATAGATAGACAGATAGATAGATACCGAAGAGATAGATAGATAGATAGATACTGAAGAGATAGATAGATAGATACTGAAGAGATAGATAGATAGATAGATAGATAGATACTGAAGAGATAGATAGATAGATAGATAGATAGATAGATACTGAAGAGATAGATAGATAGATAGATACTGAAGAGATAGATAGATAGATAGATAGGTAGATAGATAGATAGATAGATAGATATATACTGAAGAGATAGATAGATAGATAGATAGATAGATAGATAGATAGATAGATACTGAAGAGATAGATAGATAGATAGATAGATAGATAGATACTGAAGAGATAGATAGATAGATAGATACTGAAGAGATAGATAGATAGATAGATAGATAGATAGATACTGAAGAGATAGATAGATAGATAGATAGATAGATAGATACTGAAGAGATAGATAGATAGATAGATAGATAGATAGATAGATAGATAGATAGATAGATAGATAGATAGATAGAAATATCTAAATATTAAAAATATCCACTTATTTTATTATGTACACTAGATAGATACAGACTAAGAAAGTTAGATATAGATAGATAGATAGATAGATAGATAGATAGATACTGAAGAGATAGATAGATAGATACTTAAGAGATAGATAAATACAGAAGAGATAGATAGATAGATAGATAGATAGATAGATAGATACTGAAGAGATAGATAGATAGATAGATAGATAGATACTGAAGAGATAGATAGATAGATAGATACTGAAGAGATAGATAGATAGATAGATAGATAGATAGATACTGAAGAGATAGATAGATATATAGATAGATAGATAGATAGATAGATAGATAGATAGATAGATAGATAGATATATACTGAAGAGATAGATAGATAGATAGATAGATAGATAGATACTGAAGAGATAGATAGATAGATAGATAGATAGATACTGAAGAGATAGATAGATAGATAGATAGATAGATAGATACTGAAGGGATAGATAGATAGATACTTAAGAGATAGATAAATACAGAAGAGATAGATAGATAGATAGATAGATAGATAGATACTGAAGAGATAGATAGATAGATAGATAGATAGATAGATAGATAGATAGATAGATACTGAAGAGATAGATAGATAGATACTGAAGAGATAGATAGATAGATAGATAGATAGATAGATAGATACTGAAGAGATAGATAGATAGATAGATAGATAGATACTGAAGAGATAGATAGATAGATAGATACTGAAGAGATAGATAGATAGATAGATAGATATATACTGAAGAGATAGATAGATAGATAGATAGATAGATACTGAAGAGAGAGATAGATAGATAGATAGATAGATAGATAGATACTGAAGAGATAGATAGATAGATAGATAGATAGATAGATACTGAAGAGATAGATAGATAGATAGATAGATACTGAAGAGATAGATAGATAGATAGATAGATAGATAGATACTGAAGAGATAGATAGATAGATAGATAGATAGATAGATAGATACTGAAGAGATAGATAGATAGATAGATAGATAGATAGATACTGAAGAGATAGATAGATAGATAGATAGATACTGAAGAGATAGATAGATAGATAAATAGATAGATAGATAGATAGATACTGAAGAGATAGATAGATAGATAGATACTGAAGAGATAGATAGATAGATAGATAGATAGATAGATAGATAGATAGATACTGAAGAGATAGATAGATAGATAGATAGATAGATACTGAAGAGATAGATAGATAGATAGATAGATAGATACTGAAGAGATAGATAGATAGATAGATACTGAAGAGATAGATAGATAGATAGATACTGAAGAGATAGATAGATAGATAGATAGATAGATACTGAAGAGATAGATAGATAGATAGATAGATAGATAGATACTGAAGAGATAGATAGATAGAGAGATAGATAGATACTGAAGAGATAGATAGATAGATAGATAGATAGATAGATAGATAGATACTGAAGAGATAGATAGATAGATAGATAGATAGATAGATAGATAGATAGATACTGAAGAGATAGATAGATAGATAGATAGATAGATAGATAGATACTGAAGAGATAGATAGATAGATAGATAGATAGATAGATAGATAGATAGATAGATAGATAGATAGATCGGTACCAATAAATAAAGAAAAGAAATGCTCATCTTTTTTGTTATGTACAATCTTCAGGAGATTTGATTGTAAATTTGCGTTTACTTCCAAAAATCATCTTTGGAAGAGACTGAAAGCCATAATCCCTGGTAGAACGGAGAGTCGTAGACGAAATTTTTCGAAAGCAGTCTATGTTTGCGCTAGGCACGAGGTCGCCAATCATCGTGACCGGCCATTTGAGCGTATTGCCCTCGCTCAAACCGGTGCTCACGCTAGTTCATGAATATCTCGTCTAAACTGTATCTATGGTCTGCACAGCATAGTTCCGGTATAAAAACAGAACCTGGCTCTGTCGAACAAACGTATATGTGCCTGGCGAGGCGTCTGCAAAATCAGGCATACCTAGCAGACAAGCATACTCGGGGTGCTGTTATCTGATAATCATCCAGCGAACAAATGTATTGGAAAATCCAAAATGCTCGTGCCGAGATAACGACTCCATCCTAATCGATGAACGATTTTCAGGCTCATTTCCGCTATGCGCATATCGTTTGTATTTTAAACACATTATGCGCATCAGAAACATTTGTCAATAAAACGCCGGCAACATGTCTATCCAAATAGTAATAAACATTTATTTTCAGTGGTTGAAACCCTACCCAATAGACCGTTCCACATCTCCTGGGATACTGACTCCTTATTAGACTATATATCTACGCGTAAATTTCTCGGATATATAACAATTTGTGATTAATTGATTAAGTCTTTTTTTTTATTTCGGGGTGTGGCGTTGGCTTCAGCCGAATTTACAATAATGGAGCGAATTTTCTTCGGAGGCAAATGCACAATGGAACCTGATATGTAACTATCTCTTGTACATTATTTACACTATTCGGACTATTGTCTTCATCTTTGTCGCCATATTTATTACAACGTTTCAGCTGTTGTACGCTCCGGACCTCTTTAGGTGGTTGGAATGTCGAACTGAACCCTTTATTTCGCTCACTGGGGTAGACAGTTCTAGTTCCACGTGCCATGTTTAATGTATGTCAGTTATCAGTTATCTCCTGTTAATTCCTCTCTCCAAGTTCTCCACAACCTTAACCGGGTATTGAACTCACACTCTTTCGTCTGTAGGTTTTTTTTCTTTGAAAATGTTTTCAAAGTTTGGGCGCGTCTTAAAACCAGGGTGCGTCTTATAGTCCAAAAATAAATACGGTAAGAATATACCAAAATATTTATCAATCCCCTCTTGCAGACTGTCACTAACGAAGCAACTACGTTCCTCACCGGATGCCTATTAGGTAATAACTAACAGTTTCTGTTAACTATAAACTATTGTATACTATTCTCCAGCAGCCAGTAATATAGTAAGGAGGTCTATGTGAACAAAATAGAACGTAATTCAATGTATTTTGATTATCATTTTATTCAGACGTAGATGGAAGACAAAAATAAAGACTGCATAATGATGAGGTTATCCTTAATTTAAATTTCCGAATCAATAAGTGCCCTTAGTGATACCGGTTTTACTTATTCCGATCGATAATCGATTGAAGTAAAACCCACACGTTCATTTATCAACAAACCAAGAAAACCTGTTCTTGGTGAAAAAAAAGTCTCTGAAGTCGACTATTATTTATACTACTGGTTACCTAACATATGGTGTTCTAATAACTTGAACCGATTTTAAATGTGAATTAAGTTTAAGCGTCTAATATTTTTATTTTTATTTTAGATTTAACAACTTACGTCTTTGGCAATTTCAAACATGAAAAGATTAATAATCATACAACGTGTTAAAGTTATCGAAGCCTATTACGAAAATGGCTGTTCAACAGAAATGCATTTCGCGCGCTTCCCAGAATGCATCATTTCTCGAAACAGCGAAGTCAATTGGCCATCATGATCATGCGAATTGACGCCTTTAGATTTCTTTCTTTGGGGGTCATCAAGCCAACAACAATTCAACAGCTGCAGGATGAGATAATAAGGCATATTGGTGAGATCGAGGAGCATCTATGCAAAGAGGTCATCAAAATTTTTTACCATTTTTACAGTGGAGATGTGCCCCCGAAACCTTGACGGACATTTGGGCGATATTATTTTTCACACATAATTGCTATGACTTAAATAACATGATCCAACAGAGACACAAATTTTCATCAATAAGGAACTTGTTAAGAGCTGCAAGGGATAGATGGAGGTGGAGAGCCATGATCGCCTACGTCCTGAAAGGACACGACACGAAATTGAGATCTCTTGTGAAATATAAAGGGTGTCCCAATAATTTGGACCTATTTTAAATGTGAATTAAGTTTAAGCGACTAATAATCTTATTCTTTTTCTTTCAGATTTAACAACTTAAGTCTTTGGTAATTTCAACCATAGAAAGATTGGCAATCAAACAACGTGTTAAAGTTATGGAAACCTATTACGAAAATGGACGTTCAAACAGAAATACATTTTCTCACTTCGGCCAATCGAGAGTGCAATTGGAAAAATTCAAACAAACTGGGTCTGTGGCAGATTCGAAAATACCATTGCGTGCTTGCTTACGCCGTTCAGGTGAAAACATTGCTGCAGTGCACGAGAATATGGCCGAAAATCCAGACACCGATATTCGTCATCACGCACAGGAAATGAACCTCTCCACAACAACGTCAAATTGAATGTTAACAAAAGATTTGTCTCTACGCGCTTACAAAATTTAATTGACACATTTACTGAAACCTGCTGACCATTTGGGGCGCATACGTCAATTGGGTGCACGATCAAAGACAAGCCGATGAAGATTTTTCGCAAAAAAAAAAAATCCTCTTTAGTGATGAAGCCCATTTTCATCTTGGTGGATTCGTTAATAAGCAGAATTATCTCATTTGGGTTGATGAAAATCCAAGGAAAATTGTTGAAAAGCCACTGCATCCACAAAGTTCACTGTTTGGTGTGCATTTTTTTTGCTAGCGAAATCATTAGGCCGTATATTTATAAATTTGAACGGCCATTTTCATAATAGGCTTCGATAACTTTGACACGTTGTTTGTTAAACTTTCCATGGTTGAAATTGGCAATAACTTAAATTGTTAAATCTGAAAGTAAAAGAAAAAAATCATTAGACGCTTAAACTTCATTCACATTGAAAATCGGTCCAAGTTATCGGAACATTCTATAAAAGGCCCAAGAACCACTCAAGGTAGTGGTTTACTAAATGAAGTTATTCTTGGACGGTAGTGGAGGAGGTAAGAAGTGCAGTTTATGGGGATATATGGGATAGATACTGGTTAACTCTAGACTAGAAGTGGTCATTGATTGGTTCGTTTTCTCTGGAATATCAAAATATTGAAGGTTATTTAAAGCCAGAAAATAGTTTTAGATTGTAATTATATATAGTAATAATTATTTAGTGATACATGTCTTGATAATTAACCCACAGCTGGGGGAGAAGCGTTGGATTTATACATTTCCTAAGGGTATTTGCGCGTAAGAAATTATAACGAATCCAACAGGCATTGCAACTCGGCTCTCCTATTAACTATTCCAAACCATTATCCATTACACCTGTTAGATTATTTTGTGTATTTAAGTACTAGTGAGCAAACCCAAATGACTTGACTCACTTTATAGTTCCCCAAAAGAAGGTTAACCAATCAGGAGACGGAAATATTCAATCCGTCGTATATAAAGGCGGCCATTTTGTTTACTCTCTCCGAATATCCAATGCCAACCTGTCAAGCGAATGAACAGAAGGAAAAAACTACTGAACTACGCTCTGCTACTTTATCGCGATATCCACTGCTAACATGAACTACGCTTCCCTACTGTCTTCGAAATATTCACTGCCAACCCCTGGATCCTATACTCAAAGACTACCGTCGTCATGAACAACAACACGATCCGCATATCCAAGCTTACAGCGCCTTGTCACCCATCTAGGTACTTACAAGTGTCGACGTTGCTTAACTTCGGTGATCATTCGGGAACCAATGTTTTAATGGGATATGGCCGTAAGTCTTTTGTGTTCCAGGGACCGATAACGTCACAGTGTATGACTAATAACATTATTATTATTTTATTTCCTTTGATTGCTGGTGTGTGCACATTTCTTTCCGTGTCCCGCCCAGAGACTTAAGGTCAGAAATGGCATCATGACATTTTCCACTAACCAATTAAAAAAACAAACAACATATTTTACATAGATAAAGCCCTTCGTAAGGTGTGTGCTGTACTTGCGAGAACACTTTTTTGTATTTTTTTAAGGTATGGGCTTCCAGGAATCCCTTCAATTAGTCTACTGTAATATTTTCCAACCAATCCGAGGGCTCCAAATACTGTTGATCTTCCCATGTGCCACATTTTTGAGATTTCGATTTCAAGGTCCTTGTTTTTTGACAGCTTTTTGAAGATCATCAAAGATACATTGCGGTCTGCAGGGACTGTTATATCAATAAGGAAACACTTTTTTTGTTTTTTCGGTCTCTAATAACAATGTCTGGGCTGTTAGCTTTGATTGTTCTGTCTGTGTGTATAGTGTAGTCCCACAAAATTGTAACAGTTCCTATCTCCGTAACTGAGTCTGGGTGGTGTTCATACCAATTTCTTTCAGTTTCCTTTCCCGTAGAAGTTGCAAATTTTCCAGTGCAGATATTGGCCCACCCTGTCGTGCCGGATTTTATATATGCCAATACCGTGCAACCTGATACAAGAGGATCCATTGTTTCTGGATATTTAACACAGAAACTGCATTTTTGGGCGAACACAATATTTTAGTATGTGTGCTTGATAATTTCTAGTTAACAAGCACTGATCCTATGCAGCAAGGATAAAACCTTCCGTTTCAGCTTTTAATCCTGCACTACGTAGCCACTGATGGGTTCGGGGCTTGTCTACGTCAGCTTGTTTGGTACGGGCAGAGTATTGGCCATGAAGCGGTTTATCTTGCCATTTGTTCTGTATCTGATCGGTTGCATTTATCTTTGCTTTCTTTTTTATGAATTTTTTAATATATTTTGCAGCTTCAGTCGGTGTATTGTGCAAAATTATTATTATTATTATTATTATTCACGATAGATCTGGGAGGAGTGTGAACCGGTCTTTAAACAGATGTATACGTTTATCCCTTATTTCTTGTTTAGGATTGTCTTTCCGGTTCTGTCCAAAGACTTTTCATTCTCTTTTAATCTCAGTAACCGTTTATATTTTAATCGAATAATCGCCTTGTTTGGGGTGAATTTATTTAAAAATGATAATAAAAATTAAAAAAAAATTATATATATGCTAAAGATGGGAAAAATTACACAGGTGATTAAAAATCGAAAATTCTTTTGATACACCCATATATTATTCTTTGACATTATCATCCAATCACTGTAATGCCTATATTTATATGATAACAGTGATTTCTTTGCTCGAGTTGGTTTGGGAGGGAATTAGTAACGTGACCCGCCGAAATTACCATGTGGTGACCTCTGCAAAAGTCAAATCACTTCGCTTGACCTTTTAACAAATGTCATATTCTTTATTTGCGACTGCAGCATTAAAAAAAAGAAAACAAAAATACTGTTTCTCTTGTTGAGGCAAAAACTTCGTCAATGCTCAACCACTAAAGACAGCACGATACACACACACACACACACACACACACACACACACACACACACACACACACACACACACACATATATATATATATATATATATATATATATATTTCTCTTCTATCAACTTGTATTTCTGTCCTTTCGGAAAGCCCTGCTGTTAAGAAAGCCGACAGCAGACTCGGATGAATGTTCCAGCTCTGAAACCCTGGTCGGTAAATCAAACACACACACGAACACACACACACACACACACATACACAAACACGAACACACGCACACACATAGACAGACATATTCACATACACACACATATATAAATACACACATATATAAACACACGCACATATGAATACACACGCATATATATATATATATATATATATATACACAAACACGCACACATACACAGACACAGACACACACACACACACACACACACATATATATATGTATATATATAATTATTTATTTGAATATTACAACATAAATATGTTATAAAATCATATTTATGTTGTAATATTCAAATAAATAATTATATCTGCTCTACTCTGTATTGAGCACTCTTTAAAGAATAGTAATTGTTGGTTATTGGATTTCACTCCGTATATACCAATCCTAAACTTGTATATATATATATATATATATATATATATATATATATATATATATATATATATATTTTGAAATTTGTGTATTTAGGCAGCAAATACTCTTTTAGACATGTCTGATGTCTGATTGAATAAATTATAGACATTATGTCTGCTAATTTTTAATAAAATTAGTTCATGCTCACGAATAACCTTCCGTGTATTGATGTTAAAGGATGAGAGAAATGTGCTATAACTGTTTAAATTTCTTTTATTTTCATTTCACAAGTACTTTCGACCTTCTTCCAAGATCATCTTCAGGGGTGCAAGTAGTACACAACTATATGTCGTTCATTAGAATTTATATAAAGATGTGCGTTGTTATTCATTACCGCAGTTTTTTCATTATGCTTTTAAATGCATATATATATATATATATATATATATATATATATATATATATATATATATATATATATATATATATATATATATATATATATCATGAAATGGATTTAGTCCGACAATTATTTAATATATTTACTATTTATGCGTTATTTTCCTACATATAGTTTATGTAAATGCTCTGTTTTCAATTAAACAATATTAATTACATTTTATCGGCCTGAATGTTCGAGAAATTTCGTAGAAAATACGGGGTCTCCATCAAGAATCGAACCTGTATTGTTGGTAATTTTACTATAAATATGTATTGTTACTAATTTTATTATGAATATGTATTGTTGGTAATTTTTTCATATAAAAATATATTACTGGAATTTTTTTTACTATAAAAATGTTTTTTTATGCATCCATATTATTGTTTTTGTTTTGGCGTTCACTATTTACCCATAGTGGGGACGCTAACAGGTGCTACTACCTCGGGTCATGATGAACCTTGGAACAACGACAATTAGGAAGTGCTTCCACGTTCATTAAAATCTCCAATCTCCCGATCAGGGGCAATGCTGCTGGATGCAGTTTGTTGTCATACCCATGACTGAAAGGAAATTGTGGAGAGTTATATAAGAGAATCGTGCACATCTGAATCTCTTCCCGGAAAAGTATTTTGCAGCGAAGTTTAACGAATGAAAGAAATATTTAATAACATTTTTTTTTTTAACGAAGTTATTGGTAGTGAAATAAAACTGTCCCTACAAAAATGAAACACCATAAATAATGTAAAAGCTTAACACAACATTATTTTTTAATGCAAGCAAAAACAAATGACAAACTATACTGTTATATATCCGCGCTAATAGGAATATATACTAGAAAAACAAGGTGGATAAAATAAGTAAAGGTTTATTATAAAAAAAAACGTACAATAAGAATAAAGGTAACAGTCATGCACAAGATCGTCACAAGTCAATCCAGTAGGGAGTGCTACTATTGGAAGGTCGGTAGTTCTCACGTAAGTACTCAACAGATACCAGCTAGTAAGAAATATTTACCAGCCTCCCTACGAGGTAGGTTGTGGCACAAGGCAAAGTGGGACAATCCGAGCCCGTAGGATCGGCCAAAAAATTTCCCGTAAAGTCCGCATAAACGGGTTAGGTTATGTCTACTTCCCCGCACGAGACTCTGACCTTTGGCATAGCCTCGTGAGGGCTCCTCTCTGCCCGAAGGTAGAGAGTTCGACAACAGCTAAAAGCTGAGTAACAGATCCCACTTGGTTATATTTAGCTACCCCCACCCACGAGGGTTACATGTGGCACAAGGCTGGGTTTAACGTGGGATCTCCCAGCCGGTAGGCTCGACCAAAAATATTCCCTATTCGAGCGCGTATAAACGGATTCAGGGTCAGTCTACCTCCCCGAACGAGACTTTACCGTTCGGCGGAGCCTCGTCCAGTTTACTCTCTGCTTATGTGTAGAGAGTTCGACTGTTTAGCTGGAACAGGTCGCAGCTGGTATATTTAGCCCCCCCCCCCACGAGGGTTACATGTGGCACAACGCCGGGTTTAATGTGAGATCTCCGTGCCTGTAGGCTCGGCTAAAAATACACCCTATTTGAACGCGTATAAACGGGTTCAGGGTCAGTCTACCTCCCCGAACGAGACTCTGCCCTTCGGCGGAGACTTGTCCGGGTTCCTGTCTGCTCAGAGGCAGAAAGTTTGACTGTCCAGCTGGAACAGGACGCAGATGGTCTCTGTAGTCCGTTGACTTACATCTACAGTAGTTACCACCTATAGCGTAGTAACTCGTGGGGGTGACAGGTTATTCCATTACATCAGATACATTTGATGTATTTTAAATGTATTTATTCTGTAGAATTGTTCAACATAAAACACACATCTAGACATCATGTCCACACAGAAATATATATGCACAAAAGCTGAATGTCATCTACCAAGTATTCAACTGTGAAAACAGAATAACAGATGTCTCATTTCGATTAATTCAAATCTCCAAAGAAAATTAAATTTCGGCATTAAATGACCCAAAATGAGTTGATATGCCGTTAAACAAACAACTATCTCGTGTGACATAGCAGTTTTTCTCCCTTTGCTAAGGCCTCGACACACGCCCCCCGTAACACCATCCATTCCTCAGGTAAGTGGTGCCTTCCTCTATCTTTCGTATCCTCAATATGCATCGCGAGTATTAAGTTTTCTAAGGCCTCTTTCCTCATTAAGTGCCTAAGGATTTTTTTTTCGTTTCTCTAGTCCATCCTTATCTTTTAGAATATTTCTTCCGCCTTCCGCTTAGGTCAATGAGTCGTTTTGCGGCAACTTGACCGCTTGGGTAAAACTAATAACATTTAACTGTCACATGCATAGCCTTCATTGTTCTTAATTAGTGTCTCCAATCGTTCTATAAGCTTGTTGGCGCCATTTCCATAGAAAGTTCATATGTTTGGTCGGAAGACGGTTGTGAGGTTGTTTTCGGGTTACTGTAGGGAGTCAATTATTTTTTGTCATTTAAATTGTTTTGTACAGACCGAAACAAATAAAAGTATGAAGGCGTCAAGTCAGGAGAATACGGTGGATTCTGGAGGGTTTTTCCTTTTCAACTATTTAAGCTCCTGCAAGTTCTGTTTTGCAGCATGCAATCTTGCGTTGCCGTGGTAAAAATAAAAAATTCGTGAATCCAAGTCTCTTCAAACGAAGAAAGGCAATTGAGATACCGATTTTCAAACTCTTAGCCATCTCTTCCTGTCGAAACTTTAGGTTTATTCTCTATTACGGTAAACGGAACGTCCTCGTAGACTTCGGAAATTTTCCCGCAAGTTATTTGATCGTTTAGATTGAAATCAGCCTGACGAAATCTGCCAAACCAATTTTTTGACCGTCCGAAGAACTGGAGAACGATCCAAATAAACGTTTTGAATGTGTTTTTTTTATTGCAGTTCCGACGCTTACTCCTTACCAAAATTCATGAAGCATAATATGGCGGAAGTACCAATTTCCATCCTCCATTTTTAAGGTCTTCATTTGTGGACAAAACGTCAACACTCAACGAAGTTTGACTTCTGGTCTTTTTATATTAACAATGAGAATCAGGAAGGAACTTTGTCAAAAATCTGGTAGCATTTCTCGGTCAGCTGCTAAAAACGTTGCTTCACTGTGTAGTCTGAGAAAGTTTTTCTCTCCAGAATTTATCTTACATATGTATAAGTCTTCCATTCGTCCATGCTTAGAATATTGCTGCCATATATGGTCCTATGTACATATTCAGTTATGGCTGTGAAGACCGGGCACAACGGAATCCATATTGTTTGTCAGAGAGTAAGATCGTGAGAGGTAAGATTCTTAAACACTTTGGCATTGATTAAAGCCTCGAAGACTTCGCCGAAAAGCGGTAGGGGACTAATAGGGCGGTAGTTAGAGGGACCAGAAAGTTCTTCAGAGTTCTTGAAAAAAGGAACTACAGAGGAGGGCTTTCAACAAGCTGGAAAGCAGGAAGCAACGAGGTAATAGTTATATAGTTTGGAGAGAACTGGAACTAGCCCGAGAGCACATTTCTTTAGGCCGACGGTTGGTATCCCGTCACCTCCGCTTGCCTTATAGAAGTTTAATTTTCGAAATGATGTCTGAGACTAGCGACTGAGTAGAGTCTCAGTGCTAGGGGTGAAATCACGTGTGGACACTCGTATGAGACGAGTGTTGATTTGGATGAGAATCTCTGAGCGAAGCATCCAGCCTTATTGGCACGTCTCTAAAGGCACGTAGCCTCGCCAAAGTCACTCAAGGCATTGTAGCCACGCTGAAGTCTCTCAAGGCACATAGTCTCGCCGAAGTCAATCAGGGCACGTAGACCGAAACAAATAAAAGTATGAAGGCATCAAGTCAGGAGAATACGGTGGATTCTGGAGGGTTTTTCCTTTTCAACTATTTAAGCTCCTGCAAAGCCTGTTTTGCAGCATGCAATCTTGCGTTGCCGTGGTAAAAAAAAAAAAAAAAAAAAATTCGTGAATCCAAGTCTCTTCAAATGAAGAAAGGCAACTGAGTCTCGTATAAACCGTCACATCCTGTCTGTGAGAGAGAGGTTGGAGTCGGTTGGATATCTGTCAGTGATAATGCTGGTGATAATTTTACCATTTCTAAACTATATATCTAATATCTGCAATAAAAAAAAAACACATTTAGAAGGTTGCGGTCTTTTTATATTAACAATGGAAACCGGGCACGGACTTTTGCAAAGATCCGATATCTTTCTAACACTGATATATTGCCGTGTAACTTACCGATTGGTAAGAGAATTTTTTTTTCTTTTTGAACGAATTGAATTATTTTGCGTTTCTCAAAAACCTTTAGTGACTTGAAAATTTCCCTATGCTTCTGGATCTTTGGCTCTCAGAAGAATTCTATATTTAATCCTATTTCGCAGTTCTGTACACAAAAACATTGCAATCCTCTTGAGATAAGAACATTTGCAAGTCACAGCCTTGAATACCCTAGCTGGCAAATCTCGCAAGAATGACACCAACAGCAAGTTTGTTTCTTGTAGTGGTTTCATGAATATGTCCTTCTGCTACAATTTTGGAAAATTACAGCACATATCTATAATAAAGAGCGAGTTCTGCTTGAAATTTTCTTCTACACTGAAATGAAGAAAACAGATAATAATTTTTCTTTTTTACAGTGAGATTCATACTATACAAGGCACTGGAGCTACTCTTGATAGAGTATTACAGAGTAAAGAGCAGAGTTTATGCGGATATCTGGGGAATATAAAGGTTGGCCCTAAATTTGGATTGGTTAAGACTGCAGTGATCGGGGAATCATCCTCTCGGGAGCCGGGATCAGCGGTTCGCGGGAAGAACCTACTCGAGTGGAACTTACTTTTCACCGATTGAATACGAAGGGAATAAGGGTGGTTCGCTATAATGCGCATAGCATGGCGAGTCCAAAGCCGTGAAGGTTAGACCTGGGGAAGCGAATGAATGTCGTTCGTCTGAGCACTTTCTATGCAAGTAGCAATAGAGCAGTGAGAGGCTTGCGATATAATAATTTGTCACGTTTTTGAACTCTACCGAAACTGGAAAGTGAGGATTGGGCAGCTTCTGCCCAAATATGACAATAGTACTCCATTTTAGACCTGATCTGGCTCTTAGCAGAGGATAGCACGAGGAGTTAGGTACTTACTGGAGCTGTACAGGAACCCACCATTTTTCATGTATCTTTAGAATGGTATGTACACGTTCTATATGAGGTCTGTACAAGGCCCAGGAACCACTAGAGGTAGAGTAGGAGTCATATATTAAAATTGTATTGATCAGGAAAACATCCTCTTGGAAGTTGGTTGCACAAAGCAGTTGTTCGCGTGAAGACGTTACCCCAGTGGAACTTACTTCTCCCCAGTGGTATACGAAGGGAATAAGGGTGGTTCGCTATAATGCGCATAGCATGGCGGGTCATAAGCCGTGAAGGTTTAGAACTGAGGGAGCCAATGAATGTATTTAGTCCGAGCGCTTACTATAGAAATAAACATAGAGCCCTGAGAGGCTTGCCACATCCCGCCTTTGAGCGAGAGGATGTAGGGCAGAAAATAATTCGTCACCGACAAGGACGCGGAGACGGTTTTGTATGCTACTGCGACTGGAATGTGAGGACCGGGCATCTCCTGTCCAAATATCACAGCAGTACTCCATCTTAGGCTTGATCTGGATATTGCCAGCGAAATTTTTTCAGGTATCTTTAGCAATGGATCGTATGTACAAGTTCTACTTGTGGTCAGGGCTGAGTTTAAGGCCCGATAGTCTATCAAGGCATGGAGTCTCCCTGAGAGGATATCTATTTATCGTGACGTGTCCGATCGGCTACCCATCAAGGGAATTACATCATCCCTATGTAGACACTCTGAGCGGATATCCATGGCGAGTCCTAAGCCTTGAAGGTTAGACCTGCGGGAGCCAATGAATGTAGATCATCCGAGGACTTTCTATGGAAGTAAACACTGAGAGGCTTGCCACATCGCGCCTGTAAGGGGTTGGATATAGGGCAGAAAATAATTCGTCACCGACAATGAGGCGGAGACGGTTTTGTACTCTATCGAGACTGGAATGTGAGAACTGGGTATCTCCAGTCCAATTATTACAGCAGTACTCCATTTTAGGCTTGATCTGGTTTACTAGAGCTGTACAGGGAACCGACCATTTTGCATGCATCTTTAGTAATGGATTCTATGTATATGTTCCACTTGAGGTCAGGGGTGAGTTTATGACCTAATAGTCTCTCAAGGCATGAAGTCTCCCTGGAGGGGGTATCCAGTCATCGTGACTGGTCCGATCGGCTACGCATCAAGGGATGTAGCATCACCCCTTATGGTAGGTATCCGTTTACCTTAAAGAAATATTGGCAGATAATTTTTTTATCAAATTTCAGTCCTTTTCTGATGAGATGAGACTAACCTCTTTAGGGCGCAATCCTGTGGGGTGTATATAGATGCATTGCACTGGCCAAACCACGTGGCTCCCTTCTTAGCCATACGGACAAGATCTAAAAGATCATTAGATTTGGAGCCGGTTTGGCTGCAAGTTCGCATAAAATATAGTTCATCATAATGTGTTCCGTACTACTAAATAGTCCTTGGTATGACGATAAACTACATCCGGCAGCAAGTCCTCTGATTGTTTGTTTTTTTTGTGGGTCGTGAAACCACCTCTTAATTGCAGTTGTTCTCAGGTGGACTCTAACGCGAGGTGGTAGCACCTGCTTAGGGTCCCAGCTTTGGGAAAAAAAGAAAAAAATATTTTGTTTGGTTGCAATACCAAACAAAATATTTTATGGTAAAAATAAAAGCAAAACATATTTACGAAATAAGGACTAGTTCTCATACATTTTTATAGCGAAATGATAACCGATACAGAACTAAATCATGAAAATACATATTTATAGTAAAATACCCAGTAATAATTTTTATCATTCTATAAACTATATATCTAATATACGGCAATAAAATGTATTATTTATAAACTGTATATCTAATAACTGTCAATACATTTTATCATTTTTAAACTATATATCTAATATCTGCCAATACATTTTATCATTTATAAACTATATATCTAATATATGTCAATAGATTTTATCATTTATAAACTATATATCTAATATCTATTAATACATTCTATCATTCTATAAACTATATATCTAATATATGTCAATACTTTTTATCATTTATAAACTATATATCTATTATATGTCAATAAATTTTATAATTTATAAACTATATATCTAATATCCGTCAATACTTTTTATCATTTATAAACTATATATCTATTATATGTCAATACATTTGATCATTTATAAACTATATATCTCTTATATGTCAATACATTTTATCATTTATAATCTATATATCTAATATCTGCCAATACATTTTATCATTTATAAACTATATATCTAATATATGTCAATAGATTTTATCATTTATAAACTATATATCTAATATCTATCAATACATTCTATCATTCTATAAACTATATATCTAATATATGTCAATACTTTTTATCATTTATAAACTATATATCTATTATATGTCAATAAATTTTATAATTTATAAACTATATATCTAATATCCGTCAATACTTTTTATCATTTATAAACTATATATCTAATATATGTCAATACTTTTTATCCTTTATAAACTATATATCTAATATCTGCCAATACATTTTATCATTTATAAACTATATATCTAATATCTGCCAATACATTTTATCATTTATAAACTATATATCTAATATCTGCCAATACATTTTATCATTTATAAACTATATATCTAATATCTGCCAATACATTTTATCATTTATAAACTATATATCTAATATATGTCAATAGATTTTATCATTTATAAACTATATATCTAATATCTATCAATACATTCTATCATTCTATAAACTATATATCTAATATATGTCAATACTTTTTATCATTTATAAACTATATATCTATTATATGTCAATAAATTTTATAATTTATAAACTATATATCTAATATCCGTCAATACTTTTTATCATTTATAAACTATATATCTAATATATGTCAATACTTTTTATCCTTTATAAACTATTTATCTAATATCTGCCAATACATTTTATCATTTATAAACTATATATCTAATATCTGCCAATACATTTTATCATTTATAAACTATATATCTAATATCTGCCAATACATTTTATCATTTATAAACTATATATCTAATATCTGCCAATACATTTTATCATTTATAAACTATATATCTAATATATGTCAATAAATTTTATCATTTATAAACTATATATCTAATATATGTCAATAAATTTTATCATTTATAAACTATATATCTAATATCTATCAATACATTCTATCATTCTATAAACTATATATCTAATATATGTCAATACTTTTTATAATTTATAAACTATATATCTAATATATGTCAATAAATTTTATCATTTATAAACTATATATCTAATATATGTCAATAAATTTTATCATTTATAAACTATATATCTCATATCAGTCAATACATTTTATTTTTATATATCTCAAAAAGAACAATGTATAAAATTAAGTGCAAAATATCTAGTTGAAGCCATAAAATATTTAGAGTTCAGCATTAAATAACCCATAGAAGTGTTGATATGCCGCTAAACAAAATCAATAAATAGCCAACCAACCAACAATTACAACTTGGAGAGTCGATTTCGCTGAAAGCAAAATATAGCATTTTCTATCGAATAACATGTACAGAACATATAAGCAACGGAAAGATTTAGGGAATAAAAAAAACTAAAATGGATACTTATGCTTTAAATCACAAAAGCGTAGCTGAAATCTAATGAGGAAAGAAGACCTAGATAATTTAATACACACATGAAATACTAACGGGAAAAGGAAAACAGCGAGTTTATATGTCTGTATGAATAGATAGCAAATCAGGGAAAAGAGGCATGGTTTGGTTTGGTTTAAACCATATAGACCTCAATGGGTTATGTAATGCCAACAAGATTTTTATTGTTGGTAATATTTTTATACCAAAATATATTGCTGGTAATTATTTTTTTCAAATATATATTGCTGGTAATAATGTTTTTCTGGTTAAAACTTTTTCTCCAAAATTCATTACTAGCAAAAATCTTTTTACAAAAATCTATTGCTGGTATTAAAACCTATTTTTACACTTTCAATATGTTTTGACCCCATAGTTAACTATCTGCCCATAGCTGGGACCCTGACAGATGCTTACCACCTGGGTCAGTTTAGACCTGGAGACACCAGCAAATAAGAAGTGGTTCCACGCTCCTCAAAAACCTCCTGATCAGAGGCCTTGCTGTCGGATATAGTTTATCGTTTTACTCAGGACGCGTATGTAGTTTATCGTCATACCCAGGACGAAAAAGAGGCATGGTAAACGATCACAAGGTGCTTTGATATACAAACGACAGGAAGTTGTGGAGTGCTATTATCACACATGTGATGGACGGACATGATACATGAAAAGAAATGTGAAATAATTTTCGCATGGAAACATAAAAATTGCGAGCCAGAGATACATGAAATTACAAAGCTACATGAAGAATATATTAATAAAACCAAACATGAGTCACTGAATACTTTGATCGCGTCATCCATTACCTACTTGGTAAGGCTAGATTATAGAATATATTAATAAAAAGTCACTGAATAAGAGAAGCATAATTTGATCGCATAATCTATTAACTGTTTGGTAAAGTTACATTGTGGATTATTTAATAAAAACAAACATCGGTCACTGAATACGGGAAGGTCCTTTGATCGCGTTATCCACTACCTTTGATAAAGCTCCATTGTAGAATCATTATGCATATATTTACACGTATCTGATTGTATTTGTGCGGGAGGTAAGGCCGTTATATTGTTACAAGGAAAATTGTAACCCGTTAGCAAAACTGTGCCATAACATTGCCCCTAGCTTTTGTGAGCTGTCACATTTCCCCATGCGATCGTCCTAAAAATCAACCTTAACATGAAAGCCGTAGGGGTCACGCAGCTATAGAAAAATAAAATGGTCAGATAATGGCATTTTGGCCCCTACTGTGCCTCTGATTGGCTGGCACAGATTTGATGGGTAGGAGTAGAGGTTGGAAAAAAGGTCGACACCTTTATCTATTAATATAGATTATCTTTAGACTGATATAATTTTGGCCGGGTGACTCACTTTCCCCGGATGTTAAATATATCAGCGAGCAGAGAAAATATAGAGTTGTTTCAACTCGAAAATCTTGTCACCAATGTAACCTATGTATGAAATCTTGATACTTGTGCATTATATATATATATATATATATATATATATATATATATATATATATATATATATATATATATATATATACGTATTATAATATTTTTTTAAAAAATATGATTCCTTCGCTACATAAGAGTTCTCATGTTTCAAAAGCGAGAGGTGAGACCCCTAATATAATTTTTGAAATTAAGTTGAATTAAGGTGTCTGGTCACGCTTCCTCGTCAAGCTAGAATTTGGGAATAAGCTATCTTGATTCTCGCTTGACGAGGAAGCGTGACTAGACAGCTTAATTTAACTTAATTTCAAAAATTATATTAGGGGTCTCGGCTCTCGCTTTTGAAACATGAGAACTCTTATGTAGCGAAGGAATCATATTTTTTTTTTTAAATATTATAATATAAGCTCTACTTCTGTATGGAGCACTGTTTTTTTAAAAATAAAAGCAAAAATACTAAGGAACTCCGGATTATTTACCTAACGTGTTCTTTCCTATTTCTCTGCATACCTGAACACACACATATATATATACATATATATATATATATATATATATATATATATATATATATATATATATATATATATATATATGAGCAACATGAGGTAATTTTGTTTTTTGCCATAATATATATATATATATATATATATATATATATGTATATGAGCAACATGAGGTAATTTTGTTTTTTCCATAATATATATATATATATATATATATATATATATATATATATATATATATATATATATATGTATATGAGCTACATGGGGTAATTTTGTTTTTTGCCATAATATATATATATATATATATATATATATATATATATATATATATATTATGGCAAAAAACAATATATATATATATATATATTAAAGCCGACGTACTGCGATTATGATTTTTATTTAATTTTTCTCAAAGAAGTGTTTTCTTTTCTTGACAGAGTCTGTAGAAACTGTCCAAAGGTTCTGTGATTCCGAGGTCTTTCGGCTGCACTCATAGCCATTATCAAGGATGATTTTATTTCTACTTTTTAACTGTGTGTATGTGTTGTGGAATGTATTTATTTTCCGAACACGGTTAGCACATTTTGGCCGTGTTCGTAGTTAATATTATTGGGTGTTGCATTTTTCTTTCGTATTATCATTATTCCTTTTATAAGCAGAAGTTAGCACGTTTGTAATTTGTACTAATTTATTCCTGATGCTGTGTGGTAGGTTTGTGTGTGTGTTTAAATGAGTTCTAATGGAGCTGAGGTCGGATAGGTGTAAGGCGTCTAGATAGACATATAGTAGTGTGACCGATGTAATTGTTTATGTGTTCGGTTAGATCAGGAACACAGTTACACAGGGGGCATTTGAACTCATAGATAATGTTCGTTCGTTTTAATTTTTAGTTTGTTGGTGTGTTGTTATTTTTTTAGGATAAGGTTAGCTGTTTAAAATTTTTTGTAGTAGATAATTAATTTGATTTTTTTTTGTTCGGTTCAGTTGGGGTAGTGTATTTTCTTTATTTCTTAGAAATATAAAGAAATACAAGAAAAAAGAAAAACAATTAAATAAAATGCTTAATCACACTACCTTGTATGTCGTCTTTAATGAAACATGTATAAATGAGGGATTGGTGCCTAAATAAAGAATATATATATATATATATATATATATATATATATATATATATATATATATGCGTGTGAGTGTGTGTGTGTGTGTGTATGTGTATTTGTAAAATTTCCGGTAGAGTATATCTAAATGGCAGTATACATAAAGCCCAAAAGAAAACTAATCTTAGCAACCGTATTTCGTCCACTGACGGATTTTATCTTATCAAGGCATTTTACTCTGGGTTATACCAAACAGTGAAGACTAAATGGATATTGATATTATATATATATATATATATATATATATATATATATATATATATATATATATATTGATTATATATATATATATATATATATATATATATATATATATATATATATATTAAGACATTTGTTGTTATGTTTATACGTTCTTTTTTTATATAGATACAAATACTTAAGTAAATGCTCTGTTTATAATAAACAGTATTAACAACATTTACCGGCCTGAATGTACGAGAAATTTTCATAGAAAATATTCGTCTTCCGATATATTTTCTATGAAAATTTCCCGGACGTTCAGGCCGGTAAATGTTTTTAATACTGTTTATTATAAACAGAGCATTTACTTAAGTATTTGTATCTATAATAATAATAATAATAATAATAAAAAGAACGTATAAACATAAAAAATATCTTAAAATAATTGTCGAACTTTGTCCACTTCATAATGAGTCACACATATATATATATATATATATATATATATATATATATATATATATTGATAGATAGATAGATAGATAGATAGATAGATAGATAGATATTACATATATATATATATATATATATATATATATATATATATGTATTACACCGAAAATTTGTCAATATCCCTACACAGTTGCAGTCGAGTTTCGATGCGTATCAATGCATCTCATCATGATCACCTGATTGTGTAGCGATTTTGACATATTTCCGGTGCAATATACTTAAAAAAATAATATTGGTCTACTTTATATTGAACCCTCTTTTAAATTACATGTTACGATCGTTGGAATTGTGTTCTATTGGTTCTCAACTTACGTGATATATATATATATATATATATATATATATATATATATATATATATAGAGAGAGAGAGAGAGAGAGAGAGAGAGAGACTGAGAGAGAGAGGGGGGAGAAAGTGAGAGCGAGAGAGAGAGAGAGTGAGAGTGCGAGAAATATGTTTTGGTTTATACCGTATTGAATCCGGCTTTTGATCAGATTTTAAAAGCATCTAAAAGCCGGTGATTAACACACCTCTCTTCGTATCTAAATATGCAAAACAACATTCAGTTGGAAAGTTTAGGTCTTCTTTCCCCCTTGCTACTCATATATATATATATATATATATATATATATATATATATTCCAAATATTCAAAAACATCAATTTAATTGAAACGCTTAGCTCTTGGCTGCTCTTCTCTACTCTTCTTACTCACACACACACACACTCACAAATATATATATATAAATATATGTATGTATGTATGTGTGTGGGTGGGTGCGTGTGGGGGTGAAAGAGCGAGAGGTGGAAAGAGAGTGAGTGGACCGAGTAATCGTTTCATAGCAATTTTCGTCATGTAGTCTCTATCAGTGCCAGACAACCCGAGTCCCGTGGGGTTGCAGGAGAAAGGAGAGAATCGAACACTTCATTCAATTTCGCCTGCAGGTTGTACTGATCAGAAGTCGATTACAGCTGAAACAGACATTTGGGATTTGGTCTTTTTCGACTTGTGTTTATTTACGCCGTCGCTGTTCTGAAAGAATATGCAAACATTATATATATATTGTAGGTCAAAACTCTTAAAGTCTTTCCAGTAAGAAAACCGTGGCTCCCGAATTTAAGCCGGATTACCGGTTTGTTCGGATTATCTGAGACAGATTGCACAATATCTACTTAAGCAACCCTTTCCTCTTCACTTATGAACTGATTCGATGTATATCTCCGGAATAAATAATTTCCAAATTTAGTCGGAATAAAAGGGAGTATGATTACGGGTGATCGGAATATTGTCTTTTATTAATTACACGCAAGGGATGAAAGGAATAAAAGCCATTAAGTGTTATTGAGATGGAAAGAATGAGGAAGGACAGTAAAAGAACAGGTTGAAAAACATGGGAGAACTAAAAAGACCGTAGAGCAACCGGATGAATAAATCCCAAGGATGGGAATTTGATATAAGAGAAATAAAAAAAAATACATCAGAGATTAAATGAATACACCGGGGACTTCTTCCACGACGAATGGGAGCAAACGGTAATACGGAGAAATATCGACGAACCAGAAATATTAAAATCTGAAGTGGAACCAGCACTGAACTAATTGAACAGAAAAGAAATGCAGACGGAATTGTAATAGAGATACTGGTAACTTTAAACGATTTCGGTTTGGGCATGATTACAGGTATAATGAATGAAATATAGTTATATGAGTATAAAGTGTCGCTGCCGAAGTGGAACCAGCAGTGATCAAATTGACCAGAAACAAAGCAGTAGGGCCAGACGGAATTGTAATAGAGATACTGACAATTTCAAACGATTTCGGTTTTGGAATGATTACAGACATGATTAATGAAATATATAGATATAAAGTGTCGCTGCCGACACTTGAGTTTGAACATAGATCGCCAGTGAGCAAACGCAGGCGACCCCTTTATTGAATTTAGTGTATCAAATCACCATAGAAGAAACGCATAAGTAGGCAGTAGCGTGACATCTATACGATCGCTATTTCTATTCTATCCTCTATTACTATTCATATTTCTATTTATCCTCTATCCGCTATACAGATCGGTGTTCTCCTCTCTTCGCTATTCTCTATAAGGATTACTATTCGGTGGTTCGGCCTTCTTCAGATGGTTGGAATGTCGAACTGAACCCTTTATTTCGCTCACTGGGGTAGAATGTTATAGTTCCACGTGCCATGTTTAATGGATATCAGTTATCAGTTAATTCCCCTCACCCTAGTTCTCCACCGCCTT
Organism: Acanthosepion esculentum; assembly: GCA_964036315.1. NCBI lineage: Eukaryota > Metazoa > Mollusca > Cephalopoda > Sepiida > Sepiidae > Acanthosepion > Acanthosepion esculentum. Next base: position 70,930,297 of record OZ038479.1, read on the forward strand.
AACCGGGTATTGAACTCACACTGTTTGGGTCCTGTCACCGGATCTAACCAACGCCTTTATCCGCTGTGCCATGTGTCCTCAAGGGAATTAACAGGAGATTACTGATAACTGACATCCGAATAATGTAAATAGTGTACATAATACCCCATCTCAGAAATATAGACAGAACTATGTCTTGACAGAGTATTTTAGTAAAACAAAATTTTATTTACAATTTTATTTACAATTCTTTCTTTTTCTGTGCCGTGTCCTTTCAGGGCGTGGACGACCATTCCTCTCCAATTCACCCTATCCCTTGTAGTTTCTCAAGAATAATAATTGTAATGTCGAACTGAACCGTTTATTTCGCTCACTGTTCTAGTTCCACGTGCCATGTTTAATGGATGCCAGTTATCAGTTGTCTCCTGTTAATTCCCCTCTCCAAGTTCTCCACCGCCTTAACCGGGTATTGAACTCACACTGTTTGGGTCCTGTCACTGGATCTAACCAACGCCTTTATCCACTGTGCCATGTGTCCTTGATGTAAATAGTGTACATAATACCTCATCTCAGAAATATAGACAGATTCTGAGGTGTCTTTTCGCCGGACTTTTTTAACCTATACAGTGAGGTGATTCAGGATTCATTATTGACAGCCACAATCTTAACAACATAAGATATAAAGATGACACAGTGTTGATAAAGAAAGCAAAAAGAATACTTACAATACAGGTCATCAGATACAATAAATGCATAAATATTGAGCTTATATTGTTTGGATATATTTGTTTTATATATATTAGCTAAATATATTTCAACTTAGTTTCTCACAATTTCTCATTTAATTCCAGTTATCTTCCAATATCTAATGAATTAGCAGAATCAGACTGAAAATAGCACAAGAAAGATGTAGTGTTTGTTAAAGTCACTGGAACAAGGAATGCAATATTTATGCTCAGAATGATATCAAAAAGAGTGATACAAATTCAAAATGATGTATACTTACGTTTTATAGATTATGCAAACGTGTTTGATAAAGTACATCACAAAAAAAAAACTGTTAGAATTTATTTGGGAAGGAATAATCTAGAACATATATTGGGAGCAAACTGTCTGCATATGGATAGAAAATGAATTCAATAAATACACAAAGAGAGAAAGAGGTGTAAGACAAGGATGTGTTTTGTCACTGGACTTATTCAACCGATACAATGACGTGTTTCTGAGAGAATTAGAAGTCCTATCAGGATTCATTATTGGCAGACACAATCTTAACAATCTAAGATATTCAGATGACACAGTGTTGATAGTTGTCACATAAAGGAAACTACAGGAATACCTACAGAATATAGTGAAGGAAAATGCGAAGAAAGGACTAAACACAAACGTTATTCAGTGGATGGGAGAATATACACGGTATGCAATATTTAACAAGCTAATCTTGCCGGATCAATTACGACTGAGTAGTAAGTTCGATCCTAAATGAGTACTCCAAATTTACTGCCTCGTGCCGCATACAAGCTACGCTTAGGAAATCGCTGTGCACGAGAGTCGTTAAAATGTTTTCGGCCAACCAAAATAAGGAATCTCCAGAAAACTGAGACGTTTAGATAGATTTTGGGAAATACGGTAACATTTTTAAAACATTTCACCCCAAGGAAGGTAATAAAGCCTCTAAGACTCAAGGTGGGTACCGGATGGGAAAGAATGCGAGAAAAAAAATTATTAAGGAGAGAGAATAATAACAGAACGGAAATTAAAAGAAAGAGATGATATAAATAATGTGTACGTGGCGTCATGGTTAGCAAGTTTGTCTCGCTTGGTCAGTTACGACAGAACAGTGGGTTCGATTCTCACTGGGTGCCACATATTTTCGGCCTTGTTCCACATCTAAACTACGCTTAGAAAATCATTTTTAATGGAGTTGTGCCACAATTGTTGCATATTAACGCAGTAAATCAGGAGTACAATATGTCGGGGGTTTAGTCAAAACCTAGTGATTTCTATCGTCGGGTAATTGAAGAGTTAGTGGGTCGGTGGTTAATCAGTCAAGTGTCATGTTTGATTCAGGCTTGGGCGACCGTGTCTCCTTCGATTCATGACTGACTGGCAGAAGCTTTTTGACGCATTAGGTTGCCATTTCTATCTGCGGCAGACTGCTCGCCAACCTGGACGATAAGACACAGTTTGCCTTCTATTTAATCCACAGCTGGGGGTGGGGAAAGGGAAGAATTCATAAACTTTGTCAAGGATATTTTGCGCGTAAGTGGATGTAACCAACCCGACTGAAATTCGAACTCGACTCTCGGATTACTCATTCCGAGCCGATATCCATTACACTCCACCGCACATCCACGTCGTTGTGGGACGCGGGGCTTAAACAATGGAGAATAGATTGTTGAACGGTTCTTTAGAAGGTCACGTGGCCCAGTGGATAAAAGCGCCGGCGGAGTTCGGTGATCTGAACCAAAGAGTTGCGAGTTCAATACCTGGCTACAGCTGAGACGAACAAAATCCTGGAGAGGCGTGTTCAAGGGTGATCCCTGATGCTGAAACATCCGGAAGAGGCATGGCATGTGGAACTGTCCCGTTGGACGAAACAGAGCTTCTAAATACCGGTCAAGAACGATTAGTTCACCATAAACAATATGTGCTGAATCGTGACCGCTAGCCAAAATCTGTCCGTCGTACGTGGCAGGGGTTGGGTGTACGGTTAATCCGTTTTCTCCAGAAAGAAAATTCGTTATATTCTTATCAGACCCGTAATAGAAAGTTAAAAATAAGTCCTTTTATTCTTCTACGAGCTTCCTTCATTATGTACGGCGTGTTCAATATTAGCTTGGATTAGCTGGCTATGTGCTCATGCTGTGAACCCGAAAAAAAGGCGTTCCTTTGTTTGGAACGAGTATTTGGAGAACGGCCAAATTATTCGGGTTAATTTCATATTTGTATTTTTAAAGACGCCATTCTCTCTTGGAATAGCGGGTCTCATAATCGACTATTTTAATATCTGCCTGTTTAGCTCCAAAGGTAGCGCATATACCACATTTTCTTAAGTATAATACGACTCACTGTATTTGACGGCATATAAGGCGCACACTCTTTTTCCTAAAAATATCTTTCCCTGCGTCTTATGTCATATGTAGGTTTAAAATTCGCGGTAGTCATCTGAAATTAACTCCTGTTAGCTTAGACTTTAAAGTAACTTTCATACACCTATTGTCATTATTTAAAAGGTTATTATGCAGATTAGACGTGTTATCATTGATAATGTTCATTATATTAATTTCATCACGTTTAATATTAGTACTTTGTTTCACTAAAATTATATGCAATAAATTCAAATTATATATTTGTAAAATATATTTGTTTCATTAATATTTTTTCTTGCGATAACTTCCGGTTGCATTGGCATAAATACAAATAGAATTTTTATATCTTGAGACGTTTACAAGACAGATTTTACAGATCATATAAAGGATATAATAAAGTTTTTATAGGATCCTGTTCTTTTCTTGTGATTATTTTTCATTTAATTCTAATCATGGCTTGTTTAACCAAAATAATACCTTATAAATATAGCCTAGGCTGTACCATTTACTAATAATTTTACTAATTACTAATTTTTTCTTGAATTGCTCTGCTGAAATTGGGGTGCGTCTTATACACCAAGTGCGTCTTATATGTCGTCAAATACGGTAAGTATAATTCAGCCGTGTTTCCGAAGCTAAAAAAACGAGGAAACAATCACATCTTTCGGTATAATCAGTCAGTTATGTGCCATGCGTGACACACGCTTCGGCGTCTTTCGATATATGACTGACGAGGTAGTTTTTTTTCCCCGCAGTAGGTTACCTTTTCTTTCTGTGGCAGACCAGTTGCCATCAAAGGCTACAGAGCTCGGTTTGTCCTGCTATTTACCCATAGCTGGCGGGGAGAAGAAGAGGATTCATACCTTTCCCAAGGGTATTAGCACGTAAGTGAATGTAATAGATTCGACTGGAATTCGAACTCGGATCTCCGATTCCTCAGTCCCTGCCTCCTTGTCTGTTATGTGCCATGCGCGATACACGCTTAGGCGATCCTGTATCATTCGATATGTGACTGACGAGGCAGATTTTTTTTCCCGCAGTTAGTAGCCATTTCATTGACCATATAGCTATCCAAAGCTATAGAACCCGGTCTGTCCTGCTTTTTATCCAGAGAAGAAGAGGATTCATACCTTTCCCAAGGGTATTAGCACGTAAGTGAATGTAATGGATTTGACTGGAATTCGAACTCGTCTCTTCGATTCCTCAATCCATTACTCCACCGTGCCTCCTCCATAGCAGTTTAGTACTCATTTACTTGTTTCTTGCGAAATTTTCCGATTTCTTCTTACTCTTCTTAGCTTTTGGAATACATCGTTGGCTATCCCAATACGCTTTCGGATCACAGTGTCGTTCTTTCCGTAACAAGCGTGCACACCACACAGTTCCAAAAAGCTAACAGGAAAAGAAACACCATATGGTTTAACCCTCCTTGCAACAAAAACGTAAAATGAAACTAAGGAGAATTTTCATACGCAACCAATCCTTAAGCGTATAGCATGCTTCACAATAATTATGTCAAATTATTTTGATCGGTGTTTTTTTGTTAACGTAGTAAAAAATTCTTTATATAGCTTATTGTTGGTAGTCTATTATGGCGGTCATTTACCGGAAGTCGGATGTTTGCTTATTTATTTGGGTCAAATTGTTTTGCTTGTTTTTATTTATTTTCATTTTTATTTTTTATCTTAAATATTTGTTTATTTGTTATTGATTAAATCTATTTGTTGAATTTTGGGGTGGGATGTTGTGGTTTGTTTTTACTATTATTTTGGTCGGAACAGTTTTTAATTTATCTATTTGGGTTGATTATCTTTATTTGTTTTTTCTAAACGGCTAGGTTATCGTAATCGGTTGTTACTTTATTTATATATTTGGATGTATTTAGATCAATTTATTATACTTGTTGTTATTTATTTGTTACACTATATATTTTTGGCTTTCGATTTTTAAGTAACGTAGTATATTATCTTTTATTAATTTTTAATTTTAATTAATCTTTTATTAATTAATTAATTTTTTTTTTTACTTTTTATCGTTATATCACAGTTATAACTTTCGACCGTTCTTTTGTTTTTATTTTATTTCGCATATTCTAACAGGTGTGGTTTTGTAATTTGTTTGGAGTAATTTATTTTGCTTATTTTATTGTTGTTTTGTTTGTTTATATATTTATTTATTTTTCTATTTTAAGTTACGTAGTAAAAATTTGTTTTCATGTCTGCATTTTGAGATTAGATCGGATCTTTTATTTAATAATTTATTTTGATCTGGGAAGGTAATGATAGCTATTTATTCTTCCAAGCAAAGTTTGCAAGTTTTTGATAGGTTGTTGTAGGCTGATGATTTTTTCCTTATTTTCCAAGATATTTTTGGTGTGGTGTGTGTTTTGTTTTTTATTTCCCAGATATACTTAGAAAGCATTGCGCTGTTCGTATATTTACTATTTGTGAAAGACATTTTGTGTACATAATTTCTTTGTTTCCATGGTCCTTCGGTTACTCCTATGTATACTTTTTCTTCATAATCTGCTGATTTTGTCCTGGCTTGGTAGATTACGTTGTTTTGTAAACAATTACCGTTTAAGGGACATTCGTTTTTTATTCTGCAGTTGCACGTGGGTTTAATTTGTTCGTGTGGTTTGTTAATAATTTTCCTGTTGTGCTTTTTTATTATTTGTGCCATGTTCTCTGTGCAACTGTAGCTGATTTTTACTGTGATTTTGTTGAATATTTTGTGTAGTGTGCTTGATTCCGGGAAGTGTTTGTGTAAAAGCTTGAAGAATATTTTTCCTATGTTTGTTTTTACGTTTTTGCTGTACGGTGGGTTGAACGATATGATATTTCTTTTCCTGTTGGCCTTTTTTATGTTCTGTGGTGAGTATGTGAGTGTTGCTGGGAATCCGCTATCTTTTAGGGCTGTTTCGTACTCTTTCTTAGCTTTGTTAAATATAGATTCATCGGAGGAATTGTCGGAAAGCCTGCGGTTAATCGATTTTGGTATCTGTTTGATTATAGAAGGCGGGTGGTTGGAGTATATGTGTATGCACTGTGGTTTATCATTCGGTTTTCTGTATGGTTTGTGTGTGCCTTTTCTTATGTTGAAGGTAACATCTAGAAAATCTACTTCGTTTAGGTTAGTTTTTATATCTATCTCGAATCCGTTATTTTTGAAAATTTTAATTATTGCTTTTCTAGTTTTATCTGTCATTTGTCTGTTGCAGTTTCTTAAGATTATGAGACCGTCATCTCTGTAGAGCCCTGTGTCATTTCTATCTATTATTTTGCTTAGTTCGTTTAGTAAGTAAATACCTACGATTTCGTATATATATATATATATGAATTGGGATCAATTACAGATCAAATATTAACATAAACCAAAATACATATAATACTTCCTCAAATAAACCTAAACATATCAACCTACTATACCACAATCAAATGCAAGCTAACTGGAAATAATACGAAAAAATCATAAAAAAAATTAGTACTAATATATTTCCAACTGATCCCAGTAAAAAGAAATAATATATATATATATATATATATATATATATATATATATATATATATATATATATATATATATATATATATACTAAATTTCATATAACCAACTTAATCATCCGCAATAACTCTTTTCCCTCAGCTAATTTTCTGCAAAATTTCAACATTGTATATCAATTTAAATGTCTTTTCGGTGATTGTATCTCGGTCAGTATATATATATATATATATATATATATATATATATATATATATATATATATATATATATATATATTTATATATATTGGTTTCACGACAACAACATTATCGAGGAGACTTACACTACGCAATGCTGATTCAAGTTCCATAGCCCAGCATTTAAAGGAACATTCCTGTCGACATTCACAATATAGAGAAATATTAACTGGCAATACAAGTATACTCCACATTGAAAATAAAATCTTCAAATTCTTAAGAAAAATACAGGCAACACTAAATGCGGTTAATCATGAGTATAGCAACATTGTATTAAAATGTCTATAACAGTAGTGTTTTAAAACACTTAAATTGTAATTTTCTTTTAAAAATTACAATCGTATAAGTTAAAGTTGCCCTCGAGTAAAAATGGCGGCTAGTTTTTAAAATTGATTATAATTTTATGAGCATTTACAAAAAAAATATTAAATTTGCAATTATCAATTACATTATTTTTTTGTCATAGCAATTTACCCCTGAAGATGAACTTTAGATGAGATTAAAAGTATTTGTTTTCTTTTTATCCTTAAGGACATCATCGGACTAAATTTGTTAGTGCAGCTACTTATGCGAATGAACGAGGGATTCTGTGAATGTTAAATTTACAATTTAATTTTTTCATTCAACCAAACGTGCATGAACATATATATATATATATATATATATATATATATATATATATATATATATATATATATATAGGGAACCAGGTCTCAGTATTCGGTCCTTTTACAATTGTGGACGATTCTGCACAAAACCTTCACCACTATAATCAAATCTCATATGCTGTCAGGCTGTTGGTTCCTAGGAACTGATCTGCTTGACCCTCATACGTCGAATTAGACGGGAGAGTCGTGTATATACATATATATATATATATATATATATATATATATATATATATATATATATATATATATATATATATATATTAGTAATGTTAATGATATAAAATGGCGAATTTTACTAATTTACTTTTTGTATGAATGATTCGTTGTAATCTAAATTAAACTGCACCACATATTTGATTTCAAAGAACTGATCCGACGTGAAAATTTTCGGGATAACAACTGAGACATTGCTCTACTTATTGAACTATTTAGTTCATGCCACGTTGACCGATAAAATCCTACAACAAAAGAATTCTCAAATTACGATATTAGTAAAAAACGCACTCACTAAAATTTTCAAAAATATTCAACCTTAGCTTTGCGACTACACGCCCCAAATGTATATATCCATTATCAATAACACATTTAAAAAAAAACGTATTTCGATTCGCCTTATGTTTTTTAGACTTGTATGCTAGCTGAAGTTTACCATATACAAATTAATTTCCATACCTGGAGATGACTGAATATACAGTCGAAAGTACTTGCGTATTTCAAAAAGACCTTATACAGCTTATGATTTTAAAAAAACAAGAATCATAACATTCATCGAGTGATTTGTAAGTTAATGCACCTTTAAAATTTTGTTAGCGAAGGGATTTCGCCATTTTATATCATTAACTTTACTAATCTACTTTTTGTATGAATGATTCATTGTAATATAAATTGAACTGCACCACATATTTTTATATATATATATATATATATATATATATATATATATATATATATATATATATATATATATATACAAAGAAACAATCACGCATAGAAATCAATCAGCAATATTAATGGGATTATTGGCGCTATCACATCGCTAGTAGAATATAAAATATGCATTTAAATACTGTTAATCCATAGAATGATGTGATCCTCATTCATAAAACTGTTGTCAGTTGTTTCCAGTTTATATTTTTTAAATGCGGGTACTTTCTATGTGTGATTGATTCTTTGTATATAAAATACATGCTGCCTTATGTTTTATGTTTATATATATATATATATATATATATATATATATATATATATATATATATATATATATATATTATAATAATATTTTTAGGTTTTAAAAATATGATTCCTCCGCTACATAAGAGTTCTCATGTTTCAAAAGCGAGAGCCGAGACCCCTAACATCATTTTTTAAGTTATGTAGAGTTAAGGTGTCTGGACCCGCTTCCTTGTCAAGCGAGAATTTCTTGGCAAGGAAGCGGGTCCAGACACCTTAACTCTACATAACTTAAAAAATTATGTCAGGGGTCTCGGCTCTCGCTTTTGAAACATGAGAACTCTTATGTAGCGGAGGAATCATATTTTTAAAAACTAAAAATATTATTATAATATAAGCTCTACTTCTGTATGGAGCACTGTCCTTTTGAAAATAAAGCTAAATATTAAGGAACACCGGATTATCTACCTAACGTGTTCTTTCCTATTTCACTGCACACCTGCATACATACATACATATATATATATATATATATATATATATATATATATATATATATATATATATATATAAACTTTAAATAAAAACAGACCACTTTAAGGTTCCATATAATAAATTATTTCACCAAAGCCCTTTTAAAGGACACCGGATCATCAGATTTTATTTCCAAAGGTTGAAACGAAAAATGAAAAGAAATTTACACATTTATGACGGGCAGTAATAAGTAAATTAACGAAGTGAGGGAGTGAAAGGGGATAGAGAGACATGATTGAGTTAGATGTAAGATTTCTATTCTTTCAAATTTAAATTGTTTGAGGAAATCCAGACATTGACACATTAAACCTGTTAACTTAACGGAAGTTATATATTGATATGGGAGGGGGATCGGACAAAAAGGCATAAAGAGAAAGAGAGAGGAAGAAGTTGTGATAAAGTGTCATTAACTTTCTTTGGAATGGACGCTGTTGTTTTGCTTTACTTTGCGAGTTCATAAATATTATAATTTTTTAATATAAGTTTGAATGTTTAAACAGTCTAAGGAATTTAATTATATGTTAGTTAAAGTTTTTTTAAAAACTTTATTACAAAAATTTTGGGTATTTAATATGAAATAGTCGATTAGAAAAATATTCATAGAATTTACATTAAAACACTAAAGATTTTATTTTCAAATATAAATTTACTTCTAGTTGTAATTGATTATTAAGGTGATATCTCTATCAGTTTGTATTTTATTCAGGAGTTCAATTAGCGACTATTTTTAGATTGGTAATTTCTCTTACTTAAAATTTAGTTTTAAGTTAATATGGAGTGATATTTGAATGTAATATTAGAGATCTTGCTCTATCATATATTGTAAACACGTCCATGTAAATTTCAGATACATACGTTCTTTTACATCTGCAGTCACTCATACAGATACACATGTACCGATATACATGGGTAATTTCATGTATTAATACCTACATATATCTTTTTAAATGTTTCATATATATATATATGTCTTTTCCTTTTCCAAGTTCGTTCTCGCTTAATAGAATCATGTGTTGGTTCCCGGTTGAGAAAGAGTCAATCTGAGACTTTTAACTCTTACGACCCCAGGGCTCTTTTTTTTTCTCGTGGTTTTGAATATCGGAATAGAGTTAGTTAAAGGAACAACGTTAATGTCATGCATTCACCACCGCTGGTCACCCGCAGTGGAACTTAACAAAGAAGAGGTCAGCGCCCCGGACCATCAGATTTTGATATAAATAATTCATTTGGATGTAAATATTTAAAATGCTTAAGGAAAATCATATATATATATATTGGTTTGGTTTGTTTTACGGCATATCAATCTCAGTGGGTTATTTAATGCCGACAAAATTTTTATTGCTGGTAATATGTTTGCCTTCAAAAATCTATTTCTGGGAATATTTTTCCTTGAAGAAATCTATAGCTCGTCATATTTTTTCCAAAGAATGTATAGCTGTTTGTATTGCTGGTATTTTTTTTTTAATTATTGCTGATAATAATTTTTCCTTCCAAAATTATTGCTGGTAATATTTTTTTTATTACAAAGTATTTCTGGTATTAAAACCTATGTTTACACAAGTTTGGGTGTCAACTATTTGCCCATAGCTGGGATCCTAACAGGTGCTGCCACCCCGGGTCAGGGTGGGCCTGGGAACACCAGCAATTAAGAGGTGGTTCCACGCTCCTCAAAACCTCTTAATCAGAGGTATTGCTGTTGAATGTATAAACATAGATTTTCATAATAAAATACCGGCAATACAATTTTATATATAAAAATAATCACTGTATTTAACGGCATATAAGGCGCACTTTTTTTTTTACTAAAAATATATTTTAAAATTCCGCTGCGTTTATATGGCATCTGCAGGTTGAAAATTCGCGATAGTCGGCCGAAATTAGCTACCTGCCAACTCCTATTAGCTTAGACTTTAGTGTAAATTTCATATACCTATTGTCATTATTTAAAAGGATATTATGCAGGTTAAAAGTGTTATCATTGATAATATTCATTATATTAATTTCATCACGTTTAATATTAGGACTTTGTTTCGCTAAAATTATATGCAATCAATTCAAATTATATATTTGCAAAATATATTTGTTTCATTAATATTTTTCTTGCGATAACTCCCGGTTGTATTGGTATAAATACAATCAGAATTTTTATATCCTAATTATTTCAGTAAGACGTTTACAAGACGCAGGTTTTACATGTTACAATTTTTGGATACTCTATTAACTAGTGAGCCAACCAAAATGAGCTGACTCATTTTATAATTTACCAGGAGAAGGTTAACCAATCAGAAGACTTGGAATATTCAACCCGACGTGTATAAAGGCGGCCATTTTGTTTTCTCTCGGAATATCCACTGCTAACCTGCCAGATGAAAGACCTGAAGAACTACGCTTTCCTACTCTCTCCGAATATTCACTGCCAACTTCTGATATGGTAGACCTTAAGAATTATTGAACAGCTGCTACTAGATATTGGTGTTGTTTCATTGAACAAATTACTTACGTTGATTTTTCTACATTCAGACTACGGTGAACATGTTTTACATTACAGATCATATAAAGGATATACTAAAGTTTTTATAGGCTCGTGTTCTTTTTTCCTTATAATGGCTTGTTTAACCAAAATAATACCTCATAAATATAGCCTAGGCTGTACCATTTACTAATAATTTTATTAATTTTACTAATTACTAATTTTTTCTTGATTTTACCCGCTGAAATTCCGGTGTCTCTTAAACACCCATGCGTCTTATATGCTGTCAAATCTGTTAATTTGCAGTAATGTCTTAATTTTAAAAAACAACTAGAGCAGTGACAATATTCATACATATTTATAGTAAAATTACCAACGATACATTTTATTCGCTGTTGAAGCCATAAAACTATGTTCAAAATATTTAGATTTCGGCATTAAATAGCTCATAGTGGTAGATATGCAGCTAACAACATCAACGAAACCATAGTTCTATTTCCGGCTGCGCAAGCAATTTCGTTTCGGCTTTTGTTCGAAAGAACCGGACAGCATTCGCATGTGTATGAACTTATTTTGCAGCTGCGTGTGTGTATTTGTGTGCGTGAGGGTGTGATTATTTCTTTGCATTTTATTAAAACAACTATGTGTAAGTAAACACAATATCAACCAGTCAACGACCTATTTATCCGAAAATCTTATGCTATAATAATGTTCTATTTCCGAGTGCGCAGACAATTTTGTTCCGGCTTTTGTTCGAAAGAACCGGACGGCATTCGCATGCCAGAAGAAATCGTCTTTAAACCACGGGTAAAAAACTTTCGTAAACAGCTTTCTCGCGAGGCCGGCGCATAACTGACCAAAGTTTTAGCCAAGTGCTTCAGATGTCTGGCAAAAGTCGGAGATCAAAGTCACGCATTCTTCCCTCCTTCGGTGCAGGCCAAACATTCACGTCAAAACAGCATTGAGCAGCGATAGGATGCGAAAGCGTGACAGGCAACCAAAAGTGCGACGCGGCCGTCTCAGGCTGGCGTCATAAGATTGACTAGAAACGATCCCTCCGTGTCCGTGAACGGAGCATTTTGTCCGCCGACGTCAGGTCTGAAAGACGTCACTTGACCGGGGGGGGGGGATGTGAACAGGCAAGGAATATGATTCGGATAGAAATTAGGACCAAATCAAAAAAAAAAAAAAGTCGACGAGATAATGTGTAAGTGATATCTTGAGACAATAGCAGCCATATCACTTTAAAACTTCGGGTCTCCTACGATCACCGAAGTTAAGCAACGTCAGGCCAGGTCGATACACGCTTGGGAATACCCCGTGCTGTCAGCATGGATTTGCGAGTGGTATAATGATTTCATCACTTACAGGCAAATACCATTGTGAAATGTATGAATCCAACTTTTTTGCCCTCCCTACTATGGGTTAAATAACAAGACTGATTCATGTAGTCTTTATTAGCAACCAGTCTACTGTTTGATTCTTAATGCGGGCATTCTTCTTCTAAATCAATATTGGAAAAAATAAACATGTTCACCCGAGCGTATATCACTTACGGAAGAAAATTTAAGTCTTAAATGTCATGGTCTTCCCGACATTTTTTTTTTCACACATTACTTCTGTTGTGGGGCAGACACCCTTTTACACAGGATGGACTCGTCCAAAGTATACTTATACTGACAGAGAGAATACCTACAGGTTGAGATACGTTGAGTCATGGTGAGAGATACGGAGACAGTACACAGGGTGTTCACAGAGAGTTATACGAGAGTCCAGAGAGAGAGAGAAAGAGATAATTACGGCTTCACTTACAGAGACTTGTACATATACTTTCTACTAACCCGCATTCCTGGACTACTAATCTTCACTTCAAGTCTGTATTCTTACGTTTAATACACTTATTTTTCTATCTCAATTACTGCCGTTGTTTATTTATTTGTGCAGGATTCCATTCCCGGAATCCACAACAACTTCCTCACAATTTCCACACACATTACCATTTCTTTTATTATTTTCATTATTATTATTACTATTTATTATTTTTATTATTTATTTATTTTATTACTTTTTATTATTTTTATTATTATGTATGAATTATCTGTATTTGTTATCTATTGTCTATGAATTGCCGTAACTTCTTGGGAAAGATTGTGGAGTAGTTCCGTGTAAGGAAACTAGGGATTCTATTAAGCGAAAACACGTAACATGAATCATGATTACTTAAAAATTTTATTCACTACAATATTTCGTTAATTACTCTCAGCCAGTCTGTGATATGCGTCTCCAGTAGAGCCATCAACCGAATGATTCGTCCTTAGATTATCCGTCCACGATGTGTGAGGGACTGCCTGTAAGTTCGTTTATATAACCGCATGAAGTACCATATTTTCTTCACGCCTCCAATACGATGAGATAAAAACTCAGAAATTTGGACTTACCGTAGGTCACCCGGCTTCCGTGGCTAAGTATGAATTGAAGGCGGTTATCATTTCCCGATAATGGTTACCATCCAACGCCAGCAAATCTAATCTATACTTTAAACTATAATTTCGTCGATAGAATTGTGGAAATTAACAAGGTTCTTGGGTTTAGTAACGTTGAGTGTATTTTAAAGCGAAGTTCTGTGTTCAATATATAAACAAACATACAAAAAAACTTTTGTTTCTGCTTTTATGTTGACAGTATTGAAACAAAGTTAAATGTCTCACGAGTACGTCCGTTTTCCTCTTTTGTGCGAAGTAATTTTTGTGAAGTCAGGATACGAACGGGTAAAAATGGTCGAGCTTAAGTCAGTCTCGTGCTGAGTTGCGATGGCTGAAATTCTACTTCATGAGTAAGGCTGCTGAAATCACGTCCGAGCGATGTCGCTGGAAAGTGGGAAGAGAATTCAACCGTCAGTGGACCAGGGAAACAAACATTTCCCAATGGGAACACACTGCTCTCTATTACTCACCACAGAGAACCATCCCTGTCCCCCCCCATTAGAATGTCTGACGCTCAACTCCACGAGAGCACCTCTTTGCGACTGCTCGTTCTCACATTGACTGCTGACCTGAGATTAAACAAATACATTGAGTCAATAGCTTGGTCCACAGCAAGGAAAGTTGGCTCCCTGTGCCGCGCCAGAAAATTTTTCTCGCCGGAGTCGATCCTTCAAATCTAAAAAAATCAACAATTCGCCCATGCATGGAGTATTGCTGCCATATATAGTCTGGACCCCCTTCTGTTTGTCTCAAGGCCCTTGATAAAATCTAGAGACGGATATGCAATGTAATTGACCCTGATCTGGCATCTCGTCTGCAGTCGCTCTCTCACAGACGTGCCGTCGCCTCCTCTGTCTTTTTTACAAATACTTTCACGGTAACTGCTCCGATGAGCTGCTTTCGCTGGTTCCCAGATTTCATGAATTTAAGCGTTCAAGTACGCTGGCATCACGCTCTCACCCTTTCACTGTCGAAACTATTAAATGTAGCCGCTTCGTCTATCCATGTCTCGCACTTCTCGCCTGTGGAACTCCCTCCCCTTTTCTTGTTTCCTTGATAGCTATAATCTCCAACTATTCAAATGTAATGTCAGTCGACGTATCCAGATGCCTTGATCTATCCCCTATCCTTCTCTTCATCATTTCCTCTATCACTCCTATTTGCTCTCGCTCCAACTCTCTGTAACCCCTTGCGTACTAGTGGCCCCGCGCCTTGCTTGGGGTGAAACGCTTAAAAAATGTTACTGCATGGTTTACATCTTAAAGCAAAGAAGAAAAAAGAGTCAGGTAACGAACATTTGCCATTGTTGTAGGTCTCAACAACGCCACCTAACGACCTTTGGCGAAACAAAGTGAGGTAATCGTATTTCCGGTCCCTTTCTATCTTATCATCATGGGGAAATGTATTTCTTATTATTATTATTATTATTATTATTATTATTATTATTATTATTATTATCATTTCTTTTGATTTCTGGTGTGTACATATGTCTTTCCGGGTCCCACCCAAAGACCTAAGGTTAGAAATGGCATCATGACATTTTCCACTGACCAATTAAAGCCAAAAATCACACACATATTTTACATAGATAAAGCCCTTCGAAAGGTGTGGGCTGTACTCGAGAGAACATTATGTTGATGTTCCCATGTTCAACATTTTTGAGATTTCGGTTTATTATAATTATTATTATTTATCGATTTTGTTTTTTTTTCCCGCAGAATAAGGAATTTCTTCTTTACCCAAGACTAATAGTACAAAAGTGAAAGAAACATAGAGATCAGATTTTGGACTGGGTATATTGACTCCGCTTACCGTGCCGATACCGTGCCGATACCGTGCCGTGTATATTGACTCCGGTTACCGTGACTCTACCCGCACATGTGGTAAAAAGGGTTAAATAATGGGACAACTCTGTCGAAATTATATCAACACCAATCGCTTGAACGACATCCCACACTCTTGAGTGTTCACAGCGTACCCAATGAGGTACTACTCCTTTAGTTAAGAACCACCGTCATAAAAACTTACATATCAGAACGGCTGGGGATCAAACAGATTCTACACTCTGATCCAATTTTATGTTCTAATGGGCACCAAGTAAATAGCTTAGGAGCCACTTAAGGTGGAAGGTTATGAAATCGCTGTTCGATTTGAACGTAAAAGGAGAAAGTAGTTAATGTTACTTTCTCTCTCTATAATATATATATATATATATATATTATATAATATATAATATATATATAGCATATACCTAATGTTAATTAGTGGATAGATAGTGACTGACGACTGACATGAAGTGGTTATGATTGTTCATTCAATATGAGCCCCAAGAGGCATTCAAGGTAGCGGGTTACTGAATGAGATGCATAATATGAATGTAAGTAGAGGTGGTAAGAAAGGGACTGTATCAGTATAAACAACGATCGATACTTGAAAAGCTCAGAATTCTAATATATTTGAAAAAGATATGAATCTAATATATATAGAGCATATACCTATATATAAATTATATATATATATATATATATATATATAAATTACATATATCTTTTATTACATTATATATATATATATTTACTATATATAAATTATATATATATATATACATATATATATATATATGTATATATATATATATATATATATAATATATATATAGTATATACCTAATGTTACTTTTGAATGTAAACTTGATGGACTCATAAATAATTCTTATGCTTACAGTTGACAAACCGTTTCTAGTCCGAACACCGAAGTTAAGCCACGTCGAGCCTGGTCTCTGTCTGGACGCGTGTCCGTTTGGAAATACCAGACGCTAAAGCTTTTACGTGCAGGTGGTATGACTTGCGTTCACATCACGTTGACAGACCGCTTCTCGTACGATCAGCAAAGTTAAGGAACGTCGAGCCTGGTCAGTACCTAGTTAGGTGACCGCTTGGGAATATCGTATCCTTGTATCCTCAAGCGGTCATCCATCTTGGTATTGGCCAGGCCTGACGTTTGCTTGACTTCGTACGGGTAGATTTCAGGCATTAAAACATCTTCCTGCATTGTAATTAGCCGGAATTATCGTACAGCAAGCAGCAGCCGTTTCCGCAACAGAAGTACGTTTATGCGCGGGCAATACAAGTCCAGTCTTAGTCATCTGAAGTAACCTCTAAACACTTGACCTCTTCCCACCCACCCAACTAACCCCCTAACCGGAGCCATCCCATCTTACTCACGATTATGATTGCTCCGTTTTATTGGCGGTAACATATTTTGGGCAGAAAGCCCAACATCTTCTACTGTACAATTTTCTGATGTTGTTATTCTCTGAAGGATGCACATGAGATGGGATGCAGTGAAGTTAAAATCCAATTTCCCTGGCCACGCGTCCCTGGTGAATTGTAAATATGGAGAAATTGGCGCAGTACAAAGATTACCAGTAGAGTGCAGATGTTACCGATTTTTGAGTTATGGTTGAAAGGTCAGTTTCGTCAAATATGCAGTTTACAATCGTACCTTCGTCTTGCTCTATAAAAGTCTTCAGCCAAAGCTGTTTTCAGCCAACAATGAATTTATTATTTAAATCATCGTCATCAGCGATAAACACTATATAAAATTTAGTATTTTTTTTATCTATAATGTTTAATTAAAACAAAAAAATAAATAGTCCATCTTTTAACAAGAAAAATCTCAAAATAAGCTGCTACAAGACGTTATTATTGATATATTATAACATGTTTCTAATTTTTAATCGGATACATTCTCTTTTCTTATTTTTAATCGTTTCGCCCCAAGCAAGGCCGTAATGCCGATAGTACGCAGAGCGTTACGGGGGAAATTAAATTCAAAGAGAAGACTGAGAATTGAGAAGATTGAGGAAAGGACAAAAAAAAAAAAAGAAAAAATGAAAGGAGAAAACGGCAATTGACGTTGCATTTAAACTTTGGAAGATTGTATAGTTATCAAAGAAGCAAGGAAACGGGAGAGAGTTCATCAGGTGAGACACGCAAGAAAAGAAACTGCTGGAATGGAAGTGGCGGTTTCATTTAGCTATTTTAACAGTAAAAGAGTCGGTCCTAGATGCCAGTGTAGTAGAACGCTTAAATTCTCGTAGTCAGGGCACCAGGGTAAAAAAAAAGCTCATTAGTGTAGTAGCCATGGAAATAATTGTAGAAAAATAGAGGGAAGCAACATTACGTCGGGGAGAAAGTGACTGAAGACGAGATGCCAGGTCAGGATCGATTACATAACAGATTTTTGGATTTTTTTTTCAAGAATCTCGAGCACCAGACCAGATATAACAATAGTATTCAATGCACCGACGAATGGTAGATTTATTTCCATTTTTTTTTTTCGAATTGAATTCTTCCCCTATATTGCATATGATCCATTATTTTACATAATTAGGTTACAATAAAATCTGTATTTTATATGAATTCTCCCTTAGGAAAACTGAGATGTAGTAGCGTGGAGGCCCCATATCATAGATTCAGAGGTCGTGACATAAATTCTTGGGGGTGGGGGGCACGAGACACTTGACCATTGTTGTTGTTGCTGTTGTTATCACAGCGTTTCGGCCGTTGTGCTCTTCAGCCTTCATTTCCGAAATGAACCTTTTATGTAATCTATGTGAGTGGTAGACAGTTTTCGGTCCACTGTCCTCAGACAACAGTATAGTGAATTAAAGCATTGTTTGTTAATTTCGATATACACATGAGGAAGGCCGGAGGGCACAATGGCCGAAATGCTGGGATAACAAAAAACAAAGATAAGGATAATAGTCCAAATTGTATAGATAATGATAACACCTCATCCCAGAACTTCAAATAGAAATGCCGTTAGATATTGGAACACACATATATATATATATATATATATATATATATATATATATATATATATATATATATATATATATATATATATATATATATATATATATATATATGCAGAAATATAGTCTTAAAGTGTGCTATATTTATGGGGTAAAGTGCTCAATATCAGAGATAGAGCGTGTGTAAATATAAAAGTGGACATGGAAGTCAGCACTTAGAGGCGACAGTCTGTTTCATGCTAGGGCAATCGTCGCCTGACGATTGCCCTAGCATGAAACAGACTGTCGCCTCTAAGTGCTGACTTCCATGTCCACTTTTATATTTATATATATATATATATATATATATATATATATAAAAAAAAAAAAATAAAAAATTCATATTTTTTTTGTATATACTTTATTTCTCTGTTTATAATAAACAGTATTAACAACATTTACCGGCCTGGATGTCCGAAAAATCTCAAAGAAAAGTTTGTGTCCCCCGATAGGATTCGAACCTGTAAGCTACACGGCGCCGCCCTATAGCCTGACGTGCTATGCCATTTAGCTACAGAGGAAGCGTCTGGTTAGCAAGGTTAAATTATTGTTTGAGATTTCTCGGACATTCAGGCCAGTTAATGTTTTTAATACTGTTTATTATAAACAGGGGGTTTACTTAAATAAATCGTATCTAAAAAAAATAACGTATAAACAAAAAATGTAATAAAATTATTGTCGGACTTAGTTCATTTCATAATATATATATATATATATATATATATATATATATATATATATATATATATATATATATATATATATATATATATATATATATATATGTATATAAATGTATATATTAATATGAGTAAAAGTTTGTCACTTAGCTGATTGATGTTACTTTCAGCATCCTGACTCCAGAGTTTCGTAGGCGAACCTTACATACAATAATGGATTCATCTGTCTTCTTTTTCTCTCCCTCACCTTTGTCCCTGACTATCCAACATTGTGACAACAGAAAATCTACCAAGAATGGTGATATATTGCAAGCGCCATATTTACCGTGGCTGAACTAGCGATCAAGGCACTTTGAATTTGGCTGGATTGAAAAAATAATCTTTCGAAAATATTCCTTCAAAAATACTCTTTTAAAAATTTTGAAACTGCCAGCGTTTCTCGTTTCGTGCGCATGCGCAGACGTGGCAGCATCAACAAAACCCAGTCCGATGAAATCCTTGCGGATGAAACGCGCCCCACCAATTTTTTTTTTTTCAATTTGTCATACTATTTTTTCCTAAATACTGTTTGTTGATTTATAAATTAAACAAAATCCAACGGTTCCTCGTCGTGTGTTGCGGGATGATTTGCTTTCATCAGGAATCTGTCTCAGTAAACGGGCAATAAGAAATAAAATCCATAGGAACAATCTAAAGTCACGCTTTCCTCGGAAACCTCTGCTGCTATTGAAAAACACAGAGATGCCAGGTTAAAATTCGTTCTTCAACATAAGGATAAGGAGAAATCGTATTGGGAAAGAGTATTATGGACAGACGAAAACAAAACTGAGTTGTTTGGACATAATTCTAGAAAATATGTCTGGAAGAAAGATGGCGATGCTTTCAAACAAAATAAAACTGTTCTATCAGTGAAATTTGGTAGTGGCAGCGTCATGGTTTGGGGATGGTTTTTTTTCTGCAAAAGGTGCTGGTAATATATCAGAATTAGATGGTAGAATGAATGCCGTAGCCTATCAAAATATTTTGGAAGCCCATTTAATGATTTCGTTTGAAAATCTTGAACTTCCTCCTGATTGCATCTTCCAACAAGATAATGCTCTTCAGCACACAGCAAAATCTACAAAGAAATGTCTTGCTGAAAATAATGTAAATATCCTGAAATTGTCAAGTCAGTCCCTAGATTTAAACCCGGTCGAGAATCTGTGGCGTTATTTGAAAATTCAAATCCAACCCACACCTCCAACAAACATCCTAGATCTGAAGAGCATATGCGAAGAAGAATGGCGCAGAATACCAACTAAAATTTGGCAAATCATTAATTGAGAACTACAAGAGGAGTTTGGTTGCTGTAGAAGTGAATAATGAAATTAAATGAAGATTATGTATTCTTTTTTTGTCTTGTACGAATACTTTTTTCACCCATTAATATAGATAAATGAGATTTATTTCTATTAAATCAATTTTTTTCTGTTTTCTATGCATATTTAGTTAATATGCATGTGTGTATTGTTAATTTTATGAAAGCATGTTTATTCACTAGTTGTAAATACAATAAATTAAAAAATTGTATGTGTACGAATATTTGTTTCCACCCACTGTGTGTGTGCGTATATATATATATATATATATATATATTTGTAAATAAATGACAATAAGAAAACAGTAACTGCTGACGCGTTTCGTCCAATGCGGACTTTTTCAAAGCAAGTAACGAAATGAATTTAATCAAACAAAGAAAATTAATAAAAACAAAAAACAGAGTGTTCTTAGCAACGGGAATGTAGGAAACGCTATTTTCATATTGTTAACTGAATATGACGTCAGTTAATGTCACGTGTGGAGAATATTTCATTAATCTTTGTTGATGGATTCAACCATTTTCTTTTGATTTTAATATGTTTTTGTGTACATTTGTTTGTGAGAGCAGTAATTTTGTTAGAAAAGGTGAAATAGGGAAAAAACCTGGGCGTAGATTAATATTTGGGTATTGTTCGATTGCGGCACTCTCTAGAATTTTCCTTCTGAGTGAGTTATTTTCTTTTTTTTATAAGCATAGAGTTTTTAAAATCAAAATTATGGTTGAATTTATTCCTGTGTATTACTAAGGCATTATTTAAGTTGTTTATTCTAAGGTCTCTTTTTTGTTCATTGATACGTTTGTTTATGTTTCTGCTTGTTTCGCCAATATATTGGGAGGAACAGTTTTGGCAATTTATGTTTTCTTATTGTCATTTATTTACAAATATTGTCTTTTCTAAAAGTTAAATTTGAGAAATTTTCATATATATATATATATATATATATATATATATATATATATATATATATATAATTTATTCGAAAATTATATCAAAAATATGTTATGAAATCATGACAAAAATAGCCATTTTGTTTTAACACATCTGGTTATCAAGTAATGGTTATGTAAAACATCTGGTGTTTTATCAAGTGATGGTGTTTCAAGTGTGTGTGTGAATTTTGTTTTTTATATATGTTTGTCGTTATGAAAATCTATGTTGAAAATTGGTTTCGTGTGACGCATGACGTCCATGACGACTTCATCGGACTAAAGTGACGTTTACGTTGAGGCGATTACACATGTGCATGAAGGAGAGGGGACGTTGAAAATTTTAATTTAATTTTAATTTTTTTTTTTTTTTCAGATCTCTCTTTCGGTATATAATCTAACCGATTTCATTTCAGTTTCTTTTTCTTCCTGTTCACGTTTTTAGCACTTTCGCATTATAAATGTTACGCATTGTGATATAAGTCTATATATATATATATATATATATATATATATATATATATATATATATATATATATCTAAGTCTATATATATATATATATACAGAAATATCGTCTTAAAGTGTGCTATATTTATGGGGTAAAGTGCTCAATATCAGAGATAGAGCGTGTGTAAATATAAAAGTGGACATGGAAGTCAGCACTTAGAGGCGACAGTCTGTTTCATGCTAGTGCAATCGTCAGGCGACTAGTGCTGTTATTTTTCTCGGCTGTTTATATAAGGGTCAGTGGTGCATTATGGGTAGTATATCTTGGCGGGTACTTTTACCGGAAGTCGCTTATTTGTTTATTTATTTATGTCAAATTATTTTGCTTGTTTTTTTGTTTGTTTTTTTATTTTTTATCTTATATATTTATTTATTTATTCTTTTACTTTGATCGGTGTTTTTGGTTAATAACGTAGTAAAAATTTATATATATATATATATATATATATATATATATATATATATATATATATATAGACTTATATTTCAAGAAACTATTATAAATTTTCCTAGAGTAAACTAAGTCAAAAAAAAAAAAGAAAAAAAAGATGAAGATCTATTGAATATCGTCTTAGAATTTTGCGCTGAATTTTCTGTGTATGTTGTGGCGAGTATAAAGAAATTTCAGCAAACGACACTGAAAATGAAATATAGTGAAATGAAGTTTTTTTTTTTTTTTTCGTTACTTTCTTTGACAGTATCATTTCTCCCTTTCTCTGATGTATGTCGACTTGTGGTTTTCGGGGAATCTTTCTTTTTCTTTTTTTCTGCTTGGAAATTCTCCAATGCCACCTTCAAAGATAAATGTAACACTTCAACTGCTTCTAAAATGTATACATAAAGAAAGCTTATCTTTCTTATCTGGAAGAATTTCAGAAATATACTATTTCAACGTCCTTCTGACATATTCAATGTTTTTTCAATTCTCAGAACTCTTTGCACAAGCACACATACACACGCATAACATTCCTTTCAAATGCTCTCCATCTCTCCCAATATATATATATATATATATATATATATATATATATATATATATGGGGAGACATATAAATTATATAAATTATTTTCACAACTAGTCAGACACGAACTGGTGCCTGAAGACTTTGGAAAACCATGAAACTTTAAGTTGCACTACAAATGTAGGCATATATATATATATATATATATGTGTGTGTTAACATATATATATATATATATATATATGTGTGTGTGTGTGTGTATGTACCTCTTAGCTTTGTCTAGCTACATTGAGCACTAGTTTGTTTACAACTTATCTTAAATTAAGTAAATATTTATTCGCTTATCTGGGTATGCACGCTAACGCTCACATATAAATTTGCTAATATCTAATTATTTGGTTTATATCCACACATACATTTCTCTGTGTCTCTCGCTATATATATATATATATATATATATATATATATATATATATATATATATATATATATATATATATGAAGTCTAGGAAATGTTGTTTCTTCGGTACTGGCGAGTGTTGCCTTGTGTGCAACACTTATTTCACAAACGCCAGCCTGATAAGAAAAGAACCAAATTTGTTAGGTTTGTATTTTTAGCGGCATATCAACTCTTTATGGGTCATTTAATTCAATTTGTTTGGGCGCATTAGTAATTCCCTTTACAAAAAAAAAATGTATTGCTGGTAATTTTATTTTATTTTTTTCAAAAATATATTGCTGGCAATTTTTAATTCTGAAAATGTAATGCTGGTATTTTTACGATAAAAATTTATCTTTAGACTTTCTATAGTATTGTGACCCCAGTTTGGGGGTTAACTATTTGCCCCCTAGCTGGACCTGTCGCAGATGCTACGCCCCCGGGAAGGGTGAACCGGGAACAACAGGAATCAAGAGGTGGTTCCAAGCTCCTCAAAACCTCTCGATCAGAGGCCTTGCTCTCGGATGTCATTTTAGTTTTAGTCCTTCATTCCGCTTGTGCTATTAGGCGTGGCGGGGAGACAAAGTCGCCTGTCAGCGGCAAGGCGAATGGACTGGGGGAGAGATATTTCGGGGGTTCTGAGACCGGATATATATATATATATATATATATATATATATATATATATATATATATATATACACATATATATATTCTCTCTTTTTCTCCTCTCTCCCTTCTATATCAATATATGACTTCCGTTAAGTTAACCGATCAATTGTGTCAATGTCTGGACTTCCTCAAACAATATTAAATTTGAAAGAATAGAAATTTTAAATTACATCTAACTCAATCATGTCTCTCTCCCCTCTCACTTCCTCACTTCGTTAATTTACATATGCTTAGTACTACCCGTCAAAAATGTGTAAATTTCTTTTCATTTTTCGTTTCAACCATTGGAAGTAAAGTCTGATGATCCGCAGTTCTTTAAAAGGGCTGTGGTGAAATAATTTATTACATGGAACCTTAAAGTGGTCTGTTTTCATTTTTATTTAAATTATATATATATATATATATATATATATATATATATATATATAAGTTAAGTTACACTGGTTGTGGTTGTAGACATATCGTAGTTTCACTGGCTGTGGTTGTAGACATATCTTAGATTCTTTAAGTATGGATTTTTATAAAAGTTGGTGATATAATAAAGTGTGTTTGACGTGTGTTTATTGATGACACAATAGAGTACAACTTCTCTAAACCGATCATCAGAGATGTTCGTTGTTGAGGGTACTGATCAAATTCGAGGATGAAAAGTCTGCTCTGCCAAGCTTTTATTAAGTTTTAGAGTTTAGTGTGTGTGTGTGTGTGTGTGTGTGTGTGTGTGTGTGTGTGTGTGTGTGTGTGTAACGAATGCACAGCCGCAATTTTCGACGGATTTGCCCCAAAATTTACATGCACATGCACCAAGTTAGTAAAAAAGTCCAAGACCGACTTTGCATTTCCCAACACCCGTCGATAGCGGAAATAATCGATTTTTTCATGCTTCTACGGCAGTTTTCATGTAGTTTGCGGCCATTTTCTACTGGCCAGAGTGAGAGCCTATAGCTGGCTGCCACGAATAGGCAGGAAGATTCTATTGGCCAGCGTGAGAGCCCAGAGCTGACTGATACGAATGTTAACTAGCATGCCAAGAAAATCGATAGCTGCATTCGTCACAAGTGGGAAAAATTTAAATCTGCGTGGCACTTTACTCCAATTGGCTCATTCGCTTGCTTAAACTCAACGTTGATTCTGATTCCGCAGAACTGGGTTGGGTGTGAAAAAGGATTTGTTGTTAACATTCTTTTTTCATTCGGTTTTTCCAGTACTAGTCCTTTTTTTAAAGCTGATCGTTTTGTGTTCATTTTATTTAGTTCATTTTTCGTAACAGATTTACTGTTTAGTATAGAGCTTAGAAAAAATTCGCAGTGTGAGATAGGCAAGAAGTAAGGCATGTAGCAACACCAGCACGGCAAAGGGCACTCCTTTAAAGGCAAGGAAGGGCAAAAATATTTTAATTTACCTGATAGCGATTGCTGTATGAGTCGTACGATTTTTTAATCAAGCACGGGCAACACAAGGCCATGCTGCTAGTATATATATATATATATATATATATATATATATATATATATAATGCAATGGACTAAATCCAACAGTTATTTTTGTAATGTTTTTTTGATTTTATGTTATTTTTATAGATACAAATATTTCAGTCAATGCTCTGTTTGTAATAAATAGTGTCTGTTCGTAGATTATCTTAACGTAAACAAATGATATAATTTATTATGAAATGGACTAAGTACGATAATTATTTTAATATATTTTTTGTTTATACGTTATTTTTATAGATACAAATATTTAAGTAAATGTTCTGTTTATAATAAACAGTATTAACAACATTTACCGAGCTAAATATCTGATAAATCTCAAAGAAAATATGAGTCCTCCGTCAAGAACCGAACCTGTATCCTACACGGAAACGTCACATAGCCCGACCCTCTATACTATTTAGCTACAGAGAAAGCGTCTGGTTCGCAAGATCGAATTACTGTTTTTAAACTACAAATTTCTCATGATCACTCTCGAAAGCTCATATCTGCTCGAAATGTATCTTAACGTAAACAAATGACATAATTTATTATGAAATGGACTAAGTCCGGTAATTATTTTAATATATTTTTTGTTTATACGTTATTTTTATAGATACAAATATTTAAGTAATTGCTCTGTTTATAATAAACAGTATTAACAACATTTACCCGACGAAATATCCGAGAAATCTCAAAGAAAATATGTGTCCTCAGTCAAGAATCGAACCTGTGTACTACACAGAACCACCACATACACGCTATACGATTTAGCTACAGAGGAAGCAATTTGTTAGTAAGGTCGAATTACAGTTTTTAAACTACAAATTTCTCATGATCTCTCTCGAACGCTCATATAGGCTCGAAGCGTATCTTAACGTAAACAAATGTTATAATATATTATGAAATGGACTAAGTCCGATAATTATTTTAATATATTTTTTGTTTATTATTGTTATTTTTATAGATACAAATATTTAATTATATTGGTCTGTAAAGTAAATTTCTCGGAAATTCAGGCCGGTAAATTTTATTAATACTGGTTTATTATAAACTGGCTATATATATAAAAGGAAGATGTTATAATAGTTCCAACGAGAGAAAAGTACGTATATTAAAAAGAAGAGAGAAACCGCAAACGTTTTTGGTTGTAATGTGGATTTTTAAAAAAATATTGTGCTTTATTTTCCATGATTTTCCTACACGTGTTTCCGGTCTCGCGACTGTCATCAAGGTGAAGATTTCCACATATTATTAAAAATAATTAATTTTTTTCTTTATATTTTTCGATGTTAAATATTCTCGATATGAGACATTCTCTATTTTTGTGCTAGTGAGCCAAAAGTCTTTCTCACTCTCTCTCTCTCTCTCTCTCTCTCTCTATATATATATATATATATATATATATATATATATATATATATATATATATATATATGGTCATCCACAGACAGCCTACAACTGAGATCTCAGATGAGTGATTTAAAATTTTCTTCATTCCCCCAGTAGGGGTGATACGTTAGTATGTTGTGTATATAATTATCTTCGCGTTGACAGGTCGATGGCTTCTGGTTATTTTTTTTTTCAGATGTGGACTTTGAAATTTTCGTCGAAATTACTTTCGTTCGTGATAAAAAGTTCCACAAATTCTGTTGATGTCACATTGGCGTGATACCTGTGGGTATGACACAACAACTATTAACAGGCCACTCCAGGTGAAATTTTTAAAAAATACCAGGAAAGTTCCATAAGATTATTTTTCTTTTCTCGTCTCTAGATGCAATAATAATAATAATAATAATAATAATAATAATAAAATTAATAATAATAATAATAATAATAATAATAATAAAATTAATAATAATAATAATGATAATAATAATAATAAAATTAATAATAATAATAATAATAAAATTAATAATAATAATAAT
Organism: Acanthosepion esculentum; assembly: GCA_964036315.1. Lineage (NCBI taxonomy): Eukaryota > Metazoa > Mollusca > Cephalopoda > Sepiida > Sepiidae > Acanthosepion > Acanthosepion esculentum. The sequence goes on from OZ038479.1 coordinate 70,958,243, forward strand.
AATAATAATAATAATAATAAAATTAATAATAATAATAATAATAATAATAAAATTAATAATAATAATAATGATAATAATAATAATAAAATTAATAATAATAATAATAATAATAATAGAATTAATAATAATAATAATGATAATAATAATAATAAAATTAATAATAATAATAATAATAAAATTAATAATAACAATAATAATAATAAAATTAATAATAATAATAATAATAAAATTAATAATAATAATAATAATAAAATTAATAATAATAATAATAATAATAAAATTAATAATAATAATAATGATAATAATAATAATAAAATTAATAATAATAATAATAATAAAATTAATAATAATAATAATAATAATAATAATAATAAAATTAATAATAATAATGATAATAATAATAATAAAATTAATAATAATAATAATAATAAAATTAATAATAATAATAATAATAATAAAATTAATAATAATAATAATAATAAAATTAATAATAATAATAATAATAATAATAAAATTAATAATAATAATAATAATAATAATAAAATTAATTATAATAATAATGATAATAATAATAATAAAATTAATAATAATAATAATAATAAAATTAATAATAATAATAATAATAAAATTAATAATAATAATAATAATAAAATTAATAATAATAATAATAATAATAATAATAATAATAATAATAATTGAAATCGAAATCTCTAATCGAAATCTCAAAAATGTGGCACATGGGAACATCAACATTCCCTGTTTGAGTTGGAGCCTTCGGATTAGTTGGAAAAGATCCCAGTAGACTCATTAAAAGGATTCCTGGAAGTCCATGCCTTGAAGAAATACAAAAAATTGTTCTTACGAGTACAGCCCACACCTTACAAAGGGCTTTATCTATGTAAAATATTTTCTTTTTTTTTTCTTCTTTTTTTTTTGTCAGTGGAAAATACCATGATGATTTTCTAAACTTAGGTCTCTGGGCGGGACCCAGAACGAAATGTGTACCCACCAGAAATCAAAGGAAATAAAATGATAATAATAATAATAATAATAATAATAATAATAATAATAATAATAATAATAATAATAATAATAGAAATTATAATAAAAGAAATTATAATAATAGTGATAATAATAATAACGGTGAAGATGATGATAATAATAAATAATAATAATATGGATGGTCACATTAATAATAATAATAATAATAATAATAATAATAATAATAATAATAAAATCGAAATTGGTTGGGAAAAATTCCAGTAGACTCACTAAAGGTGTCCCTGGTAGCTCATGTTGTTTCGTAGAGTTTTTCGCAGTCGTGGGATATGTGCGGAACTAATTAGATGCAGTTGTCAGAAAACCAACACAATGATTTGTTTCAGGTGGTGAAGGTTTATGTCGGACGATCCACACTTTTTGGATCTATCGATAAAAAAAAAGTAACGGTGCAAAAGACTTGCCACGGATACTCCACTCCTCATATGCTATTATCGCGTAATTTAACCTCTCCGGATCACAGTCAATATCAGCCAGTACACGCCTCTCGGCAGACACATGCAATATAGAGACCCAGTTAAGCTATCACGAGCTTTCCTCCCCATCTGAAGACACCAGCACTTACACACACACACACACATATATATATATATATATATATATATATATATATATATATATATATATATATATATATTAGAACGCTATATATAAACATACACCCATGTATACATATATATGCATACAACTATATCCTAGACATATATTCATACATATCACATATATTCATATATATCACATATAGTCATATATATCACATATATAAATTAGTAAATACATATATACATATATATATATATATATATATATATATATATATATATATATATATATATATATATATATATATATATATACAAATATATATGCAACCCCATATATATGAATCGATATATATACACATATACCTATCTAAATTCACGAATACATATACACATATCCATATCTACACACGCGCCCACATATATATATATATATATGCATATAAACACATATACACATGTATATACATATACACATAAATTCACACCTCTCTCTCTCTCTATGTATATATATATATATATATATATGAAGAAATATAGTGTTAAAGTGTGCTATATTTATGGGATAAAGTGCTCAATATCAGAGATAGAGCGTGTGTAAATATAAAAGTGAACATAGAAGTCAACACTTAGAGGCGACAGTCTGTTTCATGCTAGATGCAATCATCGGCCCGATGATTGCATCTAGCATGAAACAGACTGTCGCCTCTAAGTGTTGACTTCTATGTTCACTTTTATATATATATATATATATATATATATATATATATATATATATATATAAAATAAGTTATAAAAATAATCAAATATTTGTACGACTAATTATAATTATAGTTTTTGCTGCTAAAACAATTGTTTAAATCTTAAGTACTAGAAAATAATCGATCATTTGTAATGTTTGACAAAAAGAATGAATAAAATTTTGAAATATATTTAAAGATAAAAAATAATAAATTTCTTTCACCCACCACGCACCGAGCACAAATGGTTTTAAACGGCTAATTCATTAGAAACATTATTTGCTTTCAGAAACAAAAAAGGTTCGCTTAAGATTGCATGATGATTGAAAGACATTTCGTAATAAAGGAAATACCAATGGATTATATGTCTCTGAATTTGAAGAGAAACAAAAAAAAGGTTGGGTGATAAAAAGAACTGAAATTTTATCTCTCGATTTCATTACCACAAATCTGTTTCGGTCACTTTTTTAAATCATATCACCCCATGTAAGGGAGTAAAGCCACTAAAACACAAGAGGTTACTTAGTGTGAAAGAATAAGACAAAAAGAGAAACATTATTAAAGGAGCGAGAACAATAAAAGAAATGTAATCAAGAAGACAGTAGATCAAGATTGACATTGCATTTAAATGTTTGAAGGTCAAAGTTAGCTAGACAATAAGACAGATGAGTGTTCCCCTAGCGAGAAGTAAGAGAAAAGAAACTGTTAGCATAGAAATTCAACAAGAGAAACAACTTTCTTAGAAGCAGACCTAGCAGTCGGTTCAATATAATCTTTCCACATCGTGTCAGCCGAGACTGTAAGCCCGAGAAGGCGCAGCGTGTTCCTCTCATGGAGGCTGATATCAGCCATGCTGACAGGAGGCAAGAAGGTGTCCTTCAGGTGATTAATAGAGAGGAGTTTCGTTTTGGAGACGTTTAATATTAACAAGTCATTCCTTGTGTGTTTCATATCTGTGTAAGCTTATCATAAAAATTAACGTGAAAATTAATGTTAACGTGAAAAAGCGCAACCACTCATTTTCATTGAGGTTAGTACCGGCCATGCTGAGGGAAGGCAAAAAGGGGTCTTTCATGCGATTTATAGAGAGAAGTTTCATTTTGGAGGCGTCAAAATTAACAAGTCATTCCTAGTACAGTGCTGTTCGATAAAAGTGACTCACCTGATTTTTTTTTACTAAATGTTCTCTTCTCCGTTGAAACGAAAGTTGAGCTAAATTCAAAGGATAAGCGATCTAAAATCCGAAAAAGAAGCTTTGAAAGCTCTTTGAATTTAGCAGTAAGTACTGTCAAGCATCCGTTCAGTATAATGTTCTGGGGATGCTTTTCTTTTCATGGAACTGGTTTCTTAAAACCTATTGAAAAGACACTCAGGAGCGAGCAGTACAAGAGGATTTTAGAGTCTTGTCTTCAACTGAAAGGGTGCAAACCGACCGAACCAAGCTCATTTTTATGCAGGATAATGCTCCCTGGCACAAATCAAAATTGATGAAGGAATACTTTGATGAGAAGCAGGTGAGTGCTATGACATGACCGCCCCAATCTCCTGACCTCAACCCCATAGAAAACTTATTGAGCATTATAAAGTACAGATTCACGAGAAAGCAGTTGAGCAATAAAGAGGATTTGATTGTGAATTTCATATTCGAATGGAATTCAATGCTTGGAGATGAGATTTGCCAGAACCTGATCAAGTCAATGCCAAAAAGGGTTGAAAAGGTTATTCAAAATAAAGGAGAACCCATAGATTATTAAATATTTCGAACTATATTACCTATTATAAATAAATTATACCTCTATTATTCTTTATTTAAAGCTGTTCGGTTATGTTTCTATTGATTACGAGTTGCAGGAAATAAGTGAGTCACTTTTTTTTCCCCCTATATCTCATTTATATCCAAAATTATAATTATTAATAGAATACCTTAGGGTGAGTAAACTTTTTTTTTTACTAGGTGGTCGAGAAGGGGTCTTTAGATTAGTAAGATTGAAAAATTAGTTTTGACCCCAAAAACAATAGGCGAAAAAAAATTTTGAAGTAAAAACAAAATCAGGTGAGTCACTTTTATCGAACAGCAGTGTATGTTTCATATCAGTGTAATCTCGTCATGAAAATTCTCGTGAGAATTAATGTAAACGTGAGAAAAAGCGCAACCACTCATTTTCATTGAGGTCAGTATCAGTCATGCTGAGGGAGGTCAGAAAGGGGTCTTTCAGGTTATTTATAGAGAGAAGTTTCATTCTGGAGGCGTTAAAATTAACAAGTCATTCCTTGTATGTTTTTCATATCAGTGTAAGCTTATCATGAAAGCTTTACAAGCATTAATTAAAAAGAGAATTTTCTTCGTAGAAAAAAAAAGAAAAAAAGATTTGATTTATAAACCCAGAGACCTCGGAAGTATGGATGTACGCACATTTTGCTATGCGTAACAGTTAGCGAGGCAAAGTTGATTATGCCTGTCCGACAGAATATATTCGGGTGTGCCAAAACTTTGGTCAGGAAGACAATTTAATATAGCGATCTGTTGTGGTGTATCTAATTGCTCCGATATTTATCAATCCGATTCTACAACGGTTGCCAAGTGACCCTCCTAAGTGCTGGCCTCGGTCATAATGCGATAGTTAGATAATATAACGCGAGACAGCAAGGCAGAAATGGAAGAGACGGCGGTTCTCTTAAAAAAAAATCGAGAGAAAAGGTCGTGTTGTGTTCCGTAGTGAGGTCACCGACGCGTGAGAGGCTGGAATCGAGTGGTAAATGAGATGCGTGACGCTTATACGGGGTGTAATATTTTACAAATTTTGGGAGACGGGTTCTTCACAACAAAACAAGGATAAAAGTCCAGATAAGATTATTTCCGCAAATCCTTCGTTCTCGAGGTATTAAATCTTCGTACGAGCGGATATCGATCCATAGTTTGGGGTGCCACGGATCTTGTCTCAGCAAACTCGACGAATTGGCAACTTTCAGTGTGAAAACGAAATCTGATACAGCCGTGCAACCTCGCGTCCATTACCATTACAACGTTTCGGCCCTTCAGTATTTGTCTATATTTCTGAGATGAGCTATTATGTACACTATTTACATTATTCGGACTATTGTCCTCATCTTTCCTCAGCTGCGGGAGATAGCGTACACACAGTCTTTAGTCATGTTCTCCTCGTTATAATAAACATGGTGACAAAGATGAGGACAATAGTCCGAATAATGTAAATAATGTACATAATACCTCATCTCAGAAATATAGACAGATACTTAAGGGCCGAAATGTTGTGATAAATATGGCGACAAAGATGAGGACAATAGTCCGAATAATGTAAATAGTGTACATAATACCTTATCTCAGAACTATAGACAGATACTGAAGGGCCGAATCGTTGCAATAAATATGGCGACAAAGATGAGGACAATAGTCCGAATAATGTAAATAGTGTACATAATACCTCATCTCAGAACTATAGACAGATACTTAAGGGCCGAATCGTTGTAATAAATATGGCGACAAAGATGAGGACAATAGTCCGAATAATGTAAATAATGTACATAATACCGCATCTCAGAAGTATAGACAGATACTGAAGGGCCGAAATGTTGTAATAAATATGGCGACAAAGATGAGGACAATAGTCCGAATAATGTAAATAATGTACATAATACCTCATCTCAGAAATATACAGAGATACTGAAGGGCCGAAATGTTGTAATAAATATGGCGACAAAGAGGAGGATAATAGTCCGAATAATGTAAATATTGTACATAATACCTCATCTCAGAAATATAGACAGATACTAAAAGGCCGAAATGTTGTAATAAATATGGCGACAAAGATGAGGACAATAGTCTAAATAATGTAAATAGTGAACATATTTAAAATTCTGCATTAAATAACCGATAGAGGTTGGTATGACGTTTAATAAAATCAACCAAAGTTTTATATTTGTGGTATTGCAATGGGGTTGGGGTGAGCGAAAAAAAAAAGATTATTTCTGGTCAAAGTGTCTATTGAATAACTCCAACCAATGAAGCAATAGCAGTTGGATGACTCGTTGATGAATAACGCACGAACAAATGTTGCACCAGAGAAATTCCGCCATTTTTTTTTTTATCTATCGTTATTTTCTTCTTTCTTTCTTTTTTTTTTTTTTAATGATGTTTGGCTTCATTACAAAGCAATTAATTTTGCTTAATCAATTAACGGTAATATGTCATGTGACGCGCGATGCTTCCTTCGGAGCCATCTCACACGCGTAAAAAAGCGTTGTTGTTGTATTTTTTTCTTTTCTGCTCAGTCACATCATTTAACAATTAAAATTCTAAATCTCTTTTTATTGGATGCGTGTCAAAGTTTCCATACTTCTTGTGTGCGTTATCTTTTTTTAGGTTTTTATTTTTTTTTTTTTTCATTTTTTTGAAAACCAGAGACCGAACACACAGTACACAAAACGGTTTTTAATTTATCCGTACGCTCACGCTCAGGTAATATGGTGCATGATCAAGTATAAAACAGGAGTTCTCAAGCAAGGGTCTGATCAAAAGAAAAACTGAATGTCAATGTTCAAATGTTACTTAATACACGGTGCGATGAATAAACTTATATTTTTTAATTTCGCGCATGCGCGTTATTTGTTTTTTATTTTGTCGACTGCACAGTATTATAGGGTCAGTTTGGCGCCCTCTGAGAAAAAAAAAGCACCTTGAGACACGCCAGGAATTTGGAAAGGGATGAGAGCGAGATATTGTTTAGGTGAGGAGGAACTCCTTGAATTACTTGAATACGGCTCTCACCAACTTCAAATCTTCCTTTCATCTGTAAAGATGAAAGGAACATTTGTCTCCTGGTACATCTCTTCCACCTATTTTTACGTTTTTTTTTTAAGTATATTACGTGCTATTTCTCTCTGCTTGTCCTGTGCGTGCCAAATTCTCCAAGTCCACTTATGTGTCTGAGAAATTCTACATCTAAAGGTTCATTTCGTCACCATCTTCCTCATAACATTTTCGCTCATGGTATTCTCAGCATCCTTCTGTAGAGCCACATCTTCTTTTCCTCAAGTCTCCTCTTTATCCGTGAGAAGATTATCGGATATTCACTAACATATTTTTTTCAATGGGTATTGCATAAGCATTCTTAGGGGAAAAAAACAGTGGTGCGGTTTTCCGTTACCTCCTTCTTCCCCACGGTTTGCTATTCAGAATATCAATTCAGAGTATCCGTTTTTTTTTTTTTGACTGAGTGCAACCGAAGATTAGAGAGCCCTGTCTACACTGCTATTTAAGCCATAGCTGAGGGTTAGAGATGGATTCATGCCTTTTCCAAATGGATTTATGCGCTAGTGAACGCAACAGATTTCGCCGGAATTTGAAATTGATCTGCCGATTTCACTTACCGTTCAACCAGTACACAATACTCTGCCACACAGAAAAAATTAACGAAGTAGGAAGAAACAGGAGTATGGCCATAAAAAAAAATGCGGCTCCTATAGCGGCAGAACAGATAGAGAAGATTGAGGACTCACCAGGTATTTTCGGAAAGAAATGAAATCGTATATGCCGGCTTTTACAAATAAAAGAATCCTCAAAGGCGAAATTCTCAATATGAATGTCAACAACATCCAACCAAGGAGCATCTGGAAGAAAGTCACAGAGTGAGTCCCAATCAGCATGCTGGTATTGGAAAGAAGTCTTATGAATAGGAGGTTCCTGTCTAATAGATGATTTGAACGACATACTACAGAGTGATCTGACTATAAGAATGTATTTAGCTTTAAGTTAAAATGATGATCCCTCTTGCTGTTGTGACCTCCTGATCTAGTTTTCCTATCTACCGTTTTTTTAAACTTATCGTTCTCTAGATGGTTCTTGAATGGACTTTTGAAGATGGAAGCTAGAGTATGAATGTTGGTACCATTACTGAAGGCCTGAATAATCTTTTTCCTCTCACTATTGCTTAGTTGGGAGGATATCGGGTCTGACGCAAAACGATTTTAACCAGTTCGCTTTCTAGCTGAATAACTCAAAGGGTTTTTTCAGTGATTCTTACAGAAAATGGAATCAACATGGCTAAACATCTTATCTGAAAATCTTTTAACGATTTTAACCTATTCTCTTTCTAGCTGAATAACTGAAAGGGTTTTTCGCTGGAATTTGAAATTGATCTGCCGATTTCACTTACCGCTAAACCAGTACACAATATTCTGCCACACAGAAAAATTAACGAAGTATAAAGAAACAGGAGTATGGCCATAAAAAATGTGGCTCCTATAGCGGTAGAACAGGCCGGTGTGAACACCTGGTATTTTCGGAAAGGAATGAAAGCATAAACGCCGGTTTTACCTATAAAAGAATCCTCAATAGCGCAATTCTCAATATGAATGTCAACAAGACCAAACCAAGGAGGACCTGCGTAGCGGGTTAAGAGTGATGTCGTTGAGGAACACTTGTTGCCCAGCCAGCTGACGGGACCTAACGGTTGAAACCACAGTAGCGCGGCAGGATATGGTGTTTTACCTCTTATATATATATATATATATATATATATATATATATATATATATATATATATATATATATTGGTATAAAATGACAATTGGAAAAATCTTAGATCTTGACGACGCATTTCGTCTTCCAACTTTTTCAAGGCAAAAATGAAATCGAAATATCTCTGTTGTTATACTTACATTAAAATCCAAATTTAAAAACATAGACGCTTCTGTCCAAGCCTTTTTTTTTTTTTTTTGGTTAATGTAAATTACATTTATGGTAGGAGATTTTTTTTATTGTTTTTTTTCATAAAAAATATAAAAAAAAAAAATATAAAAATAAAATAAATAAATTAAAAAAAAATTGAAAAAATAAAAATCTCCTACCATAAATGTAATTTACATTAACCAAAAAAAAAAAAAAGGCTTGGACAGAAGCGTCTATGGTTTTAAATTTGGATTTTAATGTAACTATAACAACAGAGATATTTCGATTTCATTTTTGCCTTGAAAAAGTTGGAAGACGAAACGCGTCGGCAAGATCTAAGATTTGTCCAATTGTCATTTTATACCAATATGTCTTGTCCACAGAGTTGATCTGGGAATTTAACTATATATATATATATATATATATATATATATATATATATATATATATATATATATATGCATGTTTCATGAAAAACAACAGAGTTACTACGGTTAATCTTTTCATTTAATTTTTCTTGTGTTCGATCAAGAGCTTTCTTTACTGGACAAAGAGTGTGTAAAAAATGTCCAAATGTTTTGTAATATAATATAATAATTTCATCCAAATGTAAAAAAAGATTAAAAATAATGGAAGCTTTAATATAAAAAAAGAAAAAGCCAACTCTTAACAATATTAACTACGAACAAGGCAACAATGTTCTAACCGTATTCGGAAATTAAAACACCCCTACTACACTCTAAGACATACACATAATGCACACACGCAATTAAGCTGAAAAATCGAATCATCCTTGATAAATGTATAGCCGAAAGCGCTTGGAACTATAAAACATTTGCACAGTTCTTACACACCCTTTGTCCAGAGTCCCAATCAGCATATTCGTATTCGAAAGAAGTCTTATGAATAGGTTGTTCTGTCTAACAGATGATTTGAACGACATACTACAGAGTGACCTGACTTGCCAAGAGGACAGTGTTGCAATGCTTAGCAAGAGCAAGGATAGAAGTTATAAAATCAAGTAAAGAAGCCTTTTGTTCAGATTTATTAGGGAAATGTGTTGCAAATTATTGTCGGACTTGATTCCTTTCGTAATATATGCTGTCATTTGTCTATGTTAAGATACGCTTTGAGCAGATTTGATCGTTCGATGTCAAATCTGCTCAAAGATCAAATCTGCACAAGATCGTGGGAATTTTGTTTTAAACCAGTAATCTGGACTTTGCTAACAAGACGCTTCCTCTGTAGCTAAACGGTAGAGCACGTCGGGTCACATGACGGTCTCGTGTAGGATAAAAGTTCAATTCCTGTCAGAGAATATACTTTCTCCGAAATTTCTCGGACATTCAAACTGGTAAATGTAATTAATACGGTTTATTGTAAACAGAGCATTTACTTGATTATATCTATAAAAATAACGTATAAACAGAATATATATATATATATATATATATATATATATATATATATATATATATATATATATATATATATATATATATATATATTAAGGTTTAAAAAACATTTTTTTTATTATAGGGCATGATAGATTTAAAATAAAAACACCAGTCGACCGGTTTTGACCCCTCTCACCAGAACTGTTAACGGGGAATAGAAATTATGAAGAACAAGAAAGTCTGTAATGGATGACATGAATAAATGGGCAGGGAAGAGAAAAAAAAAATATATATATATATATATATATAATAATGTCATTATTCATGTCATCCATTACAGACTTTCTTGTTCTTCATAATTTCTATTCCCCGTTAACAGTTCTGAGAGGGGACCGAAACCGGTCGACTGGTCGAAACTGGTCGACTGGTCGACTGGTGTTTTTAAATCTATCATGGCCTATAATAAAAAAATCGTTTTTTATGCCTTAATAAGCTTTTGTACTGTGGCAAACATATTTAAATATATATATATATACATGTGTGTGTGTGTGTGTGTGTGTGTGTGTGTGTGTGTGTGTGTGTGTGTGTGTGTGTGTGTGTGTGTGTGTGTGTGGTGATGACTAAGTTAATCTTTGTATATTTTTGTTTATTTAGTTGATATGCCCGAGCGGTGTTTGTTAGTGATTAACTTTCCATATTTATTTTTTTAACTCACCTAATTTGCAAATCCAGCAGACGTTATTAACTTCACTAAGAGAATCACTAATCTTCTTGTTAACGCACATGATAAATATTTTGCATCATATTGGCTTTAATGCCTTACTTGGGTGAGAATATATATATAACAGTTATCCCTATTTATATAACATAAGGAGCATATGATCATATAACATACTATCAATATATATATATATATATATATATATATATATATATATATATATTAAATAAAAACAGATTACTTTAAGGTTCCATATAATAAATGATTTCACCACAGCCCTTTTAAAGGACCGCGGATCATCAGATTTTACTTCCAAGAGTTAAAACTTTGGAAGTAAAATCTGATGATTCGCGGCCCTTTAAAAGCGCTGTGGTGAAATAATTTATTATATGGAACCTTAAAGTGCACTGTTTTTATTTAAATTATTAGCTCTGATTTACATTGAGCTCTCTGGATTTTATCCTCCTTGGGTCTATCCATACGGATTACCTAGTTTTTCGTAAACTATATATATATATATATATATATATATATATATATATATATATATATATATATAGATAGATAGATAGATATATATATATATAGATAGATAGATAGATAGATAGATAGATAGATATACATATAAATATATGTATGTATATATGTATGTATGTATTATAAGATTCTGGTATTTTTACTTTTGTATTGTTTGATTTTCATTGGTCAATTATGGATCACTCTTTTAAACCAATCATAGTGTAATTTTTGGCATCTCCAATTCAAGGAGAGATGACATTAAACTGAAAAACGTTTCTTATTTGTTCTTTATCTTAACGTTCTGTCGCATTCCAATCTATAGTTGATCCCAAACACACACACACACAAATACACACACACACACAAACACATATATATATATTATAAATTACTGATATTCATAAAATATAAGGCTCAAGAGCCATTCAAATTAGAGTGCATAATATTTACATAAGAGTAAGTAGGATTGTGTGTTTTGCTCGGGGTCAAACCGATTAAATACGTATACATATATATATATATATATATATATATATATATATATATATATATATATACATATATATATAAATGAACTTTATCTGTAGTTTTCATTTGTTTTTTATCGTTAGTTTTGGTCAATATTTGTGTTGGTCAAACGGCCTTTTTACATTCTTTTTTTTAAAATAGAAGCTGGATAGATTCATGCTACTCTGAATTCCTTTGGTCATTTTGACAGATTTTGTTGATTCCTGGGAAGGGGATGTGTCTGTGTTAAGTGTAAGTTATCATTTAGTTCTTCATGAGTGTGTTTGATGTGTGTCAGTGTATATACTAGTATGGGTGTGTGTATAAGTGTGACACCTCAACACCTCTGCAAGCATGTCTGTTTTGTGTGGGTAAAAAATGCAGGCAGGGCTTGATTTATGGGGTTATATATTCTATTCGATCTATGTTGTTAAATTTGTGATTAAGCCCGTTTGGATGAAGTGTTTTGAGGCCCAAAATCCATTTGTCTACATGGTCTTCTAAAACATTTTTCTCGTGTTATCTTTTCTGTACTTTTCTATTTTTCAATTATAATGAATTTGATATGGCTTTTAAAAACGTGTTTTTCTTTGAGGAAATGTTGTTCTTTAGGTAATAAGCATTTGAAGGGAGGAGCTACCTTGATCCGATTCCGATAATTATTAATTCTGTAGTGAAAGAGCCATTCAAATTTCCCCCTCTATAGTTTCTGGCATATTGTGTATTCTAATAGGTAGATTATGTTATGACTTCTAAGTTAGAGTCGTGGTAGATTTTGAAAGTAGATTTAGTGACTGAGCTAGTGAACGAATTAGTGTGTCTAATGTGGTGTGGTTACAGCATAAGCTCCTTTTTTTGTTTACATGTTTGGGAAAATGTTGTTGATTTTATTTTTCGTTTATTACGGATTACTTTATCCTCTGAAATGTGGTTACTAGATAATAAGTTTCTTATATATATAAAATTCAAACTGGTAGAGATGTCACCGTAATAATCAATTACAACTAGAAGTAAACTTATATTTTAAAATAAAATGTTATTCTTTTTATGTACATTCTATGAATATCGTTTCTAATCGACTATTTCATATTAAATCCTCCAAAAAATGTTTTGTAATAAAGTTAAAAAAAAAAAACTTAAATCGCTAACAAACATCAAATTAAATTCCTTGTAGACTGTTTAAACATTCAAACTTATATCAAACATTATAATATTTATAAACCCCCAAAATAACACTTTCAAAGTAAAGCAAAACGACAGCGTCTATTTCGTTCATTCCAAAGAAAGTCAGTGACACCTTCTCTCATGGCTTCCTTCTCTCTTTTTCTTTTTAGTTTTTTTCCTCACTCCTCCCTCTTCTATATCAATATATAACTTCCGTTAAGTTAACCGATTAAATGTGTCAATGTCTAGACCTCCTCAAGTAATATTAAGTATGAAAAATAGAAATATTAAATTACATCTAATTCAATCATGCCCTCCCCCCTCACTTCCTCACTTCGTTAATTTACATAGGCTTAATACTGCCCGTCTCAAGTGTGTAAATTTCTTTTCATTTTTCGTTTCAACCTTTGGAAGTAAAGTCTGATGATCCGCAGTCCTTTAAAAGGGTTGTGGTGAAATAATTTTATTACATGGAACCTTAAAGTGGTCTGTTTTTATTTAAATTATTAGCTCTGGATTTACATTGAGCTCTCTGGATTTTATCCTCCTTGGGTCTACCGATACGGATTACCAATTTTTTCATAAATTATATATATATATATATATATATATATATATATATATATATATATATATATATATATATACAGATAGATAGATAGATAGATAGATAGATAGATAGATATATATATTTGAGTTAATGCTGCAGAGAAAAGACAATGGTTAAACATTGAAAATATAAGTAAAATTAATTCCTTTTAATAATATGTGGGCATATTTGCCTGATGAAGATAGCGAGACCGGAAGCACGTGTAGCAAATTTGTAAAATAAAGTGCAATATATATTTTTAAAAATTCCACATTATAACCCAAAACGTTTGGGGTGTCTCTCTTATTAAAATATACACTTTTTTCACGTTGGAACAACTATACTCTCAAGTACTGGATTGGTGTAGACGGAATAAATTCCAATAACCAAAAATACTATTCTTAAAAGAGTGCTCAATACAGAGTAGAGCAAATATAAAATACCATCGCTTGATAAGACACCAGAAGTGTTGAAACAAAATGGCTATTTTTGTAGTGATTTTATAACATATTTATGTTATAATTTTCGAATATATATATATATATATATATATATATATATATATATATATATATATATATATATATATATAAGTGAATATACATAATATCCAACATCGATAACATTACTCCGAGTTTCATGCAGTTTATACAATAAACGCATTAAACTCCGAGCAGTGTTATCGACGTTTCATATTATGTATATTCATTAATATATATATATATATATATATATATATATATATATATATATATATATATATATATATATATATATCCACAGACAGCCTGTTTCGCTGTATCACAGCACATCAGTTTAGTTAGACAACCGATCGTTTCAAGCCGGGATCGAATCTCGACTCAATATATACATACAGTGGAACCTCGGTTCATGAATGTAATTCGTGTCTGAAGGCCGTTCGTAACTCGAAATGTTCGTATACCGAAACTAATTCTTCAGCAGGAATCAATGTAAAGAAAAAGTCACAGAACAATGAAACCGAAAAAAAAATCACGGCACAATACAGGAATGTATAAAACACGGCGGTCGAATATTCTTCCAGAGACGAATATTTTGTTCGATAACCGATTTTTTCGACATGTGAGACCTTCGAGAATCGAGGTTGCGCTGTACATATGTATGTATATATATATATATATATATATATATATATATATATATATATATATATATATATATTATAATAATATTTTTAGTTTTTAAAAATATGATTCCTTCGCTACATAAGAGTTCTCATGTTTCAGAAGCGAGAGCCGAGACCCCTAACATAATTTTTGAAGTTATGTAGAGTTAAGGTGTCTGGACCCGCTTTTCAAACATTATGTTAGGGGTCTCGGCTCTCGCTTTTGAAACATGAAAACTCTTATGTAGCAAAGGAATCATATTTTTAAAAACTAAAAATATTATTATAATATAAGCTCTACTTCTGTATGGAGCACTGTCTTTTTGAAAATAAAGCTAAATACTAAGGAACACCGGATTATCTACCTAACGTGTTCTTTCAATATTTTTCTTATTTTTCTGCACACCTGCATACACACACATATATATATATATATATATATATATATATATATATATATATATATATATATTGTATCGAATGTTTGAACAGTCGGTCTTTTCATATGTAGGTAGCTAAATAAACATGTCTCTCTGCATATAAATAGCGACACGGATGCATTATTTTATTTATTATAAGAGCGATATCAAATAAAACATCGCTAAGTCCTAGATACGCATATGACTGCTGTCGCTTTTTTTTTCTTTTTTTTTTTTTGCATCACTACATTTATACAGATATGCGTGATCGTTACTCGTGCGCATCTAGATAACGCAAAAATGAATAGAAAGGTCTTTTGGAACTAGGCCGCTTGCGTTCTTCTGCGTACACGCAATCACGAGATGGGTATGTAAGGATATATATATATATATATATGCAGCTTAGAAGAATGACACACACACACACGCACACACACACACACATATACATATATATATATACGCGTTCTAGAAGAATTTCAGAAGAAAAATGAGACTTTTGAAACGCGATAGAAGGTTTAGTATGCGTTCCTCATTCTTATTGATCTTTTGAAGCACACATACATTTTTCCAATATTTTTGTTTAAACTTATATAACTGTTCTCAGTCCCGCTTTAATTTGTCTCTTAGGCAATATGTATATATATATATATATATATATGTTGGGTAACCCATATTTTTGGCCTTGTGCCACATCTAAGCTACACTTAGAAAATCAGTGCATATATATATATATATATATATATATATATACATATATATATATATATATATATATATATATATATATATATATACATATATATATATATATATATATATGTATATATAAATAAAAAGAAAGAACAGTAAGATATAAAAACGGGTGTTCTCATAGATATTTTTATTTTTACACAATAGTGCTCAATGTAAATTTACAGAGCATTAATATTATAAATTAATTGATTTAAAATATGTTTTTTTCGCTACACAGTGAAGCGAAAAAACATATTTTAAATCAATTAATTTATAATATATATATATATATATATATATATATATATATATATATATATATATATGCATGTTTCATTAAAAATGACACACAACCTACTACGATTAATATTTTTAATTCATTTCAAACAAGTACTTTCGTTGTTGGACACAGTGTGTATAGAAACTGACAAAATGATCTATAATTCTGAGCGCTTCCAACGACACTGACACACAAAGTATCAATTAGAATAAGATAGAATGCAGGGTTGTCAGCAAAAGGGCCAGCCTAAAATGCAAATTACAAATCGGGGATAACAAAATCAAAAAAGTACAAACATTTAAATATCTGGGAACTGTTATGACAGAGTGCGGAGAGTGCGACACTGAGATCCGAAGATGCCTTCCAAAAGCTTAGCACTGTATTAAGAGACAGTAAAACGTTAGAAACAAAGAAACGAGTACTGAACTGTTACATAATATCTGTCCTCCTACATGTCTGAGAATGCTGGGCAATTTCCTCAAAGATGAAGAAGAGACTTGAAGCAACAAAATTATGTTTCTACAGAAAGATGCTGAGAACATCATGGACGGAACGTGTGAGCAAAGATGAGGTTTTAGAGTAAATGGAAACAAAAAGGAAATATACTTAAAGAAGAGACAGTTTAAATTCATGGGAAGGAGGGCTTGGAAAATCTGATACTCACAGGACATTGATGGCAAAAGAGGCAGAGAAAGACGGCAGCTAACATACTTGAAGAACATCAGTAAATAGATGGTATACCGGTTTGGGAGAATTAGCATAATGACTAAATTTATTAAGATATACAGGGGACAGAAAGATGTGGAGGGCCACGATCGTCTACGCCCTGAAAGTAAACGACACATGAAAGAAGAACCTTATAAAACGCAAGACATTCTGAACTGCAACTTCGCAAAAAGAAGGTTTTAACAAAGTCAGAATGGATTTTTTGGCAACAAACGATATAACAAATAAGTAACAATGAAAACAATAAACTAAAACGAAGATCCAAAACACTCTATGTTTTAATAGCTGATGGAATTATGTTGGAAGACGAGATATAATAGAGAATATTTCGAGTATAAAATTATCCAATACCGAACTAGAAACCCTCAGATTGGATTTAAAATTTGCTTCCGGTATTTGTAAAGGGGATCTAGTCGACACAAATATAATAATAAATTATAGACAAAATAATAGAGTTTCACAAAGGCTTCATTGAAGGTACAGTTACTGTCACTATGGAAATCAATAACGAAAAATCATTACCAGAGATAACACTTACATGCACAAATATATGGTAGAACAGTATTTGGTAGAAATAGTAAAAAGACTAAATTTAATTAAGAGCTACAAGACATAGGATGTGGAGGGCCATGATCGCCATGGTCCCGAAGGGTCATGATACAGAAAACAGAAGAAGAAAGATTTTAAAACAAGCAGTGTCTGTAATTAAACTGTGAAATGTCAAAAGTTAATAGTATGTGTGACTTTGAAACTGTCCCCATTTAACTATCACAGAGAGATTTGCCTACATACCATCAGCATGGTTGATACTTGAATCCGGAAGAGCGTCTCACTGCGACTTCTTGGTCTCAAAGTGCAAAGAAAGTTAGTTTTCTCTCTGTCGTCACAGAAGGTTTTTCTCCTCGGAATCTATCTTGTACGTTTACAAATCTACCAATCGTCCGTGCATTGAATACTGTTGCCATATCTGGTCCGGTGCACCCACCTGTTCATCTCGAGTTTCTCGATAAAAACAAAAGAAGGGGTCGGAAATGTAATCGATCCTGACCTGGCATCTCGACATCACTCACTTTCTCGCAGATGTTGATCCGGCTTCCCTCTGTCTTTTCTCTACAAATATTTTCATGGCATCTGCTGTGACGACCTTTTTCCCTGGTTCCTCGATTACATCAATTAAAGGGTGCTACTAAATAGCAATCTCGGTTGCATACGTTTACTGTTGAAATAGTTAAATGTAACCGCCAATTCTACTCCAAGAGTTTCTTTTCTCGCACTTCCTGCCTGTTTAATTCCATTTCTCTTACTTGCTCACTACAATCTTCAAAAAATTTAAATGCAACGTCAACCGCCATCTTATGTTGATTTGAACCCCACTCGTCTTTTTTATCCTCATCTCAATCCAACCGTTTCTCTCGCTTTCACTCTCTGTAACCCTCAGCGTGCTACTGGCAACCCCGCCTTGCATGGAGTGAAATGCTTAAAAAAAAAAAGAAAGGATACGATCCGCGTCGCAAATATCTGTTTTTACATTGTCAGTTCAATATTAAAATATATATCAGTGTATACTGGCTCGTTCTCTGACGCTTTTAACGTTCGTCTTTCGACCATGAAACCAGCGTGTTCTACTGCTTCGACTATGTATGTCATGTAGCGATATTCTTTAGATTTTTGGTTTTTGAATTTTTGCTTCTAACAGAAAATTCTTTGATTGAAAATAGTTTGTAGTTCTGATATACATCTATTTTATGTATGCACCAATTTTTTAGACATATCGGATTAAAATTTGAAGAGACTTGGAAGAATTACAATGCATTTTGTCTTCGAAATTATTTTGTCGAGATGAACAATAGTAAGGATTTTTAGAATGTCAAGGAGAATTATTTTACTTGAATAAACTCATTTTCTTAAAGATTGTTGGTTATGGCTTGCATTACTTAAAAAAGACGATGCTCAATAATCTACAGTAATACCCTTTATTTATAGCGAGATCATAATCACACTGGAAAAGACCTGTAACTATAGTACCAATAATAATTGACAAAAATATTACTTCACTACGTCTGTTGCCTTCTAAACAATGTTGGTAGGTTAATACCAATAAATTTACCAAAGTCGAGCACAGGAATTACGTCCATCCAATGTAGCTGCACATTTATCTTTGAGATTTTTCTCGAAATTCAGTTTCATACAAACTTGAGGCCAATTTACAATTTCCTTTTTAGTAGTTTAGTTACTTTCATGTCTTTAACCAAGGTTCCTGATATTCTGCCTCCTCTCTAATTCTTTGTATTTACATTTACATCGATCGAGTCAACTAGAGATGGATCGGAATATCATTCATACACATATATATATATATATATATATATATATATATATATATATATATATATATATATATATATATGTGTGTGTGTGTGTGTGTGTGTGTGTGTGTGTGTGTGTGGCAAAGGTAACAAATCTGTTGGTATATAATACAAGTGGATACTAATAATATAAAATATTAAAGTCGATCCACAAAAAGAGATAAATGTATTTATTATTACAGAGCTAATAATTAATAAAGTATAAAATCCAAAATCACTTCGTATGGGGTACAGATTATTTCGGCAGACGAAGATATCGGTCGTCTGCCTTATCAACCCCGCTGTGAACTGAGTTTGTGTCGGAAAAGAAATTTAACTGTGAAAGGTAAAAAAAATATAATAAAATTAAAGAAACCATTCGAAAAACTAATACAGAATTTATCCAATGGGAAAATGATGTATTAGTTTTTCGACTATTTCACCACATATATATATATATATGTATATATATATATATATGTGTGTGTGTGTGTGTGTGTATAAATATAAAAGTGACCATAGAAGTCAACACTTAGAGACGACAGTCTGTTTCATGCTAGATGCAATCGTCAGGCCAGACGATAGCATCTAGCATGAAACAGACTGTCGCCTCTAAGTGTTGACTTCTATGTTCACTTTTATATTTACACACGCTCTATCTCTGATACTGAGAACTTTATCCCATAAATATAGCACACTTTAAGACTATATATATATATATATATATATATATATATATATATATATATATATATGTTTAATATCTTGAAAATGACTAAATGTATAGCCGAAAGCGCTCGGATAAAAAGAACATTCGGACAGTTTTTATATAATTTATCATCCGAGAAGAAAAAATTATTAGATAGCATGAGAAATTGTATAAAAAAACTAAATAAAAACACCATGTCTGTCGTTTTTAATGAAATGTGCATGAAAGAAGGATTACTGCATAAAGACACAAATATATATATATATATATATATATATATATATATATATATATATATATAGAGAGAGAGAGAGAGAGAGAGAGAGAGAGAGATACATAGATATGAACAAAGATAGATATAAACAGATATATATATATATATGTGTGTGTGTGTGTGTAGAGAGAGAGAGATAGTGATCTATCATTTGGCCAGTCCGATAAATTTATGGGGGCAGAGATTGTTAGTTTATGACTTGAAACGGCTAGACAATGCGTTTCAGAACGCCGTCCCTACTTAACTTTAGGGAATTCTAAAAACCCTTCTAAGGTTAGATTATCTAAACTCTCCCTTTATCTTATTAGTGTGTACGTATGCGTTGTAGGGGTCTGGACGGGAGCATAAGATTGTATCGCCTAAGGGGTGTGAGTGTCACCAAGAAATGTACACTCTTCCGGTATATCTTTGAAAATACGCACCCTTTTATCACTGAAATCCCTTTTTAAATCTTCCCTCAGTTAAATTTTAGTGCCCTCTCCGCCTAAAGTCCGCCCCGTCTCTCTCGTCTATTACCCCTCTATATAGATCACGGGTCCCCCCACACTCTCACACATACTCTCACCAATTTCTCCCGGAATCGTTTTTTCCGTTTTCATTTTGAATCTGTAGGTCTGATGAATTGGGTCGTTTTTACGATTCCAATGGAATAAATTATGACCATGGAATATTAGTGTTTAAGTCTTTTTATTATATCCTTACTCTGTCCTGGACATCGAGTTCTACCTGGATCATATCCTCTTGGAATTATCTTTATACACATATGTGTATGTGCATATATAATTGCATATGTATGTGTATATTTACCACTAATATATATATATATATATATATATATATATATATATATATATATATATATATATATATATATATATATATATATATATATATATATATACATATATATATATATATATAAACACACATATATATATGAATCTTAATCTGTTTATATTTATCATATTTTGATATATTTTCTGTTTACACGTTATTCAAATATTTAAGTAAACGCTCTCTTTATAATAAAGATTATTAACAACATTTACCCACGTGAATGTGCGAGAAATTTCATAGAAAATATTGTATCCTCCGACTGGAATCGAACCTGTATCCTTCACGGAACCGTTATATAACCTGACGTGCTATATCATTTAGCTACTGAGGAAGCGTCTGGTGAGCAAGGCCGAATTACTGCTAATTATAAACTCGCTAACCAGACGCTTTCATTGTAGCTATTAATAAACCAACCTTTGCAAAGACAAATTAATGTTTTTAACAGATCGCGACACCTATTAGGGAGATGTGATTAAATATATTTTAATGTTTAAAAATAATTATTCAGTATTATTATTGTTTAGTTAATAAGCATTATAACATAGCACAAATAGCTATATTGTGGAAAAAGGAATTTTTGACAATATACGTATTATTTACGTATTGATGGTTATTTTTTAAGTGTTATCAAAAACGACATTCTTGTACATGTAGTTATGGATACTATTATACATTACTTTTTTTAATTAATAACTATTTGTGCTCAGCTGTTGATATTAATAGCTGTCTGCTGATGTGTTAAAATTTTGGAATAACGCAATGACAAAAAAAATTAAATTTCATCTCTCTGATAGATGCCGCGATCTGTAAAAAATAGATAAAGATTAAAATAAAAGTAATACTATCAATTATATTAATATGAAAATAATATTAATTAATAATTCAAAACTATTAATGATTTAGGCAAGACAATCACATAAATGACCTTATACAAAAATGTGAATACACGCACGCATAAATATTAGTACTGATATAAAACAGAATCGACAGGTCTTTTTGTCTGGACACATTGACTTCATTTCTCGGGCTGAACAGATGAATATTCAAATATATTCATGAAATAAATTATAGCCGAAATGGATTTTTAAGGATGGTCTTTACTTATTACTATATATATATATATATATATATATATATATATATATATATATATATATATATATATATATATATATCCTCCCAATTTAATATGCATCATCACGGTAATTTCCTCTCTTCATTTAATATCGACACCAGCAATCTCACCTGAGAATATGAACGGATCCTGTTCAAAATAAACAAATATAACTTATCAAAACTCTTCAACGAACTTACCTACACACAATATATATATATACGCACACAATACATATATATATATATATATATATATGTACAATATATATATATATATATATATATATATATATATATATATATATATATATATATATATATATATATATAAACACAAAATATATGTATCTACGAGGGTCATTCGATAAATAAATTGAATTTTTCGGTATAAGGACTTCTAATACAGATAGAAGCTTACTCTTTATTTATTTATTTTTTGTTTTACTTCTTTTTCACATAGATTTAATTTCTTTTGCAGATTAAAAATAAACTTTCAGAGTTTTGGCGATTAACAAAGATTGCCGACCAAGAAGCATGCTCCAGGATCGAACAGCGGTCAGTTATCAAGTTTTTGGTTGCTGAAGGGTGCAAACCAGTTGAAATTCATAGGAGAATATCAACTGTGTATGGTGCCACATGTTTCAACCAAAAAATGTCTACAAGTGGGCTAAATTGTTTAAAGAAGGTATGAGCAGTGTTGAGGATGAAGACAATCTGGGAGGCCTACAGATGTGAGGTCTGCCGAGGTGATCGAATCAGTCAATGACCTCATTCAGTCTGACAGAAGGGTGACAGTGGATGTCATTGCAAGGAATTTGAGCTTATCTGTTGGGACAAATGCAAGGGTCATCACCCAGAAGGAGTCATCTTGCATCATGACAATGCAAGGCCTCACACAGCAGCCCAAACGGTGCAGACCATCAACGAGATGGGCTGGGAACTGCTCCCTCATCCCCCTTACAGCCCAGACCTTGCCCCTTCAGACTTCCACCTGTTTGGTCTCTTGAAAGCGTTCACGAGAGGCACGAAGTTTAAACGTGACGATGAAGTCAAAAGTGTTGTGAGCGACTGGCTGAGACATCAGACCAAAGATTTTTAATCTGAGAGCATACGGAAGCTTGTGCACAGATGGGAAAAGTGTGTGACAATGCTGGGAGACTACGTTGAAAAAAGAAGTAAGCTACTATCTGTATTAGAAGCCCTTATACCGAAAAATTCACCTTATTTATTGAATGGCCCTCGTATATATATATATATATATATATATATATATATATATATATATATGTACAATATATATATATACACAATATATATATATATATATATATATATATATATGTACAATATATATGTACAATATATATATATATATATACACAATATATATATATATATATATATGTACAATATATATATATATACACACACAATATATATATATATATATATATATATATATATATATATATATATTTTGTTACGAAAAATTTGGAAATCCGTATAGGTAGTCCCAAGGAGGATGAAATCCTGAGAGCTCAATGTAATTTCAGGGTTAATAATTTAAAGAAAAACAGACCACTTTAAGGCTCCATATAATAATTTATTTCACCAGAGCCCTTTCAAAGGACGCTGGATCATCAGACATCACTTCCAAAAGGTGAAACGAAAAATGAAATGAACATTTACACTTTTGACGGGTAGTATTAAGTTTATGTAATTTAACAGAGAGGGTAGTGAGGAGTGGTGTGATAGACATGATCGAGTTTAGAAAGGGTTTATTTTAATATTTCTATCTATCATACTTAGTATTAGGGGAGGAGGGACCGGACATTGACCGATTTAATCGGTTAACTTAACGGAAGTGATATATTGAAAGGGAAGGGGAGAAGAGGGAAAAATGAAAAAGAAAGAAAGAAGGGGGAAGTAAAGAGAAAGAAGCTGTAATTAGGCTTTACGAAGAGAGCGGGGCTGTGGTAATTTTTAGCAGTTTATGTAAAAAAACATATTTAATGTTTGATAGTAATTTAATTTTTTAAAATCACCGAAGAAATTAATTTGATGTTTGCTAGCAATTTAAATATTTAACTATTTTACAAATGATTTAGGGATTTAATATGAGTTACATAGTATATTTAAAAATACATTCATAGAAAGTATCTTAATATATATATATATATATATATATATATATATATATATATATATATATATATATGTATATATATATATATATACTATAATAATAGTCTAAATTTATTTAACCAAACAGGCTTGAATGAAAATATTCTAGATAAATATGCACGTACTGGTATATATATACACATATTGACAAAAACA
>OZ038479.1:70985593-71060593 GCA_964036315.1 Acanthosepion esculentum
AGATAATATATATTTATATATCAGGTCATCCAATAAGTTCTCTCCGAATTTTGAATAAAGAAAACAAGTGACCAAATGTTACATTTAATTACAGATTCAATCAACAATGTATTTTCCCTGATTATCTATGACTTCCTTCCATCTATTAACAAGCTTACTAATTCCATTACTGTAAAATTCTTTTGGCTTTGATTCGAAGAACTCACAAATGT
This sequence comes from Acanthosepion esculentum, assembly GCA_964036315.1. Classification (NCBI taxonomy): domain Eukaryota; kingdom Metazoa; phylum Mollusca; class Cephalopoda; order Sepiida; family Sepiidae; genus Acanthosepion; species Acanthosepion esculentum. Next base: position 70,985,806 of record OZ038479.1, read on the forward strand.
AAGTTTTAACCTCTTCCTGTGTTACAAAAGCTGTTTCTTCCAAATGATTCTGTAAGCTACGAAACAAATTGTAGTCTGAAGGAGCAAGGTCGGGAGAATCAGGTGGATGAGGAATTTTCTCCCAACCAAGTTCTTCGATCTTTTGTGACGTGATTCTTGCTGTGTGTGGTCGCGCATTGTCCTGATGAAACATCACCCGTTTTCGATTCACTAGAGCAGGTATTTTTTTCCTCAAAGCTTGGTTCAAACGCTCTAATTGCTGACAGTATATTTGAGCATTAATTGTTCCATTAGGTGGTAAGAATTCAAAGTGGATTATTCCTTGGCAATCCCACCAGATTGAAAGAAGAACCTTTTGCCCCTGAAGTTCCCTTCTCGGCTGTGGCTGAGGTCCTTCCCCTTTAGCAATCCACTGTCTACGACGCTTAACATTTCGATAAAAGATCCATTTTCGTCGCCAGTCAAAAGTCTATCCAAAAAAGGTGAAACAAGTTGGCGAGAATGGAGAGAAGAGCAGATGTCAACTCGGGATTTGAGGTTGTTTTCAGACAAATCATGAGGCACCCATTTTCCAAGTTTAGGAATTTTTCCTAGTTGACGATGAACAGTTGTATGGTTTGAACTGAGAACCACTGCCAATTCTTCAACTGATAAAGCAGGATTTCCTTCAAGGGCTGCTTCAAGAAGCTTTTCATCAAACTCAACTGGACGTCCGGTTCGATCATCATGTTCAAGGGTGAAATCTCTACCGCTGAATTGTAAAAACCATCTTCTGTAAGTTTTTCATTCACACATTCCTCTCCATAAACTGAGTGAATGTTTCTAGCCGCTTCGGCTGCTGAGTTTCCTTTCTTGAACTCATAAAGCATTATGTGCCTCAAATGATTCTTGGGTACTTCCATGTTAGCAGGGTTTTAATCAAACAAAATTTAATTTTATTGTTCTCTGAAATAAGATTTGATCAGTTTAAATGCATCTAAACATAAAAATAATGTTCAGCTCCATTAGACATTATAAAATACTCTTTAAATTTCGTTCATTTTAACAAAAAGTTAAAATTCAGACAGAACTTATGGGATGACCTAATATATGTATATACATATAGAGAGACAGAGAGATGTACAGGCTAGGATACACACACATACACACACACACACACACACACACACACACACATATATATATATATATATATATATATATATATATAGATAGATAGATAGATAGAAATTAGATAGATAGATTGATAGATCCGAACAGACTAATATATATATATATATATATATATATATATATATATATATATATATATATATATATATAGATAGATAGATAGATAGATAGATAAATAGATAGATATGGATAGACTGAGATATATAGATATAAACAGATATATATATATAAATATAAAAGTGAACATTGAAGTCAACACTTAGAGGTGACAGGCCGTTTCATGCTAGATGCAATCGTCAGGCCACCAACTAGCCTGTCGCCTCTAAGTGTTGACTTCAATTTTCAATTTTATATTTACACAAGATCTATCTCTGATATTGAGCACTTTATCTCAAAAATATAGCACACCTTAAAACTATATTTCTTCATATATATATATATATATATATATATATATATATATATATATATATATATATATATATATATATATTGACTGGCGCGATTAGGAAAAAAATGATACGCAAACATTCGCCTTTATCTATGCCTGGCGTCGATCGCTAGACTCTCCGATTGATACCAGATCGGTTGAGTTTCGATCCCAGCTTGAATCATTCGTGTGTCTAGCTGCACTGATGTGATGTGAAACAGGGATGTCTATATATATATATATATATATATATATATATATATATATATATATATATATATATATATATATATATATATATATACATAATGTACTACGTGTGCTTCTTATAATATGTAAAATAGATAGGTTAGTCGATTATTAAATATTAATTATTAATCATAGGACGGAATTGAAGGATAGAAGGAAAGGTTTAAAATTTGGAATTTTTGGACACGCCTGTGACCTTCATCAACTGACCGAGGAATATAAAAATGATTCGGTCTGACGATCGCGTTAACTACGGTGACAGTATCATGCACATATATATATATATATATATATATATATATATATATATATATATATATATATATATATATATAAAATGAGAGAGAGAGAGGGGGTATCGCCAGAATGCTTGTAGTAGGGAAGCAGACTTTTATTCAGGGAGTTGTAAGTATTTGGGCATTAAAATCATTGTTGCTTTTCGGCCCAATCGCTTCATATTAAAAATTTATTAAATATTAAAACCATGACGCTCAAGTCTCCACTTCAGCGGCATGGTTTTATTTACAATATATATATATATATATATATATATATATATATATATATATATATATATATATATATATATATATATGTACTTTAAAAATCAGGAGATCATTTAAATCTGCTACCTTGGTTTCAATATCACGGTATCCCCAAGCGATATATATATATATATTAAGAAATGTACATGATAAATGAAATTAAATGCACAACTCCGAGTTTCATGACGATGCAATTTTCAAGTGACTGAATTATTATATTTATATTTTGGGTAGAAAGTACATGTATATATATATATATATATCTATATAGATAGATATATGTGTGTGTGTGTGTATATATATATATTGCAACATAATAAAATATATATATATATATATAATCATTTATTTAAATATTATAACATAAATATGTTATAAAATCACTACAAAAATAGCCATTTCGTTTCGACACTTCCAGTGTCTTATCAAGTGATGATGTTGAATGTAGAATAAATGGTTTTAAAAAATGTATATATATATATATATATATATATATATATATATATATATATATATATATATATAATAATTCTTCTGGACCTTGTTAGCATAATTCTGATATGATAGCGTACATATATTAGTAACATAATATCTATTGCTTGTATTTTAGCGACTGAACAGCTAATCATTCACTGAAATCTGCCAGAATCTAACTTTATTTATGATTTGTTGCGTTAAAATGTTTCTGGTTATTTTGCCCGGGGGTGTTGTTGAGTATTTAATGGCATATCAAACTGGCGTTTATTCTTCGTGAATAATTTAGTTCACCAGTTTAAGCTGAACCAGCTCTGTCGTTACGGCTTGCACCTGATGCCAAATTCAAAAATGTCCCTTGCCTCTTTCCCGAAGCAAATTAAAAATCGATATCCCGGGTAACATGTTTTAAATGGTTTTAAGTTGGCGTAATTTGGTTGCAATAATATATTCAAAAGAGAGTAAGTAATTTGAGAGATCTAATTAATCGATTTAGAAAAGAGAAAATAATGGTCATATATTTTAATTCCTTATAAGTCATTTTGAAGAATTTTAATTATGTATGTGGATGACTCATTTTTTTTTTTTATTCACTGATCAAAAATAATCCTGTCCTGGGTAAGACGATAAAAGTCCAACAGTAAGACCTCCGATCAGTTTTTGAGGAGCGTGGAACCACCTCTTAATTGCTGGTGTTCCCAGGTCTATCCTGATTCGGGATGGTAGCACCTGTTAGGGTCCCAGCTATGGTCAAATTGTTGACTCCCAAACGGGGGTCGAAACGCTATGAAAGTGTAAAAATAGGTTTTAATACAGAAATACATTTCATGTCAGCAGAAATCGCAATGAGTGACTCTTCTTGGAGGTTTGTATCAGTTATCCTAATGTGACACTATGAGTTGGATATATGCGCACGCGTGTGTGTGTGTGCGCCCGCACATCTGTGTGTGTGTATATATACACCCCCACATCTGTGTGTGCGTGCGCGCGCACACATATGTGCGAGAAGATTAGTTAGATTTGACCTGGGCATCAAACTTCAAGACCAAATGATTAGATTAGGAATCTAGATAAAAACATGTTTGGACATATGGCGAAAAGGGTAGATAAGTGTTAAGTACTTGTCAAAATACTAAGATAGGAAAAAGACCGGCTCTGGTCAAAACTTAAAAGGGTTTGAATTTAATGTCCCTGAATCGGAGTCAGCTAGGCTAAGAAATATTTTTATGTCCACTTTCTTCAAAGAGAGAAATGGTCATGAAAAAGTTATGGGTTTATTCGTGGGTGTCCCTTGTCCGGAAATGATGAAAGAGGATTCTCCATATATACAGCAGCGCTTTGGGCCACGGGTAGTTAGACTTAGTTTAGGTTCGAGGAAGGTTGATTTAGGCCGGAGCACGTAACATCGAAGAGCGACCCATTAGCAGCCGGACATTGTTAGTTAGGATATATTTTTTCTTGCCAGCCGAGAGTCAGCCCGGAGTTGGTCGTCCACAAAAAGGTCACACGCCCTCCCTCCTCTTTTCGTCCTACCCAAGTTTGTAGTTGTGTTTTTCTTTTGCCTGTGAGCCTACCTCTCGCTCGATCCACCGCACAGAAATTCTACGACGTGGGGTCTATATCTTTGTGCAACGAGTTGCAGAGGTGGGTAGTCTCACACTAAGAGAAAATAAAGAGGAAAAAAAAAAAAAGCTTCTCTCGGACGAGAAAGTAGTTTGGCTTTTCAGGACGTTAAAATTATCAAGTTAACAACAGATTGTAATTGCTTGTCCCAGTTTGCTACAGATTGTAACTCCATTTTTTTATTTTCTTTCTTTTTTTGTTTTAGATCAGATACCAAATTTACGTTATCGAACTGATCAGACTTGCAATTTTGAGCTGGCACTTATACACTAATCGCTTTCATTAGTCCATATTAGAACTGGCGTTGATTGACACCGGAGAGTTGACAGCCAAATTTCATTGATGTTGCTGAGTTTGGGTTGGAGTTCAGTGGGACGTGTTTATTTTTTAATGGCAACACCGCGAGAAGAAAAGCAGAGGCTAATTCTGACTTTGTTGCGCCTGCGATAAGAACATGAACCCGAGTTTGATTATTCCATGTGCAACTAAAGATCCAGCTCGGCGTTCGACGTTTTGTTCTCGAAAACACAGAGATCGGTAACGATCTACGAACAGACCAGCACTGAAAATGGTTCTTGGTGCAAAGAGAGGCCAAATTTATTAACAGCCTCTTTAGAAGCGAGATGTTTTGCATGTGAAACCATGGAAAATATAAAAAAAGAAAGATGAAAAGAGGCACTCGATTTCATCAAGATAGATACTGATAAATAGGAATACATTAAAAACAAAAAATATAAAAAAACTTATATAAATACATAGACAGAACAAGAGAGATCGATATATTTCTTCTTGCTGTAAACGCCATTTACTTGGATGCGCGTGTTTAAGCAGACGCCCAGTTCGTTATTTTTTTTTTAAATTTTGAACAGTGCGAATTACGTTTAGCGGACTCTATATTCGAGAGACTTGATATAAAAATTATTTTGGCATGTGTATATCAGTATACGTAATTCACACATTTTAAAACCAAAAAAATACAAGGCGTCTACTCAAACACGTGCATCCACAAAATAGCGTTATGTCAAAGAAGGAATAGTGGCGGATAAATTAAATTCCACAAAATTCCTTAGCAGAAGACATGTGGAAATGCGCACACACATATAGACACAGAGACGCATACATGCCTACACACGCAAGAACATACATATATACACACACACACACGCACACAGAAAAAAATATACCTAGCATCAATAAATTCATATTATATTAATATGGTGGTAGAAGAATTCTAGTTGAACTTTAAAAAAAGGTAAGCTTAAATATTAATGCGATACTTAAATGCAGCAATAATTTTGAGTTATTCCAGAGTTTATTGTTGCCTATCGTAGCTACTCCTCCACACTTATGGTGATGAAGGCCCAATCAAAAACCCTCCGCCGGAGCTAGCTTAAATGCCGCCCGAGAAGGCAGATTTTAAGACACACACACAGACACACACACACACACACACACACACACACATATATATATATATATATATATATATCACCATCTCTCCCCAGTCTCTATATCACATTACAGCAACTTAATACTACCCCTCAAAAGTGTATAAAAACATATGTAAATTTATATTCATTTTTTCACCCTTGGAAGTGTGGTCTGATGAGCCAAGGAAAAAGAAATTGCCTGGGTAAATAAATTATAACCAATGAACCCTTAAAGTTTTCTGCATTTATTAAATATATATATATATATATATATATATATATATATATATATATATAAAAGTGAACGTAGAAGTCAACATTTAGAGGTGACAGTCTGTTTCATGCAAGACGCAATCATCATATATATATATATATATATATATATATATATATATATATATATATATATATATATATATATATATATATGAAGAAATATAGTTTTAAAGTGTGCTATATTTATGGGATAAAGTGCTCAATATCAGAGATAGAGCGTATGTAAATATAAATATAAAAGTGAACATTGAAGTCAACAGTCAGAGGCGACAGGCTGTTTCATACTGGACGCAATTGCGTCTAGCTTGAAACAACCTGTCACCTCTGAGTGTTGACTTCAATGTTCACTTTTACATATATACATATATATATATATATATATATATATATATATATATATATATATATATATATATATATATATATATATATATATATATAGATATATATATGTATATATATATTTGACACCGGGTGTCACAGCAAAATTGCCCAAATCATGTAACAGCATAGGATAATGGTTCATCCCACAAATTGTTTAATATCTAAAACCAACTAAATTAATTATCTTTTTACAGGTTTTCAGATGAGACTTGTGATTGTTTTTGAATGTGAAATTCATAACTTTCATAAATTTTTAAACATTTCATAAAGCGTCTTAGTTTTTCACAAAAATTACAATATTTGTTTAGTGTAATATTTTTCATTTCTATTGGTTGACAGTTATTTTTTTGTACATTTATTTATTCAAATAAAAGCGAATGAACGTGACAAACTACCTTTTGTATCCTAAACTCTAAAACTTAATAAAAATGTTAAGCTTGGCAGAGCAGACTTTTCATCCTCGAATTTGATCAGTACCCTCAACAACGAACATCTCTGATGATCGGTTTAGAGAAGTTGTACTGTATTGTGTCATCAATAGAAACACGTCAAACACACTTTATTATATCACCAACTTTTATAAAAATCCATACTTAAAGAATCTAAGATATGTCTACAACCACATCCAGTGAAACTACGATATGTCTACAACCACAACCAGTGTAACTTAACTTATATTTATATATATATATATATATATATATATATATATATATATATATAGTTGGAGTGTGACAAACTCACACCAATCCAACTAAATATGTTAGCTCTATCACTGATATTGAGCGCTTTCCAATAAGTACTGCGCATATATAATATATAAATAATATATATATAAATTGCATATATATATATATATATATATATATATATATATATATATATATATATATATAAACATATATTGTTAAATATAACAGACAATGAATGTCTATTACGTTTGATCAAAGAGCCGTTGTAATGTTGGTATGTTTGCTTTATTTTCGGGTGAAAATAAGGACAAAAATTATAGCATAAATATTTTTTCATTACTATTGTTGTCAATTATTTTTTGTACATTTATGTATTCAATCTACACTTTAAATAAAAACGAATCAACGTTACAAACTACCTTTTGTATTCTAAACTCTAAAACTTAATAAAAATTTTAATCTTGCCAGAGCAGACTTTTCATCCTCGAATCCGATCAGTAGACTCAACAACAAACATCTCCGATGATCGGTTTAGAGGAATTGTATTGTATTGTGTTATCAATAAAACACGTCAAACACACTTTATTATATCACCAACTTTTATATGTTATCATTCAAAGATATATATGTACAAACTTGAAGATTTGTTTTCTATTTCAGATATGAACATCTAATTTGAGGATAAACATATATATATATATATATATATATATATATATATATATATATATATATATATATATATATATATATATATCGTATCTAATTTATCTTTATACCTACAGCGTTTCGACCTATAAGCAGGCATCAAGTTTTCTTATACCAAAATATGGTAGCAAGTCTAGTTTGTAATGTTGAACAGATTAAATAATAGCACCCTTTTCAAATAATCACCTTGAGTTAATATACGAGACAATCGTCAAGCCTCCACGGTGTTAAACCTTACATAGTTAGTTATACGTTCATATTCTCAATTCAATAAGAAATGACATCTTCAAATCAAAACTTTTCTATTGTCATAAATATGAAGCCGTTTCTTCCTTGAATAAGAACAGTACCCTCAATAAATTGCTTATCATCAATAAATTTTTATATATAATTTTATACTCAAGAATATTATGTCATGGGGTGTTTTATGGTTTCCGTGTGTGTGTGTGTGTGGTATTGTGGTATATGTAGGATTAAATAATGATGGACAAGTTCTTGTGTTGGATGCGCAAATTGTAATGAATGAATGGGTCGTGAATCTGATTAGCAAGATATAAGGCAGTTAGTGCCAACCAGCTTCAACCCATTCCTCCTTTTAGGCCTTGTGCCACGATCGATGTATTTCTATCAAGAAATCTTGAACAGTACCCTCAATACCAAACATCTTGGATGTTCGGTTTAGCAGAATTGTGCTGTATATCCTTAATTATGTCTCCCTTTACAGATTGTCTTTGAACAAGATATTTCATACGTTTTTAAACATTTCATAAAGTCTCTTAGTTTTTCACAAATTAAAATATTTGTTTAGCACAAATATTTTTTCATTACAATTGGTTGTCAATTACTTTTTGTACATTTATGTATTCAATCTAAGAAGAAGAAGAAGAAACGAATCAACCTTACAAACTAGCTTTTGTATCCTAAATCCTAAAACTTGTCACAGCGACCTTGCCTTCCTCCAATCCCAATAGTCCCGCTCAATACTGAACATCCGAGACGTTCGCATTTGGGCAGTTCTACTCTGTTATAAATAATCGATTATTTCCGGCAGATAATTAGTTGTAGACAATAGCAATTAGAATAATTTCAAATGACTGTTCCCGCTTATTCCATAGCCGTTAGAGGAACACAATAAATCTATAATAACAGATTTTGCTTCCCCCAATCCTTCAGTGTGTAACATATTTCTTTTAATCATTTCAAAAGAATTTTTCTCCACGCCTAGAATTAAGTGAGCCATCGAGGGGAACTCTCATTCTGTTGAGTCTTGACTCAATGTTGAATCTCGCCTATTGCATGGAATAATAATGCAACACAAAATGTACTTAGAACAAGAATGTATTATAACAAGAAAGTGTACACAATAAGTACATATAGTATTTCTGTATATTTCTGGGAAGACGTTCCTGGAGAATGTGTTGACTAGTCGCAGTCGATGAGAGTCTCTAGTTGGATCTCGTGATTGCTTCTCGTCTTCCGGTACCAACCACTATTTATATAGTTGGTAGTCACCTATGCAGATTAGGTGGATCCTACACAACACATTCCCATTACAAAAATGGTCTCACTTCTTTTAGTTTCTTACACATCCGAATATACATAATTATTTTAAACATTACCCTCCAAGAAAGGCAATAATGCCACTAAGACGCAAGGAGTTTACTGGGATTGGAAGAGGGGGAGAAGACTTTAGTGATGAGAAAGGACAATAAAAGAAGAGGATTCAGGAAGACCGAAGATGGCGATTGACATTGCATTTAAATCCTTGAAGATGGCAGATGACAGGCAATGCAAGAAATCTGGTACAGAGTTCCACAGGCGAGAAGTGAGAGAAAAGAAACTATGCGAATAGAACTTTCGTTTGCATCTAGCCAGTTCAGCAGTAAAATGATGAGATCTAGTTGTCAATCCAGTAACACGCAAAGGTTGGCTGACTCGGCTGCCTTAGGTCTGGAAACGCAATCTGATACAGCTGTGCAGCCGCGCGTCCATTACCATTCACACGATCCTATGCAAAAATCATATCTGCCTGCTCACGATATGGATATCGTACCATTATTTAACGGAACACTTCTCAGTTAACTCACACACGTTAAACGTTGAAAACCGACCACCCACAAATGTACACGAATGGCTAATGTAACCTAATCTACATAGCAACACAGTGAATTCTACGGTAAACTATAAAGCGAAGGATTAGCAGACATATGTCTATATAAACTTTTGTCCTTGTTTTAGTTTAAGTAACCCGCCCCCAAGATTTGTATATATATATATATATATATATATATATATATATATATATATATATATATATGAGGAGCGCTTTGGAGTAGCTCAGATTGAACGATCCAAGAGACTAGTTCGAAATCCAGTCGAGTTCGTTACATTCACTTACGTCCTAATACTTTTAAGAAGGGTATGAATCCATCAAGTCGAATCCATTACATTCACTTACGTGCTAATATCTTTGGGAAAGGTATGAAAGAACTTCTTCCACTCCCCAGCTATGGGTAAATAGCAAGACAAACCGGGTTCTGTAGCCTCGGATGGCAACTGGTCTACCGCAAAAAGAAATGGCGACGTACTGCGGGAAAAATCTGCCTCGTCACTCATGTATCAAAAGATACATGATCGCCTAAGCATGTATCACACGTGACAGATAACTGACTGACGAATCTATCTCTTCTCACCCAGCTATAGATAAATAACAGCACAGACTATAGCCTTGGGTGGTAACCGGTCTCGTGGAAGGAGAACGCTGAATTTAAAAAATGAGGTGCTTCGTTTGGGGACCTTGTGGCACGGTGCGTACCATTTCCTTGTATTCGACTCTTTCAAAGAGACGCGGTTAATTTCGCACAAGCCACTATAGTCAAGTCATATCATCTTTCGGCCTAAGTGAACTGTCTAGTTAGCATCAGAGAAGTAAATGTATCAGTAATTACTGAGGGTATGGGTTCAGTAGCAGGAAGGTAGCTAAGGGCTTGATATATCGAGTCAGGTCAGAGTGGATAGACTTCAGGAGAAGAAAAAAAGGATGCATTCCTGAAATGAATTTAACAAAAAATTTGAAAAAAAAAAAAAAAAGGAAAAAGTAAAAGAAATCTATCACCAACTGGCCATGAGCTGACTCTCGTTGTGATGCCGTGGTCAGAGTGTTGGATTCTGTGAGCTTCTGATACAGGTTCTATCTTAACAGGGGCCTCTACCAATATAGTCTTAGGTTAAAGTGAGCTTAATTCCAGCCTGATAACTGTTTCTATCATTTATCTAAATAACAATTGGACACACACACACACAGACACACACAGAGACACACACACACATACACACACAAAAAAAAAAAAAAGGAAAAAGTAAAAGAAATCTATCACCAACTGGCCATGAGCTGACTCTCGTTGTGATGCCGTGGTCAGAGTGTTGGATTCTGTGAGCTTCTGATACAGGTTCTATCTTAACAGGGGCCTCTACCAATATAGTCTTAGGTTAAAGTGAGCTTAATTCCAGCCTGATAACTACGTTTCTATCATTTATCTAAATAACAATTGGACACACACACACACAGACACACACACACACAGACACACACACAGACACACACACAGACACACATACACACAGACACACACAAAAAAAAAAAAAAAGGAAAAAGTAAAAGAAATCTATCACCAACTGGCCATGAGCTGACTCTCGTTGTGATGCCGTGGTCAGAGTGTTGGATTCTGTGAGCTTCTGATACAGGTTCTATCTTAACAGGGGCCTCTACCAATATAGTCTTAGGTTAAAGTGAGCTTAATTCCAGCCTGATAACTGTTTCTATCATTTATCTAAATAACAATTGGACACACACACACACAGACACACACACACAGACACACACACAGACACACATACACACAGACACACACAAAAAAAAAAAAGGAAAAAGTAAAAGAAATCTATCACCAACTGCCCATGAGCTGACTCTCGTTGTGGTGCCGTGGTCAGAGTGTTGGATTCTGTAAGCTTCTGATACAGGTTCTATCTTAACAGGGGCCTCTACCAATATAGTCTTAGGTTAAAGTGAGCTTAATTCCAGCCTGATAACTACGTTTCTATCATTTATCTAAATAACAATTGGACACACACACACAGAGACACACACACACATACACACACAAAAAAAAAAAAAGGAAAAAGTAAAAGAAATCTATCACCAACTGGCCATGAGCTGACTCTCGTTGTGATGCCGTGGTCAGAGTGTTGGATTCTGTAAGCTTCTGATACAGGTTCTATCTTAACAGGGGCCTCTACCAATATAGTCTTAGGTTAAAGTGAGCTTAATTCCAGCCTGATAACTGTTTCTATCATTTATCTAAATAACAATTGGACACACACACACACAGACACACACACACAGACACACACACAGACACACATACACACAGACACACACAAAAAAAAAAAAAAAGGAAAAAGTAAAAGAAATCTATCACCAACTGGCCATGAGCTGACTCTCGTTGTGATGCCGTGGTCAGAGTGTTGGATTCTGTGAGCTTCTGATACAGGTTCTATCTTAACAGGGGCCTCTACCAATATAGTCTTAGGTTAAAGTGAGCTTAATTCCAGCCTGATAACTGTTTCTATCATTTATCTAAATAACAATTGGACACACACACACACAGACACACACAGAGACACACACACACATACACACACAAAAAAAAAAAAAGGGAAAAAGTAAAAGAAATCTATCACCAACTGGCCATGAGCTGACTCTCGTTGTGATGCCGTGGTCAGAGTGTTGGATTCTGTAAGCTTCTGATACAGGTTCTATCTTAACAGGGGCCTCTACCAATATAGTCTTAGGTTAAAGTGAGCTTAATTCCAGCCTGATAACTGTTTCTATCATTTATCTAAATAACAATTGGACACACACACACACAGACACACACACACAGACACACACACAGACACACATACACACAGACACACACAAAAAAAAAAAAAAAAGGAAAAAGTAAAAGAAATCTATCACCAACTGGCCATGAGCTGACTCTCGTTGTGATGCCGTGGTCAGAGTGTTGGATTCTGTAAGCTTCTGATACAGGTTCTATCTTAACAGGGGCCTCTACCAATATAGTCTTAGGTTAAAGTGAGCTTAATTCCAGCCTGATAACTACGTTTCTATCATTTATCTAAATAACAATTGGACACACACACACAGAGACACACACACAGACACACACACACATACACACACAAAAAAAAAAAAAAAGGAAAAAGTAAAAGAAATCTATCACCAACTGGCCATGAGCTGACTCTCGTTGTGATGCCGTGGTCAGAGTGTTGGATTCTGTAAGCTTCTGATACAGGTTCTATCTTAACAGGGGCCTCTACCAATATAGTCTTAGGTTAAAGTGAGCTTAATTCCAGCCTGATAACTACGTTTCTATCATTTATCTAAATAACAATTTGACACACACACACAGAGACACACACACAGACACACACACACATACACACACAAAAAAAAAAAAAGGAAAAAGTAAAAGAAATCTATCACCAACTGGCCATGAGCTGACTCTCGTTGTGATGCCGTGGTCAGAGTGTTGGATTCTGTAAGCTTCTGATACAGGTTCTATCTTAACAGGGGCCTCTACCAATATAGTCTTAGGTTAAAGTGAGCTTAATTCCAGCCTGATAACTGTTTCTATCATTTATCTAAATAACAATTGGACACACACACACACAGACACACACACACAGACACACACACAGACACACATACACACAGACACACACAAAAAAAAAAAAAAGGAAAAAGTAAAAGAAATCTATCACCAACTGGCCATGAGCTGACTCTCGTTGTGATGCCGTGGTCAGAGTGTTGGATTCTGTGAGCTTCTGATACAGGTTCTATCTTAACAGGGGCCTCTACCAATATAGTCTTAGGTTAAAGTGAGCTTAATTCCAGCCTGATAACTACGTTTCTATCATTTATCTAAATAACAATTGGACACACACACACACAGACACACACAGAGACACACACACACATACACACACAAAAAAAAAAAAGGAAAAAGTAAAAGAAATCTATCACCAACTGGCCATGAGCTGACTCTCGTTGTGATGCCGTGGTCAGAGTGTTGGATTCTGTGAGCTTCTGATACAGGTTCTATCTTAACAGGGGCCTCTACCAATATAGTCTTAGGTTAAAGTGAGCTTAATTCCAGCCTGATAACTACGTTTCTATCATTTATCTAAATAACAATTGGTATATTTGATGATAACACATTTTATTCCAATGTCCAGAGTTAAAAAACAAACAATACATACACACACACACACACACACACACACACACACACACACACACACACACACACACACACACACATATATATATATATATATATATATATATGCATATTGCCTAAGAGACAAATGAGGGTGGGACTGAGAACAGTTATATAAGTTTCAACAAAATATTGGAAAAATGTATGTGTGCTACAAAAGATCAATAAGAATGAGGAACGCATTTTATTCCAATGTCCACAGTTAACAAAACAAACAATACATACACACACAGACACACACATACACACAGGCACACACACATACACAGAGACACACACAAATATGAAGGCACGGAATGATAGTATGGGTTAGCAGCTCAGATTGAGGAATTCCAGTTGAGTTCATTACATTCATTTACATGTTAATACTCTTGCCAATGATATGAATCCAAGTCTCCCGCCCCCCAGCTATGGGTAAATAGGAGAAACAGCCTGTAGCACCAAAGATCAACTGAAGGCAAGGATAATGGCAGTATTCACCAACTTAAACAAGGAGGCCGTCCAAAAGAGTTGCAGGAGATTCCGAAGTCGTCTGGAGGTCGTGGTTGGAGTCAGTGGTGATTTTATTGACTAAGTTTATTCCTTAGTATTTCAGGATATTTTTAGGTAATTTTAGTAAAATATATCTGTTAAACTGCTTAATTTCAGCTTTGCGTAATTGCCACAATTCATCCATCGCAACATTTCTCTCTCTCTCTCTCCATATATATATATATATATATATGTATATCATAAATTATGTATTTATAAAATAACTTATTTTTAAATTTACTGAGTTTTAAATGCACATATAAATTTATATTTATATTCGCTTGAAGATGAAACGGAACTAATGATTTTAATTTAATTATATAATTGAATTTGAAGTTTTTAGGTTCAGTTTTTGAAACATGGTTATTACCGTGTAGCGAAAAACATTTTAAATCAGTTAATTCATATTATTTATGCTCTGTAAATTAAACATTGAGCACTGTTTTTTTAAAAATAAAAATAAAAAATATCAATAAGAACACCGGATTATATATCTTACTGTTGTTTCTTTCTTTATACACACACACACACACACACACACACACACACACACACACACACACACACACACACACATATATATATATATATATATATATATATATATGTATATAAAAGTGAACATAGAAGTTAACACTTAGAGGCGACAGTCTGTTTCATGTTAGATGCAATCATCGGGCCCGACGATTGCACTAGCATGAAACAGACTGTCGCCTCTAAGTGTTGACTTCTATGTTCACTTTTATATTTACACACACTCTATCTCTGATATTGAGCACTTTATCCCATAAATATAGCACACTTTAAGACTATATTTCTTCATATATATATATATATATATATATATATATATATATATATATATATATATATATATATATATGTATGTACATATGTTCTTTATATATATATATATATATATATATATATATATGTATATATGTTCTTTCTTTCTTATACATATACATATATATATATATATATGTATAAAGAAAGAAATAACATATATATATATATATGTATGTATATATGTTCTTTATATATATATATATATATATATATATATATATGTTCTTTCTTTCTTTTACATATGCATATATATATATTTATATATATATATGTATAAAGAAAGAAAGAACATATATATATATATATATATGGATGAATTGTCGAAATTACGTAGTTTAACAGATGTATTTTATTTTATTATCTCTCTCTTCCTATATATATATATATATATATATATATATATATATATATATATATATAGAGAGAGAGAGAGAGAGAGAGAGAGAGAAAGTGAGTGAGTGAGCAGAATGAAAGCTATCAAGCATTTGAATCAACGTAACTTGACATCTAATTATCCCTTCTCATTCCCATACAAGTAACTGGAAATACAATTCAGACAGAGTGTAGTGCAAAAATGTAAACTTTTAATTACAGCACGCAAACATTAGAAACAGATGTCACCAATTATCGTCTGCGATTTGCTTTATTTTCTTCTTTTTAAACCTTGCTAAAACCTCACGATAAAGCGCATGTATTTGCAAATGTTTTTATTATGTTGTGCAATAGATTCTTGAGTCCCAAAGCGGGGGGCACATTTTTAATGAGCAGTCCAGTTCTATCTTTAACTACACAATCAGATGTAATTGATATCCTTAGTAAAATAAATAGATCTTTATTGTTAGTTCTGAATAGCGTTTCATTCATTTTTCGCAATCACACATGTCTGATGGAAAGAAAAAAAAATTAAATTCGTCCTCATTAATTTTTAAGAACTGAAGAAACATTTTCTATTGAATTATTTGTTTTACTGATTTTTTTTTTGTTTCACTGATTTTTTTTTGTTTTTTTTTTGTTTTTTGTTTGTTTTTGTTTTTTGTTTTTAAGATCTTTTGTGGTGAATACCTGAATGGTTATGTTTAAAATGCTGGTGAAACATACATGGGTGGGTCAAAATAATTGAAAGACTTGTTAAATTCAAAGAAAATTTATTTAATATGGAGTTGGTCCTCCTTTAGCCTCACAGACAGCTTTAATACGTCTAGGAATGGAATCATACAGCTTCCTGACTTCATCCAGAGGAATTTTCAGCCATTCTTCCATTAATACCTGCACCAGCTCTTTAAGACACGACTGTGGAGGACACCGGCTCCTATCTTGTCGCTCCAAAATCCACCACAAATGTTCAATAATATTGATATCTGGAGATTGATGAGGCCACTCCATGTGTTCTAGATCACTTTCATGCTCTTCATACCAATTCTTAACCCCTCAAGCGGCATGTATTGGAGCATTATCGTCTTGGAAGATGCAGTCACCACCAGGGAATAAAGTCTAGGCCATTGGATGAACATGATCGCCCAAAATGTTCAGGTAATCTTTGCTGTTGATTCTACCATGCAGGGCAACTATTGGACCGAGACATTTCCATGATATAGCGGCCCAAACTATCACTGATCCACCTCCATGCTTCACTGTTGGAAGAAGGCAGTCAGGGTTGTAAGCTTCTTTGGGCTGCCTCCACACATAAACTCGCCCTGAATTTGGGAAAAGAGAAAAACTGAACTCGTCTGAGAATATGACTTGTTTCCATTGGTCTGTAGACCAGGCATTGTGATCTCTGGACCCCTTCAACCTCTTCTGAAGGTTGCGAGTGGAGAGAAGAGGTTTCCTTACGGAGGCTCTTCCATGATGTCCAGCCTTATGGGGCTCATGACGAACAGTTTTAGTAGAAACTGGTCTATTCAGATGATTATTCAACTTAGCAGTCACTTTGGCCACAGTAGTCCGATGATTTTTGCCACATTGCGTTTCAATGCAAGCCGGGCCCTGTCAGTAAGTTTGAAAATGTTTCTTGAATTGCGTCATAGTTCCTGATATGGTAGCTCTTGAAAAACCAAACAGTTCAGCAACCTTAGGGATCGAGGCTCCTGCCATGTGAGCTCCAACAATTTGCCCTTTTTCAAACTCAGAGAGGTCATGCATTTAGCTTAAATTTTACTAAATTCTAAAAATAAATAAGACAAAGACAGTAAATTAGATAAATAAACGTATTTACAATAGATATAACCTGCAATTACGAAGTTTTAGTTAAAGCTGTTAATATAATAGGTCTTTGAAATATAGGAGTGGATTTTGCACCTGATCCAATTATTTTGTCCAACCCCTGTATTTGGAGGGCGAGCGTTAAATAAAGTATTTATTTCTTTCAGAAGAAAAAAAAACGATAAATAATTTCGCTGCTAATTATCTATGGTTTTAGAATAGTGCCGCCTCGGAACCGAAAGTCAGTTGTGGGCCATGCGTGATACACGCTTTGGTGGTCATGTATCTTACGATACATGACTGACAAGGCAGATTTTTCATGCAGTCGGTGGCCGCAACTTTCTGCGGTAGACCAGTTGCCATCCAAGGCTATAGAACCCGCTATAGCTGGGGTGAGAAGAAGAGAATTCAAACCTTTCCAAAGAGTATTAGCACGTAAGTGAATGTAATGGATTCGACTGGGATTCGAAATCGGCTCTGTGATTCCTCAATATGTCCCTCCTAGTCAGTGATGTGCCATGCGTGATACACGCTTAGGCGATGTATCTTTCGATACGTGACTGACGAGGCAGTAGGTTGTCATTTCTTTCTGCGGTAGAGCAGTTGCCATCGAAGGTTATAGAACCCGGTCTGCCCTGCTATTTACCCATAGTTGAGGGGAGAAGAAAAGGATTCATACCTTTCCCACGGGTATTAGCACGTAAGTGAAGGTAAGGGATTTGACTGGATTTTGAACTTGGCTCTCCGATTCCTCAATCAGAGCCCCTACCCATTACACCACCCTGCCTTCTATATATTTGTACGAACCTTTTCTAAAAATCGTGTCGGCATTAAATAACACATTGAGGTTGATATGCCGTAAACCAAACCAAACCTTCACGTGTCACGTAGCGCCATATAATTATTTGCAATGTTTAGATGCGCCATCAATGCCATCATTGTTTTTATCATGACCACGTTTCAGATGCTTGCCGAACTGGTTAAACTTCAGGACATTTCGAAGTGAATTCATTATTTTTTTATTTACTACTCATTATTTATTAGATTGCTCCAGTTCTCGTGATATCTTGTTCTGTTCTTAATAAGTACTGCTGAGTCTAAATACACCCTGTCCAGGTTAGGGATTGAACTCAAAATCACTATACCATCAAATTCTCAAAGCAACGCTAAAATACATTAGTCTCGATTCGAGTTCTTTGGTTAAAATTGTGATCTTGTAGTATCTTTACGATTTTAGCCAAATTGTAGTATCTTGTAGTAGCCAAATTGCAATAACTTCAGTTCTCGGAATATCTGTGCGATTTGAGTCAAATTTAGTATCTTGTAGTTTCTTGTAGTTTTTCTAGATATTTGTATTAGATATTTGCAGTATTTTGTAGTAGATATTTGTAGTGTTTAATAGTATATATATGTAGTAGATACAGTAGCTATTTGTAGTAGATATTTGTCGTTTACTAGATATGTGTTGTATTTTCAGTTTCCGGGATATCTTTGCAGTTTATCAAATTGTAGTATCTTGTAGTATCTTGTAGTATCTTGTAGTAGCCAAATTGTAATATCTTGTAATATCTTCAGTTCTCGGGATATCTTTGCGATTTTAACCAAATTTATTATCTTGTAGTTTAGTAGATATTTGTATTAGATATTTGTAGTATTTTGTAGTAGATATTTATAGGGTTTTGTAGTAAATATATGTAGTAGATATAGTAGATATTTGTGGTTTAGTAGATATATATTGTATCTTCAGTTCTCGGGATATCTTTGGAGTTTTAGCCAAATTATAGAATCAGCTAGTATCTTGTAGTAATTTCAGTTCTCGGGATATCTCCATCTTTTCTTGATAAGTACTGCTGAATCTAAATACACTCTCTCCAGTTTAGGGATTGCACTCAAAATGACTAAACCACCGAATTCTCAAAGCAACGTTAAAATGCACTAGTCTCGATTCGAGTTCTTTGGTTAAAATTGTGGTCTTGTAGAATCTTTGCCGTTTTAGCCTAATTATCTCGAGCGCAGACTGACCTATGTTCATTTTCCTTTTCTAAGTGTGTTGTCAATGATCCATAGCGCGAGTTATTTGAAGTATGTAATGTTTATTAATTCACACATCCTTATGTTTTATGATTAATTTAGGGTGTGCGTCATGCCTGCTTTCGTCCCAACCCCAGTTCATGGTTTCTGCTTTGGAAATGTTTATCTTAAAGAAGGACAGCTTAATAGAGGGGACTTCCCAAGGATCAGGTCAAACGATCCTGACAAAGTATGTCACTGAGTGGATCCAGATCCAGAGTTCTTGACATTTTTAGTTAGAGCTGACAAGACAAAAATGTTGTGATCTGTAAGACAGTGGTTCCTAGCAGCAACAGACAGCGAGATCTTACTGTAAGACACAGAGTGGGACAGAAAATCGCTTGCTGTCACGCGAGAGGAAGTCGGCTGTTTGACGGTTCGCCTTCCTCAACTTGCTTCAACTCTGCCTCGATCGTCTACATCAGATGATTACAACCAGAATGAAATTAGTCTACTGCTACAACCCTGTGGTTATATTTCGTGGGCAACGATCTAGACAACGGGATATTTTTGAAGCCTCAATCGTTTGACTGGAAGAAGCTGCAATCTAGGAACGAACCTGCTGTCGGCTCTGAGATGTTCTGCTATTTACCCATAGCTGGAGGGAGAAGAAGAGGATTAATACCTTTCCCAAGTGTATTAGCACGTAAGTGAATCAAATGGATTCGACTGGAATTCGAATTCGGCTTTCCTAATCCCAGTCGCTATTCATTACTCCACCTTGCCTCCTTCTCCTCCTCCTCCTCCTCCTTCTTCTTCTTTCATATATATATATATATATATATATATATATATATATATATATATATATTTAAAATATGTGTAATTTGGCAGCAACTTTTCTTTTAAACATGTTGTGTTGAACGTTAAAGACAACATCGTCCTGCATATTTTCTTTTGAATTTTCTCATATTTTCTAATGAGACAATATTTATTTCGATATCATTTTCAAATAAAAAGTCTCATTAGAAAATATGAGAAAATAATGTGTGTGTACACACACATATATATATATATATATATATATATATATATATATATATATATGTGTGTGTATGTGTGTGTATGCGTAAGTGTGTGTATATATATATATGTGTGTGTGTGTCTGTGCGCGTAAGTGCGTGTGTGCGTGTGCATATATGTGTGTGCGTTTGTGCGCAAGTGCGTATGTGTCTGTGCATATATATATGTATGTGTGTGTGTTTGTGTGTGTGTGAGTGTGTGTGTGTATCTATTGTGTATCATACCCTTCCCAACAGTATATGCGCTTAGGTGTATATAATGAAGCCAACATGAACGGTTTGACAATTCAGAGTTATTACCAATTACACCACCCGAACATCCAAGCGTACAACGCCTGGCCAAGCGTTCAACGGTCTAGGTACTGACCAGGCTTGACGAATTAACGCCATAAGGAGACAGATGAAATTTCTAGGGAATATAATGAGGAAAGAAGGCTCAGAAAATCTGACACTCACAGGATATATTGAAAGCAAGAGGGACGGGGAAAAGCAGCGAATAACCTACCTAACGAGCTTCTTTGAGTGGTTGACATTGCAGTAAATTGTGAAGAACCATGTTCGCCCACGTCCCGAAGGGACTCGGTATATAGAAGACGAAGAAGAATATGAAGAAGAAGAAGAAGTTACACAGTCAGTAGAGTTGCTTAAGAATTAGTAAAATGTGTGATACTTATAAACAAACTGTTTATTTTTCTTTAAAATCATGTTTAAGCGAATGGCTCTTTTTGCTATCCAGATTCTTGTGTCTGAGACTTGCATCCATTCTCCTCGTTTGGAATTGGAACTCAGCTCTCCGATTAACAACTGCAAGCTATTATCCATCACACCACCCGCACATAGAAGCCTGCACTACCTGATATTTCCAAGCGGTCACCCATCTAGGTACTCATCGCGCTGAAAGTTGTTTAACTTCGGTGATCGTACGGGAGCCGCCTTTTCAACATGATATTTCCGTAAGCCCTTCATTTCAAAGAGGTGACGGCTATATAAATTCAAAGGAGAATGCCAACAAAGAATAAACGAAAAGTTTGTACTTTGAAAATTGCTTGATGCGCAAAATAAAATAAAAAAGTCGACATTCTTCAATTTCTTCGGTTAATAGCCAATTAAATAATTCCAGACAATTCTGCTAGAGTAACCGTCGAGTCCTTTTTTATTATTATTTTTTTCAATATCCGCAAACTATAAGATATATTTAAATCATACAATTTATGGAAATATCTTTGCTCTTTGAATCAGTACTGACCTGTAGACGCCATTTTGTTTTTCAGTCAGTTGTGGCGTATCTCCGTATTCGTACATCTTATGAATGACATAGAGACTTGATTTGAAACGTAAACGAATAAAAAGTCAAACTTAGGGGAAATAGACTTTACTAATTTATTCATAAGTTTATTCCAGCACACGTCGAAATGGGGTGAAAGAAATGTCGGCCATTTTTTTTTTTTTTTTTTTTGAAATTGCTAAGAAATCACTGTCTGGAGAATCAATATTTTTACCACTTTAAACTTTATTTTTCGTCGATACCCATATGTGAGTAGACGCCTCGTTTATTTTTTTTAAACAGTATTTTTTTCATCTACTGGCCTGAATATACTTGTTGTGGATTCCGGGAATGGAATCCTGCACAAATAAATAAACAACGCCAGTAATTGAAATAGAAAAATAAGTGTATTAAACGTAAGAATACAGACTTGAAGTGAAGATTAGTAGTCCAGGAATGCGGGTTAGTAGAAAGTATATGTACAAGTCTCTGTAAGTGAAGCCGTAATTATCTCTCTCGCTGGATTCTCGTATAACTCTCTGTGAACACCCTGTGTACTGTCTCCGTATCTCTCACCCTGACTCAACGTATCTCAACACGCAGGTATTCTCTTTGTCAGTATAAGTATACTTTGGACGAGTCCATCTTGTGTAAAAGGGGTCTGCCTCACAACAATACTGCAAATTTTATTAAAGAAGAAAAAAATGCGTCCAGCGGTAGGATTCGAACCTGAGTCCGCAATTTTAGAAACAGAACGTCCACTTAGTATATGTATCCATTAAAAATTATGTTTAAAATGATAAAAAAAAATGTCGTATTAATAAAGAAAAATCTATTATTTCTTTAGAAATTGCTTTGTTTACGCTTCGGTTACAAAACTGTATAGTTATAATCTTTTGATTATCTGAATGAAAAAGATAAGCTTAAAAACAGTATAGCTCACTACATAAACTACGTCCAATCTAATGACAGTTTCTATTGCAAGGGGGTATGCAGGTTCGGAGGGTGCATTGGCTTTAATCGATTTATCGAGTATAAACGCCGTCAGACGAAAATAAGTACTGTTTAAAAAATAAAGGAGATGAGGTATTATATACATTATTTGGACTATTGTCCTCATCTTTGTCGCCATATTTATTACAACGTTTCGCCATATTTATTACAACTTTTCGGCCGTCAGACGAAAATAAATACTGTTTAAAAAATAAACAGGTGTCTACTCAAATATGGCTATACATGAAAAGTAACTGTCTATATTTCTGAGATGAGGTATTATATACATTATTTGGACTATTGTCCTCATCTTTGTCGCCATATTTTTTACAACGTTCCGGCCGTCAGACGAAAATAAATACTGTTTAAAAAATAAACGGGGCGTCTACTCAAATATGGCTATACATGAAAAGTAACTGTCTATATTTCTGAGATAAGGTATTATATACATTATTTGGACTATTGTCCTCATCTTTGTCGCCATATTTATTACAACGTTTCGCCATATTTATTACAACTTTTCGGCCGTCAGACGAAAATAAATACTGTTTAAAAAATAAACGGGTGTCTACTCAAATATGGCTATCCATGAAAAGTAACTGTTGTATTTTTTAGATGAGGTATTTTATACATTACTATTGTTCTCATCTTTGTCGCCATATTTATTACAACGTTACGGCCGTTGTACGCTCCGGCCTTCTTCAGTTATTTCGCTAACTGGCGTAGACTGTTCTAGCTCCACGTGAAATGTTTTTAATGGATGTCAGTTATCAGTTATCTCCTGTTAATTTCTCTCTGAATGTTCTCTACTGCCTTACCCGGGTATTGAACTCACATTCTTTGGGTGCTGTCACTGGATCTAACCAACGCCTTTATCCACTGTGACATATGTCCTTGAGTATACATCAGTGTATGAATATCTGGGTATTATAAACCTAATATCTTCAGCAACCATTTTTACCAGTGCTCATATTGCAATTTTTACATTTTTTTACCAGAGCTCATATTGCAACTTTTGTTGTTGTTATCGCTTTTCTCTGGCAGTCCTTATTACGTGTTCCCATATTGTATTCATTTCTATGTTTGGTCGGCTCAGGAGATTTTTGCGGCCTAGCATATGTGCTGATTCCTTAAGTTTACGAATTTTCCAATGGTGTTCCTTGTCTATGATCTCAACCTGATCCCACAGAGGGCGGTGATCTCCCTTCTATCTCCATATGTGGTCAGCCACGCCTGATTTTTCCACTTCCCCTTTCTGGTGTTCTTGAAGTCTTACCATAAGGGGGCGTCGTGTCTCCCCTTTATATTTCTTTCCGCAGCTGCACAGGATAGCGTACATACAGTCTTTAGTCATGTTCTCCTCTATGGGGGGGGGTCTTACTCGGGAGAGATATCTGCAAAGTGTCGTCAAGCTTTTGAAGGTTGTCCTGATGTTATCTGGACGGCAGATCCTTTGTATTTTCCCTGGAAAATTTTTCAGAGAAAATAAAAAGGATCGAATAATGTAAATAATGAAAAGTAATATTTAAAATGATAAAAAATATGTCGTCTAAAAAAATCCATTATTTATTTATATATGAACTATGGCCCTCTTCTCTCAGTAAAACTTGCATTAGTTACTTACCACCGGCAATCATTTACTCTCATTTTTCAATTGATTTTTATGATCAAAAAAATTATTTGAAAAAGTGTTCCTTTCGTAAAATTAAGAATGCATTTCTCTTTTATTTATATAACCCCTATTCTATCTCGCATTAATACCGCAACACTTTCAATCTTTTTCTTTTCATTTTCAATTTGTTTTTCTATAAATATACATTGTAAATGTTTTTACTATGCCTTTCTGCAGCAAAATTATTTTTAATACTTTTCTGCCATAAAAACATTAGCAATACATTTACATTAGACATAATAAAGCCGGATTCTGTCAGTAACTCTGTCATAAATTAATGATCACTGACATTCAATATCTTCTTGATTTGCAATTAATTTCTATTGAAAAATCATTTAAATGCGTATTCTTCTTATTATTATTCTCTGCCTTTTCTTTTTCTTCTTCTGACTCTTTCTTCTTCTCTTTCTTCTTCTTCTTCTTCAGCATCATTTTCTTCTGCTTCATCTTCAGCCTCTTCTTCTTCTTCTGCCGTTTCCTTCTCCTTCTTCTTCTTCTTCTTCTTCTTCTTCACCATCTTCTTCTTCTGCTTCATCTTCTTTTTCTACCTCTTCTTCTACCTCTTCTTCTGCTTCTTCTTATTATTCTGCCTCCTCTTCCTCTTCTTCTGCCTCTTTTTCTTCCGCCTTTTTCAGCCTCTTCTTCTTCTTTTTGTGTCTCTTCTTCTGCCTCCTCTTCTCTTCTGCATCTTCTTCTTCTTCTTTTCTTCCTCCTCCTCCTCCTCCTCTTCTTGTTCTGCCACTTCGTCGTCTTCTACCTTTTCTTTCTTTCTTTCTTTCTTTCTTTCTTTCTTCTTCTCCTTCTTCTTCTTCTTCTTCTTCTTCTTCTTCTTCTTCTTCTTCTTCTTCTTCTTCTGCTTCATCTTCTTCCTTTTTGCCTCTTCTTCTTCTGTCTCCTCTTATTCTCTTCAGCCTCTTCTTCTTCTCCTCTTCCTCTCCCTCTTCTTCTTCTTCTTCTTCTTCTTCTTCTTCTTCTTCTTCTATGTGCCGCGTCTCTTCAGGACCCTTGCAATCATGGCTCTCCACAACTTCCTATCCTTTGTAGCACTTAATACGTTTTGTCTTTATACCGTCTCTCCCAAACCTATAATAAGGAAACTTTTTGCATTCACTGACGGAGCAGCTAGTGTCACTGTCGTTTGAAATTTACAAAATCTTTCAGTTCAGACAATTTTTCAAGAAAACAGTTTTCTCAAGTCCGGTAGCTGTTATCGCTCTTTCCAGTATTGATGGTGGGTTTCCTTTCTAATCTTTTGTTTGAAGGAGTGTGGAACATCAATATCTTCAATATGTCATTATTTTCTCTTCGCGTTACAAGGTCTATCCATTTTAGTCGTTGCCGTTGTGATATGGTTTTTGAAATTCTGCGCAGTTTGTGATTCTTAGTGGCCCACATTGTTCAAAGAAAGATGGTCTTCGCGAAGACCTACAGTTTTCATTCGATCGATGCCATTTTTAATCGTTGTTTAGATACTTCTAAACGAGTCTGGAGCCATGCATGTCGTCCACCTGAAAATTTCAATCTGACAAGGCTATTTAAGCTATTTTACTAAAGATTTAGGTTATACTGGCAGCATAGACCGGCGTTGCCCGTGCTTGATTGAAAAATCGTACGACTCATACAGCAATCCCTATCACTTGACTTAAAATATTTTTGCCCTTCCTTGCCTTTAAAGGAGTGCCCTTTGCCGTGTTGATGTTACTACATGCCTTACTTCTTGCCTATCTCACACAGCGAATTTTTTTCTAAGCTCTATACTAAACATTAAATCTGTTACGAAAAAAGAACTAAACAAAATGAACACAAAACGATCAGCTTTAAAAAAGGACTCGTAACTGGAAAAACCGAATGAAAAAAGAATGTTAACAACAAATATTTTTTCACACCCAACCCAGTTCAGCGGAATCAGAATCAACGTTGAGTTTAAGCAAGCGAATGAGCCAATTGGAGTAAAGTGCCATGCAGATTTAAATTTTTCCCACTTGTTACGAATGCAGCTATCGGTTTTTTTTTGCATGCTAGCATGCAGGTTAACATTCGTGTCAGTCAGCTGTTGGCTCTCATGGTGACCAATAGAATCTTTCCTGTCTATTCGTGGCAGCCAGCTATATGCACTCACTCTGGCCAGTAGAAAATGGCCGCAAACTACATGAAAACTGTCGTAGAAGCATGAACAAAATCGATTATTTCCACTATTCTCTTCAGTATCTATCTATCTATTATTCCCTTCAGTATCTCTCTCTCTCTATCTATCTATCTATCTATCTATCTGTTATTTACTTCAGTATCTATCTATCTATCTATCTATCTATCTATTAATCTATCTATTTATCTGTCTATCTATCTATTTATCTTTTATTTTTGCCATTTGACAGTCGCGATTGCAGACAGCGGACCAGGAGGGAAGAATATAGCGGAAACAAATTTATAATTAATTACTTTGGTAAAATGCGTGTGTGGTAAAATTCTTTTTCGAAACGAAATGTAATTCAGTCAATGAAGCTTTTTAATTATTTTTTTTTAAATGTATTTCTTTCTGACAGAAATATTCACATTGCGTGACATTGTCCTTCAGTGCACATAGGAGTAGAATCTGGGTGTTTCAATTAGTTGCTATTTGGCAGGACTTTGAATGCAGCGAGATATATGACAAGGTTTTGCTGGAAAGCGTGTTTGGTCTGACACTCACTCGATTAACAATAACAGTTAATTACTTCGGGTTTAGTTGAATGATTTCCTTTGTTTTATTGATTAATTTTCTTTAAATACTCATTCTTTTTTCTTTTCAGTATTATCTTCAAACGCGCTCTTTTCTGTCTGTCTGTCTGTCTTACTATCCCCCCTTGTTATATCTATCTATCTATCTATCTATATTTTTCTTTCTTTCTTTTTTCCGTTCAGTATCTATCTGTCTATCTTTTCCCCTTCAGTATCTATCTATCTATCTA
Source organism: Acanthosepion esculentum (assembly GCA_964036315.1). Taxonomy (NCBI): domain Eukaryota; kingdom Metazoa; phylum Mollusca; class Cephalopoda; order Sepiida; family Sepiidae; genus Acanthosepion; species Acanthosepion esculentum. Next base: position 71,013,685 of record OZ038479.1, read on the forward strand.
TCTACCAATATATCTATCTATCTATCTATCTATCTTTTATTCCCTTCACTATCTATCTTTCTGTCTGTCTTTCTTTCATCCTTTCTGTCTTTCTTTCTTTTTTCCGTTCAGTATCTATCTGTCTATCTTTTTCCCTTCAGTATCTATCTATCTATCTATCTATCTATCTATCTATCTATCTATCTATCTATCTATCTATCTATCTTTTTCCCTTCAGTATCTATCTATCTATCTATCTATCTATCTATCTATCTATTATTCTCTTCAATATCTATTTATCTGAAAATCTATCTATTAGATTTTCTTCGGTATCTATCTATCTATCTATCTATCTATCTATCTATCTATCTATCTATCTATCTATCTTTTTCCCTTCAGTATCTATCTATCTATCTATCTATCTATCTATCTATCTATCTATCTATCTATCTATCTATCTCTCTATCTATCTTTTCCCCTTCAGTATCTATCTATCTATCTATCTATCTATCTATCTATCTATCTATCTATCTATCTATCTTTTTCCCTTCAGTATCTATCTATCTATCTATCTATCTATCTATCTATCTATCTATCTATCTAATGCAGAAAGAACAAAGTTGTGTACAGCGTGTCGTTATCCTACTGCCTTTCCAATATGAGATATTAAAAAAAAAACAAAGTGATTGAAAAACAAAATAAAAACGCAAACACTAGTTAGCTCAGTCAGCAATTCAGTGTATTTACGCGCATAGGACACCAAATATTTTCAATTTAAAATTAAATTTAAGCGTCCCTTCCTTATTGGCATTTTTCTCCATGTACAGCGTGGTCCGGAAGTCTTGTCACCCCTCTCTCTCTCTCTCTCTCTCTCTCTCTCTCTCTCTCTCTCTCTCTTGCAAACTGTACTAGCTCGTATCAGCCATCTGAAATAGAAAATCGTCTCATGTAGGAGTGACATGACTTTCGGACCACCCTGTAAATTCATTTCAGCGGGAAACTTTCGCCTGAGAATGGCGCAGCGAGTTACATTCCTGGCCATATTGACCGAAGACAAATAAATAGTTTATCAAATGTTATTAAAAGAGCGTCGTTTCACTTAGGGGCTTTAAAATTGGCAAGCCATTCTACCTTGGGATTAAAAAACATATTTCTGAGTAGGAGTAAAAATGAACTCATGCCTTTTCAAAATCTACCATTCGTCTGTGGATTGAATATTTCTACTATGTCTGGTTTGTTGCTCCTGCCTTGACAAGACCCGAAGAAAGGTCCTGAACTGTCATCTAAAACTTCCCGCCATCATGGCATGGCTTTCCTGGATCTTTTCTATACAGATGATCATGGCGGTTGTTCGAAGCTCTCGTCCTTGGATATTGTTCTCCGTCTGTTGAACATAGACTAACTCCGCCGAATTTAGGTTAGCTTAGGACTGTTTTTGTCTCTTAAGTGTCTTCATTCCAGTTAACTTAGCTAGTGGATGTATACTCATTGGCCCCTTTTGTTTCTTCCGCCGTCTTTCTTTGGTTAAATTCCCTCAACCCCTTCTTTATTTAGGTGGTCAGTGATGTCAGTTCTCTGGTAGATGCGGAGCGCCTTTCGTTTCTAGTGTCATTAACGTGTTCGTTGTTGTGTCCGAATGAGTATATGAGTGTTTGGGATGAATGATGTGTTTTTATATTATTAATATCCGCATTAATTTCGTCCAATTACCTGATGTTTCTGCCACATTTAGAGATTAGGAGGGTGGGTTATTACTAACATCATTTTGTTTAGTTTCTTGTAAATAGCTTTGTTTACATATTGTAAATACCCACTGGGGCTAGTTTTTTTAAAAATTGTTGTTTTTATTCCCCTCCCTCCACACACAATGAATTATACATATGGGGACTAGTTAGGACTTTTATAGAGACAAGAGGTATTATGGTGAATGTAGTAAGAAAGGTAAGTAAGAATGCGTCGTTTTGGTGTAAGGAATATTGTGGTATGTTTGGGTCAGTGTTTGTGGCTAGCTAAGTTTAAAATTAAGACAGAAGACCGTCCTTAAACCCATTCCGCATTTTGGCCATGTGCCATATTTTGTAAATAATTACAAATAATTATCGCTCCCCTCCTTGGTAACTTCGACCGCACGAATTGAAGCGTACTACTAGATTGGCAATAATGTCTCACCGTTTTACGGTTGAAAAAGCAAGATGTAACTGTAAGTTATACTCTAATATAGTCACATACGGCCCGACTGGCTTTCAGAATGGCACGCTTAATTTCATCAGGACAATAACGTTTGTCAAAATGTTGTAGGCACGCTGAAATAATGGATAGAAGCTCGGCTTGAGGAATCGGAGAGCCGAGTTCGAATTTCAGTTAAATCCAAAACGTTCACTTACGTGCTAATACTCTTGGGAAAGTTATGAAATCGCCGCCCCACCCCAGTTATTTTTAAATAGCAGGATAGACTGCGTTTTATTTCCTTGGATGGCAACTGGTCTATCGCAGAAAGAAATGGCAACCTAATGCGGAAAAAAATCTGCCTCATCAGTTATGTATCGGAAGATATATGATCGCCTAAGTGTGTATCACGCATGGCACGTAACTGACTGGCCGATGCTTCTTCTCATTCTCACTTGTTCACTGACACACTCTCTCATACTTAATCACATAAACAATGATTAAGTCCGTTGTTTCTTGAATTTTGTAACATTTCGTTGAAGGTAACTTTGTCAGTCTTTTAAACCATTGGCGATTTTTAACTATGGAAGATCATACTTAGAAACATCTTTTGCTTCAGAAATACGAAACGTGAATGATAATTATACTTCTTTTAAAAATATATTTGTCTAATTAAATGAATAATTAAGGAACAAATCACATGCAAGACTTCATTTCTTTTTATTATACAGGAAATCTTTTCTCAAAAAAAAAAAGTTTCCAAGGCAGATGTTTTTGTTGAATAAATGGCCGGCTGCGGCATCTTTAATAAAAAATACATTATTTTTTTAGTAGTGCCGTCCGCCTTATGTCCACTTATATTTCTGTCCCCATTTTTCTTTGGTTTAATTCCTCAAACCCTTTCCTTATTTAGGTGGTCAGTGATGTCAGTTCTCTGGTAGATGCGGGTCGTCTTTCGTTTCTAGTGTGATTTCGTGTTCGTTGTTGTGTCTGAATGAGTGTGTGTCCCTGTCTATATTTCTGAGACGGGATATTATGTACACTATTTACATCATTCAGACTATCTTCCTCATCTCTGCTGCCGTGTTTATCCCATCGTTTCGGCTAAACCAGCTATTGAACTCATATAATATAATTATCATTGACGTTTCCAAGTATGATCTTCCGTAGTTAAAAATCGCCAATGGTTTAAAAGACTGACAAAGTTACCTTCAACGAAATGTTACAAAATTCAAGAAACAACGGACTTAATCATTGGGTCCTCTCACCGGATCTAACCAACGTCCTTAAGGACACATAGCACAGTGGATAAAGTGAGAGAGTTCAATACCTGGTTAAGGCAGTGGAGAATTTGGAGAGAAGAATAGGCAGGAGATAACTGATATCCATGAGACATGGCACGTGGAACTAGAACAGTCTACCCCAGCGAGCGAAATAAAGGGTACAGTTCGACATTCCAACCACTTGAAGAAGGCCGAAACGTTGTGATAAATACGGCAACATAGATGAGGACAATAGTCCGAATAATGTAAATAGAGTGTGTGTTTGTAATATTATTTTGTTTAGTTTCTTGTAAATAATTTTGTTTACATTTTGTAAATATTCATACGGCTCTCAGTATCTGTCTATATTTCCGAGGAGAGCGATATTATATACACTATTTACATTATTCGGACTATTGTCCTCATCTTTGTCGCCATATTTATTACAACGTTTCGGCCCTTCTGTATCTGTCTATATTTCTGAAGAGAGCGATATTATGTATACTATTTACATTATTCGGACTAGTTCCACGTACCATGTTTAATGGATGTCAGTTATCAGTTATCTCCTGTTAATTCCCTCTGAAAGTTCCCCACTGCCTTAACCGGGTGTTGAACTCACATTCTTTGGGTCCTGTCAATGGATCTAACTAACGGCTTTATCCTCTGTGCCATGTGTTCGTGCGGCCCTCATATTTCAAAAAGGTTGACAGTTTAACAGTTTATTTTCTCGCACTTCTTAGCTGTGGAACTCCCTACCGGTTTCCCGCTTCTCTGTCGCGCCCTACATGCAACGGCAATCTTCTGTCATCCTGGACGCTGTACTTTTATTGTAATTTCTCCTCAGGAAATTTTTTTTGAGGTGACTCATTTACATATGAAATCACAAAGACTATAAGCAGCTACAGCTATTGCCCATGAGGCATTTGAGTGCATACTACTTCCCATGAGTCCATGAGTCGCCGATATCTAAGGAACCGGATGAAGAATGATCACTTGATAATTATGCAATACTCACAAGCGAGTAAAGCTAGAACAAACAACAAAATAAAATAGCTAAAGGTTTTAAAATCATTCGGAGGAGAAGGCCAAATAACGGATCTCTTGTTAGCCACTGCTGTTTGTGAGGCCTTTATAAAATTATCAGAAATTGCACACCGAAGACAGTTGGAGGAATTTACGTTTCACGATATCAGTCAGCTAATAGTGAAAAACATATAAAAAAAAAAGTGTATGTGTATTGCTCAAAAAGAAGATGATCCAGGACATTCCTATGAAAAAAGAAAATCAAGATCCCCCGTATCTACACAACCACTGAGCGGGAAGTGAGGAAGATAGTGAGGAGACAAAAGCTCCCAGAAAAAACCACCCGTGAAAATAAGGGGATAAAACCTCTTCGGTACACGAAGATGAGATGACTCATTTACATATGAAGTCACAAAGACTATAAATAGCTACAGCTATTACTCCTGCGGCAGTTGAGCGCATACTACTTCCCGTTAATCGATAACACTGCACCATAGTTTCCTCATTCCCTTCCGCTATCATAAACCCTTGCGTCTTAGTGGCATTATCGCCTTGATTTTCAATAAAAAAATAAAATGAATCTAATCGACTAGACCTGGATCGGAACTCGGTTCACTGACCTCATAATTTTTATAATTATCTACGTAAATATTCACAACTTATAAACAAGTATTTATTTCCTTGATGACACCGGAATTCAACAGACGAAGTAGCTGCTCTGAAAAATGTTAACATCAGTACAAGCAACAGCAGTAGATTTTAGTAGAGACGTTAAGTGGCTTGAGACGAATGCATTAAAAGTTTACCTTTTAGTCACGTTACCTTTGATATCTTCTGGTTTTAGACTTCCACCCCCTCCATTTGTTTTGTAAGCGTTGCTGGCTGTTCAACTTCCAATCAATAATTAAAAGTTCGAAAACTAAAAAAAAATATAAAGAAATTCCACTTAAATAATCAGATAGAATTTTTGTATTTTTATTTTTATTTATTTTTATTTCTCAACGGCAAACTATTTACATGCTTGTACGTGTTGAGTGCTAAAACCAGTGGAACCGACTGCTTATAGCTTGAGATCAAGTGACAGCAAGTATCCTAAATGCACGAAAAGCCGCTTTAAATATGCGAGAAGAATTTACAGTGCTGTTCGATAAAAGTGACTCACCTAATTTTTTTTTTTTACTAAATGTTCTCTCCTCCGATGAAACGAAAGTTGAGCTAAATTCAAAGGATAAGCGATCTAAAATCCGAAGAAGAAGCTTTGAAAGCTCTTTGAATTTAGCAGTAAGTACTGTCAAGCATCCGTTCAGTATAATGTTCTGGGGATGCTTTTCTTTTCATTGAACTGGTTTATTAAAACCTATTGAAAAGACCCTCAGCAGCGAGCAGTACAAGAGAATTTTAGAGTGTTGTCTGCTCCCTTCTGCTGAAAGGGTGCAAATCGACCCAACGAAGCTCATTTTTATGCAGGATAATGCTCTCTGTCACAAATCAAAATTGATGAACGAATACTTTGATTAGAAGCAGGTAAGTGTTATGACATGGCCGCCCCAATCTACTGACCTCAATCCCATAGAAAACTTATAGCATTATAAAGTACAGGCTCTCGAGAAAGCAGTTGAGCAACAAAGAGGATTTGATTGTGAATTTCATATCCGAATGGAATTCAATGCTTGGAGATGAGATTTGCCAGAACCCAATCAAGTCAATGCCAAAAAGGGTTGAAAAGGTTATTCAAAATAAAGGAGGAGCCATAGATTATTAAATATTTCGAACTATATTACCTATTATAAATAAATTATACCTCTATTATTCTTTATTTAAAGCTGTTCGGTTATGTTTCTATTGATTACAAGTTGCAGGAAATAAGTGAGTCATTTTTTTTGCACAGTTTTTGTCCTAAATCTCGTTTATATCCAAAATTATAATTATCAATAGAATACCTTAGGGTGAGTAAACTTTTTTTCTAGATGGCCAGGAAGGGGCCTTTATATTAGTAAGATTAAAAATTAGTTTTACCCCGAAAACAATAGGAGAAAAAATTTTGAAGTAAAAAAATCAGGTGAGTCACTTTTATCGAACAGCACTCTAATTCGATATCTTTTGCAATGTTTCCATTCTTCAAAAATCTCTTGCAAGTCTCTCCGGAACTGTTCTTGGCAATATAATAACTCCAAGACTTTCTTTAAATATTCTAGATGATTTGGATACTTCTGCCGTCTGGGTGATTTTAGTTCTTCCTGAACATTTTTTGTGAAGCTCTTCGTAACTGTCTAGAAATGCAATGCTCCAAACCTCTATAAAATATACTAGTTGATTATATATTTGTCTGTATTTCTGGGATGAGGAGTTATCGTTATTTATATTATTTATACTCGGACTATTATCCTCATCTTTGTTGTTGTTGTTATCTCAACATTTCGGCCGTTGTGACCTCCTGCCTTCTTCAGGTGTATATCGATCTGGGTAAACTTCAGAGAATTCTGAACTGAACCATTTATTTAATTTACGGAGGTAGACTGTTCTCGTTACCCTCTCCAGGGATATAGTCTCATACTTATTTAGTATTGTTCAGTTATTGGTTGCCCGTTTTCATTGAGTGCAAGAACACATTGCCCAACCCAGGGATTGAACTCACAGCCGCTACGTCACCAAATCACTGAATAACGAGCAATAACTTATCAGTATTTAAAAAAATAGAACTAAACGATATTCCCAGCCATGAGAAGTGGAACAAGAATAGTCTACTCCCGTAGATTAAATAAAGTGCTAAGTTAGAGAATTCCTTATAGTTTACCCGGATTAATATACCCCAGATGAATACCGGTGTGCAAAATGGCCGAAACGTTGATTTAGCAACAATAATGATGAGGACAATAGTACGAATATAAATAGTGTAAATAGTTGATTTTAATAATGGTGTTGGCTGTGTGATTTCAGTTCTTCTTGCGGAACTTTTCCTAGCAATACAACATCCAAAAGAAATATGCTAGTTGAATTTAATGGGTGCAAGACAACTTATTACCGTCGACTCAACACCGTCGACTGAGCACCGGGACAGCTCAGGACCGAGACAACTCAGCACCAGAAACATTTTTTTTTTATATAAACGAATAAATGTAATTTATTAAGGATTAAAAACTTAGTGAATATTTTTTTCTTCAAATTAAGTATTTGAAAAGGCACTGTGCAAAATATGAACCATTTTAAAAAAAATATTTTTACTAAATTATATCGTAAAGAAATTACTTTTATTCGGTTATAAAAAAAAAGGTTATGTTTTTGTTGTGACCAAGTAAATGGTTAAGTACACCAGAAGAGTATTACACGACTAGTAAGAGTGTATCGAATGAACTAGCGCTCAATCAATTTACTGTTCACTGTTCTACGAACCTTTTCTCCTACTAAACTTTTAGTAGGCGGAAGAGTCTAACATAGACTCTTTAGAGGCAGGACACCACAACAGTTTTTATGGACCATGAGTTTTCTCGATCCTTATTCGCCCCGTGGCTCAGACGGCGGTGCTGGGTTGGCGGTGTTGTGTTGTCCCTTCCTGGATTTTAATAATGGTGTCATCAGCGTGATTCCAATTTTTTCTGAGTTTTCTCAATCAGCAAGCCGTTTTCCAAGGTTCCACGAAAAATTAAAATAATAAATACAGTCTGTGATATAACAGACTGAGGCAGAGATGACGGACGTTTTTGAAATGGCTGTTACTCAGCCCCTGAGTAAGGGACATACATCCGGTAGTTTCCATTCGCTCCGGAGGGGTGTCTTAGTGTTTGTTTTTCTTTTCGGTTGAAGCCAAGGTGCTGTGGACAATAGAGCACCGCGTGTTTACCTACGACAGCTCCGTGAAGAATAACAGCAGTTCAGCGTGAGTGTCGTCGCCGATTCAACCTTTACAGAAATCAGGCTGTTCACACTTGTAACACAATCTTAGGTTGTGTTCATGCACTTCGTACACGCGGTACCCTAATAATGCAGCAGACCGATCGGGGCCCCACGAACGGTACGTACCCCAGAAAATATGGAACGCACCAGAGAAGCTTTGCTGCGCAGTCCGAATCGCTCTGCTGGGAGGCATTCTACCGAACTTAGCATCGATAATCGTTTGGTAAGGCGTATTTTGGATGAAGAGCTGCATTGCAATCCCTACAAACTGGTAATTGGGCAGCAGCTGAGACCAGTGATTTAACTTCGCACGTCAGATGGAAGCAATTTTTTAGTCAAATGGCAACCTCATTTTGTTAATGAGTGATGAAGCTCATTTTCATCCCAATGTGAAGGTGAATCAACAGAATAGTCGTTATTGGATTCTTGAAAATCAGAGATAAGTGCAAGAAAGACCACTGCAGAGCCCAAAAGTGAGGGTTTGGTGTAATGTTGGAAAAGATGGCGTCACTGAATATTATTTTTTTGAAGACCCTAACGAAAATTACGTTAATGTGAACTGCGCGCGTTACAACGAGATGATAATCAACTTCTTTGTGCCTGAATTACGACGAAAACTTATTCTTATTCGACGTGTATGGATTCAAAATGATGGGGCGACGGCCCACACACCCAGACCATCAATGGACGTTCTTCGCCCTCTCTTCGGTGCCGGCCTCATTTCCAGGTTTGCTGAGACTCCTTGACCTCCTCGGCCCCCTGATTTGTTCACATGTGTCATTTGCTGAGCAGTGCGAACCATTCTACTCAGAGGCATGCTACTGAACTTCATATTGATAGCCGTTCGGTAAGGACTATTTTGGATGAAGAACTGCATCTCCACCCCCTACAAATTGGTCATTGGGCAACAACTGAGACTAGTGGGGCTATGCACAGCGACTTAACTTCGTATGTCAGATGGAAGCAATTTTTGAGACAAATGACAAGCTCATTTTTTTAATGAGAGATGAAGCTCATTTCCATCTCAATGGCATGGTGAATCGACAGAATTGTCGTTATTGGGCCTTTGAGATTCCGAGAGAACTGCATGAAAGACCACTGCACAGCCCAAAAGTGACGGTTTAGTGTAATGTTTGAAAATTTGGTGTCATTACATCGAGATAGTAAACAACTTCTTTGTGCATGAATTATAACGAAAAGGTATTTCTATCCAGCATGTGTGGTTTCAGCAGGATGAGGCAACGACCCACACAGCCAGACTATCAATGGACGTTCGGTGACCGCCTCATTTCCAGATTTGCTGACACCCCTTGCCTTCTCCGATCCCCTGGTCCGTCCATATGCTATTATTTCTTGTGGGAAACCTCAAGGCACGTGTATATCAACATATTCCCTGTACACAGGACGATTTGAAGGAAGCTATTTGCATGGAAGTCGCCGAAATCGACAGAACAATGCTGGAAAGAGTGGAGGCCAGCTTCCCAGAACGCCTTCAGAAATGCACCAATGAAAAAAGACACCACGCGAGGGATGTTGTTTTACAGACTTGATTTGGTCAAATGCTAAATTCAATACGGAGACTTTGATGTCAATAAAAATTTTTGAAGCTAAAATTAATGATGTGTTTTTTTTCAAAAACGTCCGTCCTTTCTGTCAAACCTTGTACAGTGTAACCTCGGTTCACGAATTTAATTCGTTCCTGAGGCATGTTCGTAACTCGAAATCTTCGTAAACCGAAACTATTTTTCCAATAGAAATGAATGTAAAATGGATTAATCCGTTCCTGGTCCCAAGATGGCTGCTTATTTAAATCTTAACAACAATACTTTGTGCACAAGTTTATACACAACACTAATGAGAGTCATATAATACACAAAACTAATGAAAATCATTAAATCTGAGAAAAAATATACTAACAGATAAAATACAGAAGAATACTTTAATTTTACCGGACCTGTAAGTAGGAGAGTTGATGGCGTAAGTTGAAGGATAAGGAAAGAGATGTTATTGTTTGGAAAGAGGAAGGAAAGACATGATCATCTCTTTATTTATAAGAATAGTAGAGATTGTTCATTTTGCCATATGAAAGTGAGTAGAGAGAGACGTCATCGTCGTCATCATCATCATCATCATCAGCAGCAGCAGCAGCATCGACATCATCATCATCATCATCATCGACAACATCATCATCGACAATATCATCATCATCATCATCATCATCATCATAGAACAATATCATCATCATCATCATCATCATCATCATAATCATCAGCATAGAGACAATATCATCATCATCGTCATCGAGACAATATCATCATCATCATCATCATCATAGAGACAATATCATCATCATCATCATAGAGACAATATCATCATCATTTTCATCGTCATAAAGATAATATAATTATCATCATCATCATCATCATCATCATCATCATAGAGAATATCATCATCATCATCATCATCATCATCATCATCATCATCATCATCATCATAAATAAAGAAAAAGAATCGAGAGAGAAGTAAAGAAAAAAAGAAAGAGAGAAATAAAGGAAAAAAGAAAGAGAGAAATAAAGAAAGAGATAGAGAGAGAAATAAATAAAGAGGGAGTGATAAATATATAGAGTGTAACCTCGGTTCACGAATTTAATAGATCGTTGATTTTGCCATACTAAACTGAGTTTGAAGGAATAGTATTATCAACAATAGTCTTCCTTTTACCAGTATCACTGCTAGCCTTCTTCGGATCTGTATCTAACCAGGGCTAATAAAGAGAAAAAGGCACAATACAATAAAATTGCAAAATAAAAACAGAGCACAACTCACAAATGTATACAACATGGCGGTCGACTCAGAAATGCTTACGTTCGGGTTAACTCGGTCGAGAACCGAAATTTTGTTCGAATTCCGAGGCATTTTCGTATCGAATTTTCTATTCGGAAACCATGTGGGACGTTCGAGAACCGAGGTTGGCCTGTATTATAATTACACGTGGGTTTCGCATACCGTCTGTGCATCCACCGACAATGGTGTCTCATTAATACGTGTCAAGTTTGAAATGGAGTTAAAAATGTATGTCAATCAGTGACACTTGGAATACCCTTCGTAAATGATTAAAGTTAGCTTAACACGTCTACTTGCTTTGTTGTCTGGTAAGTTCAAGCCATTTTCTAACACACGGGGAGGTGCTGAGAATATATCGGACCAAATGACGAAACAAAATACATTTTTATATGCCGTAGACGTAGACGATCATAGCTTTCCGCATGCTTTTGTATATCTTAGGAATATTTGCCTTTTCAGGAGCCCTCTAACTCCCTGTACTACCGCTCTTTTGCACAAGCTCATTAGGTCAGAGATTTCCTCTGCTCACCTTGCCGTTACTATCTCATGCGAGAGTCGAGTTCGACAAACCTCTTTTTTCCATTATGTATTCCAGAAATTTTAATCATTACTTTCTGATTCTAATCCAAGTCCCAAAAACCGCTGCTTTGCGGAACCAAATCCCAAGAGCCCTACACGCAAACCACCAAACAAATGAGATCTAATTGAGCTATGGACCGAAAGGTGTAGAGTGAGTGTGCATGTCAAACATGTTTTCGAGTGGCGTATATAATTATTTCCGAATTTTGATTGATCAGGAATACAGTTCCTTAATGGGCATTTAAATTCGTAAATAATATTTGCCCTATTCAATTATATATATATATATATATATATATATATATATATATATATATATATATATATATATTTAAAATAAAAACAGACCACTTTAAGGTTACATAATATAAATTATTTCATTACAGCTCTTTTAAAGGACCGCGGATCATCAGACTTTACTTCCAAAGGTTTTTCGTTTCAACCTTTGGAAGTAAAGTCTGATGATCCGCGGTCCTTTAAAAGGGCTGTGGTGAAATTATTTATTACATGGAACCTTAAAGTGGTCTGTTTTTATTTAAATTATTAGCTCTGATTTACATTGAGCTCTCTGGATTTTATCCTCCTTGGGACTACCCATACGGATTAACTAGTTTTTCGTAAACTAAATATATATATATATATATATATATATATATATATATATATATATATAGAGAGAGAGAGAGAGAGAGAGAGAGAGAGAGATTTTTTCAGGAAAATAGATTCTTAAGTCCAGTAACTGTTATAATTCTTTCTAATATCAATAGGAATTTCCATACAAAACTTAAGGTAATGCGGAAAGTCAACGTATTGATTACATCTTTATTTTCCGTTCTACTTACATACGTTATCAAATTGAATTGTTGCTACTGTAGTAATCCTTCGAGTGATGCTTTTTTTGTTTGTTCTTTTTTTGTTTTGTTTTATTCTGATTCAGTCTATACGTCCCGATGATATATAGTGTCTGTTCAGACTTAAAGGATTCATTTCCTTGAAGCCGTTTTTAATCAATGATCTGAGAAATACCTTGTGATAATTATGGCCGTTCTGAACGAGTTGGACGTCGTTCATGCTATTCATATGATTGTCCAGATCTGACAAGGGTATTTAACCCAGCGTTAGTCACCTCGGATTTCGGAAAATAGATATTCAACCGGCGCATGTTTCTCACGACAACTGAGCTACAACTGCGCCACATCCCGTGCTACACTTCCTCATTGAGTCAAGAGAATAGTGGGAGGGGACAAAAGAAACAAGTGGGTCAACTAGGAATTACCAGTAATTTAAAAATTTGCGGTTAACTAAACACCCAATCTGACTATCGCAGGTTTAAGAACATGACTCGAGTTCTTACGTTAATATTTATCTATAATGTAGATGCTTCTAATATACCTGTAAGCCTTTTATACCGGTAAATACGATACTTCAACTTGACTGTATGTCGTACTTTTATTGTGCATTGAAATAAAACTTTTAAAAAAGTATCATTCTGTGTTGGTTTAGAACGCTGTTACAAGCATGTGGAGACAGGAGTTGTATAGCTTAGCAGAGATAAAGAAATAATAAAAAAAAAGGCGAGAGGAAACTAATTTTACATCTCCTTCTGTGGGCGGCTTGCGGGCAACTAATAAAAAAAATTACGGCTGGATATGACATGCGCATGAAGCGAAATCTCGCACAAACGCGATTTGACGATATTTCTGTTGTTTAACGTTTTCTCTTATTTAAGCTCAACTGCAATGTTACTTTATGCCTGATCATTGAATTGAAATGGCACTGGCGCGAAGCGAAACAGATAACCAAGAATAAATATCTTAAATAAAGTTCAGAAAGAAAAAAAGAAAAAGAAAATAAAATAAATGAAAGATTAAAAAAAAAACGAGATTCAGTTTTTAGCAGCTTTGGCAAGTCATCAATGAGATCTCAACGTCAAGTAACCAATCAGATACAAGATACTATATCACGTGATCATCCAGAAAGCCGAATACAGAAAAAGGAAGGGGGGAAAAAAAGAGATAGAAAGAATGAGGTTAACAAGAGATTAAATAATGAATAAATGTAAAAGAATAATAATAAAAATAATGCAAACAATCAAACGTAAGAAAGCAGCCGACAATTTTTTTCTCTTGGCTTTCATTTTATGCTTTTTTTAATCAACGTGAACATGCTTTTTTTATGTCAGTCCGTAGCTCTTCTTTCAGCGTTAAATTGCTTCCGCTGTCAAAACAACAATAACAATATTTTTAATAAAGTAACCGTATGAACGAGGAAAGAGCTAGAAATGTTAACATTTATTTTTATCCCCATTTATGTAATTTTCTTGAAGATTAGTTTGCCTATTACACTCACCTTTCTCCATTCGCCAATCCTGCACTATTTCTTATTCTAAGTACTGGCGAGCGCAACGATATACGTCACTCGGTGTCAATATGCAATTATCAATATGTCACTGGCTGTAAATTTAATCAAAATGCGTTCTTCGTCTCACCGTACAAAAAAAAGTGCGATAAATTGTTATTTAAAGTTTAAGAACAGTTTTAAATTATTAAGTTTTCTTTTTGCCTGACAAGAACGATAGATGAAAATTAAAATAAATGTTTGAAGGTAAAAGAAAATCAGTTATGTGCGCCAACTAAATTGCGCGCTTAAATAATATGAACACAAATTTCAGAGCAACGTTTCAATTTTTTTAAATTTTTTTAAAATTTTTTATTTTATATAATACATTTATTCCGCACTTAAATTTGTATACATTTATACAAGATGCGCCTCATATTTGGAAACACATTTTTCTAGCCATAAACAGCAGGAGATGTCATGTTACCGGGCATGCGCGAAATTTTAACATTCTTATTTCTCTTTCAGTTGCTCAATACATTCTGCCTTGTGCCACATCTAAGTTTCGCATAGAAAGTCACTTATGGGCACTTCGACTTGGTGTAATGGTTAGCAAGCTTATCTCGCTAGATCAATTACAAGCCACTAGTGAGTTCGATCATCACTGGGTGCTCCATACTTCTGGCCTTGTACCACATCTAAGTGAAGGTTAGATGTGGCACAAGGTCGAAATTGTTGCGCACTGAGCACTGATCGAAGTTACTAATTATTGGCAGTTCGAGGTGGTGTAATTGTTAGCAAGCTTGTATCGTTAAATCAATTAAGACTAACCAGTAAGTTCGATCCTCATGGAGTACTCCATACTTTTGGCCTTGTGCCACATCTAAGCTTTACTTAGAAAATCCCTTATTGGCACTCCGACAGTCATTCATAATCTAGTCAGACAAGCTTGCTAACTATAACACTACGTCTAGTGCTCCATACATTCGGCCTTGTGCCACATTTAAGATAAGGTTAATATACCAATAAAAGGGCCCTTTTTGTTCCCATTTTCATTAAAACGTCCTTGTTACTCGCATATTCAGTCCATGTTATTCTCAGTATCCTTCTGTAGAACTACATTTCTGTTGCCACAAGTGTCATTTGTGAGAAAACTGTTCGGCCTCCAATGCCATATAAGAATGTAGCTGGATATTACTCTTTTCTAACGAATTTTTACTCCAATTGGCTCATTCGCTTGTTTAAACTCAACGTTGATTCTGATTCCACAGAACTGGGTTGGGTGTGAAAAAGTATTTGTGGTTAACATTCTTTTTTCATTCGGTTTTTCCAGTTACGAGTCCTTTTTTAAAGCTGATCGTTTTGTGTTCATTTTGTTTAGTTCTTTTTTTCGTAACAGATTTAATGTTTAGTATAGAGCTTAGAAAAAATTTGCAGTGTGAGATAGGCAAGAAGTAATGCATGTAGCAACATCAGCACGGCAAAGGGCACTCCTTTAAAGGCAAGGAAATGCAAAAATATTTTAAGTCAAATGATAGCGATTGCTGTATGAGTCGTACGATTTTTTGAATCAAGGACGGGAAACACCGGGTCATGCTGCTAGTATATTTACCTGGATTTAAAAAACTTACCTATTTCCCTACCTGAGGATGATCGTATGAAACGATTGAAAGCTAGTAGTAAAAAAAGACCTGATAAAACCGGAATTTATAAACAAGGATCATACCATTCATTCACGGATTCGAGGTTAATGTATTTTATTATTAAAAATTGTTTGCGAGACTGATTCTTGCCATTTATATCATTAACTTCATTATCTGCCTTTCGTATGAATGATTCACGTAATATATATATATATATATATATATATATATATATATCGACACTCGAAGCGACAGATTGTTTCATGCTAAACGCAATCATCAGGCCTGATATCTAAATTGTTTTCATTGTTTGTTTTTGGTATCTCAAATTCGTAATTTGTATTTTGGTCTCTTCCTTTTACTGGCAACCATACATTTTGTTTTCTTTTTTTTTTTTTTTTGCTTTTCTTCATCACATTCTGTCAGAGTTATTGTAGTTTTTGTTACGTGTCTGTTGTCAACACTATGTAATTTTCATATATTGTGTTGTTAAAACTGTGATCGCCAATAATGAATCTTTGTAAGACTTCGAATTCTTTCGGAATCGCCTTAGTGTTTTGGTTGAATAAGTACGGTGGATTAATCGATCGGATTGAGAATACCATTGCATTCACTTACGTGCTAACACCCTTTGGAAAAAGGTATGAATCCTCTTCTTCATCCTCCAGGTATGGGTAAATAGCAAATAGGACAGACCGGGTTCTGTAGACTTGGATGGCAACCGGTCTACCGCAAACAGAAATGGCAAACTACTGCGGGCAAAAAATCTGCCTCGTCAGTCATGTATCGAAAGATACATGATCGCCTAATCGTGTATCAGGCATGACACATAACTGACTAGGAGGCAGGGATTGAGGAATCGGAGAGCCGAGTTCGGATTCCAGTCGAATCCATTACATTCACTTACGTGCTAATACCCTTAGGAAATGTATGAATCATCTTCTTCTTCCCCAGAGACCGGGTTCTATAGCCTTGGATGGCAACTGGTCTACCACAGAAAGAAATGGCAACCTACTGAGAGAAAAAAAAATCTGCCTTGTCTGTCATGTATCGAAAGATACACGATGGCTTTAAGCGTGTATCAACCGTGGAATGTAACTAATGTCCAACGAAAGATGCGTCCTTGTGTTACAACCCTTTCAATTTTTATATATTTACTGAATTAATTTTCTATGCGTATGCAGGCAGTTTGCTGCCAGTATAGGGTCTGGATTATTCCCAATGTCCTTCCCAATTTTTTTTTTCGTTTCTTAGTAAATAATTATGAAACGAAAAAAGGTTATGACGGTTTATTTATATAAAAAAAAATAGATGTAATATGGAAAATGTGCACTGCTTTAACCTTTCCAAAAGGAAGAAATGGCCGTCAATTTGAATCAGTCTTTTTCAAGGAATAAATCATTTCTTGCAAGATAGAAAGAAAAAAACAGCAGAACCCTATTAGAAGAAAAGAAACCTTAGATCGACAATTTACATCTTGCCAGGGACAAAAAAAAATAAAAAATAAAATAAAATTATCGATTCTGTTGATAACGGGGTACGTGCGGAAGAGATATGCCCCGCTGTGACTGACACTCTGCTTTTGATAGATTCGGAGATCAAACAGTTGCGGTCGGAAACAAGGTCGGAATTAAAAGTAGGAGGATGCTGAATTGAGAAAAGGAATGAGGGGCTGAAATTCTGTGATGTGAAAAACAAAAGGATAAATGCAAATTTAACAAGGGACAACAGACGAGTGAGTAATGTACATTGACATGACAACTTGCTGCAATTAGAAGTTGCATTGAAAATCACTTAGATATTGGCACAAGGCCATCGATTGGTATGGTAATAAAATTCTAATTTTGAAAAGAAATTCTTATTAATTTTATGATATATATATATATATATATATATATATATATATATATATATATATATATATCCATGGGTTTGTGCCTTTTCTATAAATAATATCCTAGTAATTGTTCCGAAGAAATTTCCACTATGGCAGTGGTTTCCAACCGATTTTGGGCCATACCACAGTTTGGCATTTCTAAACTTCTGGGGACCCCCCACCGTAATATTTAATTCTTACATATTCTGAATTTTAGTGCAATTCACGTGAAGGAAGCTTAAATGGCCATGAACTTGGTCTCTAAACAAGCCCCCAAAGAACATGGCGTCCCTGAAAGAGAAAAATTGAAAAAATAAAAAAACAAAAAGATAGTTAAATATATAGTTTCAAAACATATAAGAGAACCGATTGGCAAAAATATAAAATATTTGAATGGAAGCTTATTCTGTGACATACTTTGATAATTTTAATGATACCAAATGAAATTTGAGCTCATCACAAAATGACTGTCAGTGAGAACCTTGCGCGTCAGATCTGCTACAAATAGATTTTATATACGGCACCAATTTAGTCAGCTTAAGCCTCGAGTCTCCTAACTTAGGGATATCCAGTCGATTCCTTTTCTTCAGTACCAAATCATTTACAGCACATATATAACTAAATATGAAGATGGAAATGGTAACAACAAATTTCTTGCAACGGTGGTTGAATTTGAGTATTTAGTTACTGTCTCATCACTCCTTTTATATTGAATAAAGTTTTAACAGACTCATCATTTTACATCTCTGAGACTTCTTCTTGGTCCTGCATCGAAACATCAGAAATATCTACTAGCATTGGCTGCATCATCCATGTTGGAAAAGGGTGCACATCCTACGCATGCCCATCAAAATATTACCATGCCCCACCAGTGGGGCGAATTATTGCTCTATGGTTCTTAGACTTTATGAACTTAGGCGTAGTACTAAATTGGTCTCTTCCTTTTACAGTTCTTTTTTTAAATCGGTTATCCCCCCCCAAAGAAAGGCAGTAATGTCATTAAAACAGAAGGGGTTACAGGATGTGGAAGAATTAGGAACAGAAACATTAATGAGCGGGAAGAGAAAAGACTAATCAGGTGGACAGTAGATAGAGTCTGACATTGCATTTAAATTTTTACCGATTAAACTTAGCTGGAAAGCATGGAGTTCCACAAGCGGGAAGTGCGAGAGAAGAAACTGTTAGCATAGAACTTGCGGCTACATCTAGCCAGCCCAATTGTAAATTGGTGAGATCTCGACGCCAGAAATGGATAGCTGTAATGGCACATGCGGATCTTTCAACTTTAATATGCGGCACGTGGGAATATGTTGATTGAGCACCTTTTTTCATTAACACTTAAAATAAGAGGTAAATTTTTAAAAAATTCTAGCTTTTATAAGTGTTATGGTATTTTACCCACGCACGCATCTATAATTAGGAGCAGGTACTGCCTTTTGGAGAGGGAATTTTCCAGCAGTCAGCTCTGACAGTCGCACCGAACACTCGTTTGTCTATGTTTATATTACTGTTTCTGTTAATGTATTTGTTTAACTCAATTCCTCTCTTGTGTCTTTATTTCTGGCCCTAACAAGGCCACAATAGTAAGTATTTACTGGGTATGAACTGAGACCCCATTTTGATCAAAAAAGTTTAATGTTCATGTTTAGTAAGAACATCTGAGAATTTAAATCCTAATGCTAGATCTCTGTGAGGCATTGTTCTTTAAGACTGGAGCAAGGAATGGTGAGAGGCAGAGGATTAAAGAATTTTCCGGGTAGCAAGGCTTACAGAGAAATATCAGAATATTGAAATATTGGATGTTCCGGGAGAGGGAGAGTGGTTATATCTGTTTCTTCTATCGCACTTCTCACTTGTGGAACTCCCTTCAGCCTTCTTGCTTCCAAGTCAACTGTGATCGTCAAAAATTTAAATGCAATGTCAATCGTTAACTTCTGTCTTCACAAACACTTGTTCGCCTTCTCTCCTTTATATATTTTCCTCATATTCTCTAATACTCAGTAACACTTTGCGTCTTAGTGACTATATTACCTTTCTTTGGCTGGAATGATTAAAAAAAATAGTGAACAAGTTTTTGAAAAAGGGCAAAGTGAATAGTGTACAGTATAATTACAGTAAAAAGAAAACCTCGAATCTGATACATTAGTGCAATCCTCCGAAGGGCCACAATTAGATTCGTACTTCTTAAGCTTTTTTTGGTTTAGGGACCACTATAAGGACTTACCTTCATAGATAACGCAGATAGCAACTCACGAGCTGATTGGTCTTTCATAATACTTGAAAGAACATTTTATCCGTACTCCCCCCTTATACACACTCTTCAACCAGCCACGGTTGAAAGAAATGGTGGTCAGTTTATCCATACCAGGATATGGGGAGATAATCAAGCCGTTATAAACCGCAGAAAATAATAATTATCGCTTGCTCTTATGGAGTGGCAAAAGATGGCGGTCGCGCAGAGAATGATGAAACACGTTTAAATTGTAAACATGGACGGAACAACAAGTCAAAGCGACGCCTAGCGGTCGGTACTCTAAGTAGTGGCTGGGTGTGTGTTCTTTGAAGTAGTGGCAGGATTCATTTTCTTTTATTTCTTTCACTCTGAAACTGTTGTTTCGGGCAGACACCTACAGTCTGATTTTTTTTCATAACACTTGTACGAACACTATTTACATTATTCGGACTATTGTCCTCATCTTTGTCGCCATATTTATTACAACGTTTCGGCCGTTGTGCGCTCCGGCCTTCTTCAGGTGGTTCGAATATCGAATTGAACCCTTTATTTTCTCAAGAACACATGGCACAGTGGATAAAGGCGTTAGTTAGATCCAGTGACAGGGCCCAAAGCGTGTGAGTTCAATACCCGGTTAAGGCAGTGGAGAACTTGCAGAGGGGAATTAACAAGAGATAACTGACAACTGACACCCGTTAAACATGGCACGTGGAACTAGAACAGTCTACCCCAGTGAGAGAAATAAAGGGTTCAGTGCGACATTCCAAACACCTGATGAAGGCCGGAGCGTACAACGACCGAAACATTGTAATAAATTTGGCGACAAAGATGAGGACAATAGTCCGAATAATGTAAATAGTGTACATAATACCTCATCTCAGAAATATAGACAAATACTTGTACGAACATTCGGCAGAAGAGATCAAGTGAGAGCAATTATCTCATTAGACCAGAACCTTCCTCACTATTCTGGTTGATTCTGACAACTGACACGGAAAGAAAATTACAGTACTTCCTAGTAAGATTGTTAAAAAGCAGGCGGTAAAAATTACTAAGCGTCAACTCCAATAAGTATGGTAACGCGAGTTGTAAATTGAAGTTGTCAAAATCAAGCCAGCACAGGGGGTTATATATCTGTGAAATGTTTTAACAGACAATGAAAAGTGTAACACTGAAAGACGAACACTCATTGGACTAAGCATTTCAAGAGCTAAGCAAATTGCTAGGGAACAGGAAATTCTTGTCAGAAACAAAGAAAAGAGTGTTGGGTTGCTATGTGATATCCGTCAGTGAATGGTGGACAATATTTCCACGAATGAGGAAAAAAAAACGGGAGGCAACAGAAAACAAAGCTTTTTAGTCGGATGGCTCAACAATCGCTTTGGGTGGAACAGGCGGTTACCTTTAGCCTTTGCAGATAGTAATCGGCCTTTCCGCATCATATATATATATATATATATATATATATATATATATATATATATATATATATATATATATATATATATATATATTATGTATGCATATATATCGAAGCTGTTCATGACAGGGTGCGTGGAAAACTTAAATCTTTAACAATGGCGCTAATTATCGTATTTAACGGCATATAAGGCGCATTTTTTTTACTGAAAATATCATTTACAATTCCCCTGCGTCCTATACGCCATATGTAGGTTTATGTAGGTACCTGGCAACTTCTATTAGCTTAGACTTTAGAGTAAGTTTCATATACCCATTGTCATTATTTAAAAGGATATTATGCAGAATAAAAGTGTTATCATTGATAATATTCATTATATTAATTTCATCATGTTTAATATTAGTACTTTGTTTCACTAAAATTATATGCAATAAATTCAAATTACATATTTGTAAAATATATTTGTTTCATTAATATTTTTCTTGCGATAACTTCCGGTTGCATTGGTATAAATACAATCAGATTTTTTATAACCTAATTATTCCACTAAGACGTTTACAAGACGCAGGTTTTACAGATCATATAAAGGATATAATAAAGTTTTTATAGTGTTCTTTTTCCCTATAATGGCTTGTTTAACCGAAATAATACCTCATAAATATAGCCTAGGCTGTACGATTTACTAATAATTTTATTAGGTTGGTGCAAAAATAATGTCGTTTTTTGACATGATCTTGAACGTCAAAAAACGACATTATTTTTGCACCAACCTAATATTAATTTTACTAATTACTGATTTTTTCTTAATTTGCCTTGCTGAAATTGCAGTGCGTCTTATACACCCATGCGTCTTATATGCCGTCAAATACGCCTTAATATGCCTTCATTAAAAAAAACTACAGCAGCGACAATATTTATACATATTTATAGTAAAATTACCAACGATACATTTTAATATTCCACTAAGACGTTTACAAGACGCGGGTTATACAGTGCATATAAAGGATGTAATAAAGTTTTTATATAGATTGTATTCTTTTTTGTATTACTTTTCGTTAAAATGTAATAATGGCTTGTTTAAGCAAAATAGTACCTCATAAATCTAGTCTTGGCTGTATTATTTACTAATAATTTTACTAAGTTTATTAATTACTAATTTTTTCATGATTTGCGCAGCTGAAATTGGGATGCGTCTTATATGCCGTCAAATACGCTAACTTCCTAGGGTTCTTATCGATAAATTTCAGCACCTTTCGTACACATGTGTGCGTTCTGGTCGTATTAGCCCCGCTAGACAAGGTTTTATGTTTGGCTAATGCTTTCGAATCCCTGTCAGGGGGGCTTCCGGCTCTTTGCGAGATTTGACAAGTGACGACCGTGCAAGTTTCAGGAAGCGAGCACGTTCTAAACCACTACGCCCCGCCTTTAAGGCAATGAGTACAGCATTCATTTTCATCTGCTTGTTTAGCTTGATGCTTATCAACATTTATTGGAACGGAAATTATAATCAGAACAAGTTAGAGTGATTAAAAGAAAGAACTGAGCAACCCAGTGATGCGATTAATCAGCAAAAGGCTTTCAAAGAAGACGTCAGTGAGCCACAGGACCGAATGAAGGAATCTAAACTAATCACGTTAAGTACAACTATTAATTACGTTGCATCGAATACGTATATATATATATATATATATATATATATATCAATGATTCGTTATCATATATATATATCAATGACTAATTGTAATACATATGGTATAATATGACAATTGGAAAGATCTTACATTTTGCCGACACGTTTCGTCTTCCGACTTTTTCAAGGCAAAAATGAAACAGAAATATCTCTGTTGTTATCACTTTTATAGTTACATTAAAATATCCAAATATAAAAAGATAGGCGCTTCTGTCCAAGGCTTTTTTCTGGTTAATGTAAATTACCTTTATAGTAAGAGATTTTTTTTTCCCATGTCGACAATGCAGTTAAATTCCCAGATCAATTCTAGGGAGAAGACAGATTGGTATAAAATGACAAAAAATTTTATACCAATCTGTCTTCTCCCGAGAATTGATCTGGGAATTTAAATGTATTGTAATATATATATATATATATATATATATATATATATATATATATATATATATATATATATATGTATATATATTATAATGAATCATTGATATATATATATATATATATATATATATATATATATATATATATATATATATATATATATGTGTGAGGTCAGGTGATCATGATTGTAACTCATTCATTAATGGATCGTCTTGATGTTATAATACGGCACAGAGTCTTATTTCTAGGTGTACAGATTTCCTTTGCTCTCGCCCTCTATCAAAGCGCTCACAACACTCTCTAACTTCTCCTTATAGTCAGCAGCATTTATGTAGGTTTATGTATGTACCTGGGAAGGTACCTACATAAACCTACATAAATAGGAGGCACGGTGGAGTAATGGATAACGGCTTGGATTGAGGAATCGGAGAGCCGAGTTCGAATTCCAGTCGATTCCATTACATTCACTTACGTTCACTTACTTGGGAAAGGTGTGAATCCTCTTCTTCTCCCTCCAACTATGGGTAAATAGCAGGACAGACTGGGTTCTATAGCCTTGGATGGCAACTGGTCTAGGAGAAGGACAACTCTGAATTCAAAACCTGCGGAGGGTCGTTTGGGGACCTTGTGGCATCCGTTGCACCAGGTCCCTGTATTCGTCCCTCCAAAAAGTGTGGATGGCCCTGCACAAAGCCTTCACCACTATAATCAACTCCTGTGTGGCTGTCGGGCTTTCAGTTTCTGGGAACTGATCTGTCTGACCCTCATACGTCGAGTTCGACGGGAGAGTCCATCATATATATATATAAATGAATCATTATAATATATATCATACATATATATATAACTATATATATCAATGATACATTGTAATATAAATTGAACTGCACCACATAATTGATATATATATATATATATATATATATATATATATATATATGTGTGTGTGTGTGTGTGTGTGTGTGTGTGTGTGTGCATTATGAAATGGACAAAGTCCGACATTTACTTAAATACTTGTATCTATAAAAAGAATGTTAAACATAAAAATGTCTTTAAATAATTGTCGGACTTTGTCCATTTCATAATGTGTGACGTCATTTGTTTACATTTGATACGCCATGAGCAGTTATGAATGTACGTGAGAGATTCTTGGAAGATTAAAGTTTATAAGCAGTAAATTTGACCTTTAATTTTCTATCATTTTGTATGGATGGTTCATTGTAGTATATATATATATATATATATATATATATATATATATATATATATATATAGTGGACCCTTGTTTCGCGAATTTAATTCGTTCATGAGGCCCGTTCGTAACCCGAAATGTTCTTACACCGAAACTATTTTTCCAATAGGAATCAATGTAAAATGGATTAATTCGTTCCTGGTCCCAAGATGATTGCTTATTTAAATTTTAATAACAGTCCTTTGTGTACAGGTTTATACACGAAACTAATGAAAATCACACAATACATAAAACTAATGAAAATCATTAAAGCTAACAGATAAAATATAGATGAACACTTCAATTTTAGCGTACTTGTATGCAGGAGATGTTATTGTTTGGAAAGAGAAAAGGAAGACATGATCGTCTCTTTATTTATAAGAATAGTAAAGATTGTTGATTTTGCCATGAGAAACTGAGTAGAAAGAGACAAGATCATCATCATCATCATCATAGAGACAAGATCATCATCATCATCATAGAGACAATATCAACAACAATTGTTATTCTCGTAACTCATCTTTTTCCTTTACCAGTATCACTGCTAGGTGTCTTTGGAGCCATGACTGAGGATAAATAAAGATAAAAAAAAGGCACATTACAATAAAATTGGAAAAGAAAAACGGCACAACACACGAATGTATATAACATGGCGGTCGACTCAGAAATTATTCCGTTCGGGTTAACTTGGTTCGGCTCGGCTCGACTCGGCTCGACTCGGCTCGGCTCGGCTCGGTTCGGCTCGGCTCGGTTCGGCAATGTTGTTCGAGAACCGGAATTTTTCTTCTATACCTGAGGCATTTTCATCTCGAATATTCTGTTCGAAAACCGATTTATTCGACATGTGAGACCTTCGAGAATATATATATATATATATATATATATATATATATATATATACAGAGAGAGAGAGAGAGAGACATATATATATATATATATATATATATATATATATATATATATATATATATATATATATATATATATGAAGAAATATAGTTTAAAGGTATGTTATATTATTGGGATAAACTGCTCAATATCAGATAGAGAGCGTATGTAAATATAAAATGGCGACAGGCTTTTTCATATAGACGCAATTGTCAGGCGGCCTGACCATTGCGTCTAGCATGAAACAGCCTGTCGCGTCTGAGTGTTGACTTCAATATTCACTTTTATATTTTATATATATATATATATATATATATATATATATATATATATATATATATATATATATATATATGTATTCTATCTCTCTTCTATCTATAATATATATAAAACTGACTCTGTGTCTGTGTGTGTGTATGTTCGCGAACTACTCGAGAACCATAAGGCATATTTCCACCAAATTTGGAACATAGATTGTACTTGATACTAGATATGTCTGGGCAAAAGAATTAGTCATTTCTCAAAGATCAATAACCAATAATAGATAAATATAATGTTTAAATGGGAATTTCCATTAGTTTGGTTGTTTTTAAACTTTCAGACTTGAAGTCTAAACCCTGAGGCCAATTTTAATGGAACTTGATAAGTGTATGCAACTTACTGTCTCGCTTATTATTCGCTATATTGATTTTCGTTTCTCTCGACACTGGGGCCCCAAGGGTGCCAAAAGGGGACCCCCCCAAAATTCAAATTGCTTCGATTTTGATGAAATTTTGCACGTTTGTTACACTCTTACAATGAGATAGAAATCGGTTGTCAAATTTTTAAAAATGCATGAGGGGACCCCCAGGATGACCCTATAACCCCCTTCATGCCTCAATTGCCTTTCAAGTGTATTTTGTAGCAGTATTTTTTAATATATTTATAGTATCTTCTGTGCTTCTGTAAAAAACAACTTTCTCCTGTTATAAATGTTTTCACACTTCATGTCATTATAATTTTTCGCCATATAATAGTAAGATAGTAAAATCGACCTTGCTAACCAGACGCTGCTCTGTGGCCGAAAGGTTAACGCACATCACGCGAAATGATAGGTTCCGTATAGGATACAGGTTCGATTCAAGAGCGAAAATTTTCTATGAAAATTTCTCGGACATTCAAGCCGGTAAATGTTATTTAATACTGTTTATTATAAAACAGAGCATTTGCTTAAATACTTGTATCTATAAAAAGAACGTTAAACATAATATTTTATAAATGTCTTTTTTTTTTTTTTTTTTTTTTTTTTTTTTTTTTTTATATATATATATATATATATATATATATATATATATATATATATATATATATATATATATATATATATATTGCTGTTCGATAAAAGTGACTCAACTGTTTTTTTTTACTAAATGTTCTCTTCTCCGATGAAACGAAAGTTGAGCTAAATTCAAAGGATAAGCGATCTAAAATCCGAAGAAGAAGCTTTGAAAGCTCTTTGAATTTAGCAGTAAGTGCTGTCAAGCGTCCGTTCAGTATAATGTTCTGGTGATACTTTTCTTTTCATGGAACTGGTTTCTTAAAACCTACTGAAAAGACCCTCAGGAGCGAGCAGTACAAGGGAATTTTAGAGTCTTGGATGCTCCCTTCTGCTGAAAGGGTGCAAATCGACCCTACCAGGCTCATTTTTATGCTCCCTGTCACAAATCAAAATTGATGAAGGGATACTTTGATGAGAAGCAGGTGAGTGTTATGACTTGGCCGCCCCAATCTCCTGACCTCAACCCCATAGAAAACTTATGGAGCATTATAAAGTACAGGCTCTCGAGAAAGCAGTTGAGCAACAAAGAGGATTTGATTGTGAATTTCATATCCGAATGGAATTCAATGCTTGGAGATGAGATTTGCCAGAACCTAATGAAGTCAATGCCAAAAAGGGTTGAAAAGGTTATTCAAAATAAAAGAGGACCCACAGATTATTAAATATTTCGAACTATATTACCTATTATAAATAAATTATACCTCTATTATTCTTTATTTAAAGCTGTTCGGTTATGTTTCTATTGATTACTAGTTGCAGGAAATAAGTGAGTCACTTTTTTTGCACGGATTATTCTGAGGACTATCTTTAGGCGGACTATTCTTCTGCTGAGTATCCCCCAGCGGACTATTCTTCTACGGACTATGTCTAGCCGGATTATTCTTCTGCGGATTATCCTTCGGGGGACTATCCATAGCTCGACCATTATTCTGCAGACTGTGCTTAGGCGGACTGTTCTTCCACGGATATGGTTAGCATGACTATTCTTCTTTGAACTATCCTTAGCCGTGCTATTCTTCTGAGGACTATCTTTAGGCGGATTATTCTGCGGACTATCCTTAGGTGGACTATCCTTAGGCGGACTATTCTTCTGCTGAGTATCCTTCAGCGGACTATTCTTCTACGGACTATGCCTAGCCGGACTATTCTTCTGCGGATTATCCTAAAGTGAACTATTCTTCTTCGGTTTATACTTAGGCGGACTATTCTGAGGACTGTCCTTAGGTGGACTATCGTTTAGCAGACTATCCTTCTCCGGACTAGGCTTAGACGGACTATTCTTCTGTGGAATATCCTTAGGCGGACTATTCTTCTGCGGATTATTCTTAGGTGGACTATTCTTCTTTGGTCTATCCTTAGCTGGACCATTGTTCTTCAGACTATCCTTAGGCGGACTATTCATCTGCGGACTATCCTTAGCCTGACTAATCTTCTGCGGGTTATTCTTAGCTGGACCATTGTTCTGCAGACTGTCCTTAGGTGGACTATCTTTCTGCGGACTATTCTTCGGCGGCCTCTAGGAAAACCCTTTTATTGGCCGATATTTTCCTCAAATTTTAATGAATTTAATAACTGTGTCTCTCACTCCTTTCCGAACTTTTTGCTATAGTCCTACTGAGATTGGGAACCCTTAGTGCAACCAGACAATCATTTGTAAGGTCAGCAAGGTCTATTCTAAATCCTCTACATTGAAGGTAAGAAAACCCGAGAGAATAAAAAAAATATATACTTATCAACAATATCTGGATGTCTTTTTCTTTAATCTTATGAGAAATAAATTTGACAACTTGTCCGGGAAATCGGAAATAAACATCGAGATTTATATTATGTACATTAAAAAAAAACAGCATTGATAAGAACATTAGAGGAGTGATTACTTGTTTCTAACATTTACTGGAGGTGGAGAGGCAACTGAGATTCGATAAAATGAACTCAGAGATGAGGAAATGGAAAGTTTTCTTACAAGGGATAAATTTGGTGACTGAGATTAGCCTGGTGGTTTAGTTGAGCTGGCATATACATTACACACACAACGGAAATGAAGATTTTTTTTTCTCAGAAGAGAAGAAATAAATTTGACAATATATTCTTATAGAAGGACTTCACGAGGTGACAGATTAACACAACAAAAAAAATGAGGTTTTTTATTTTTTTCGTGACGAGAGGGGGAATAGGGTTAATTTCATATTGAAATGAAGTGGCTTCATGAAGTGAAGTGAGTTCGCGTAAGTAAAAAAAATGAACGAATACACACAAAAGAAATTCGTATTAAAAAAAATTTCAATGAAGTTTGTTTTGGGTTTTTTTTTGCGGAGGAGGAGGGTCATCCGTAACGCCACTAAGTCAAAAGGGGTTACTGCCTGTGAAAGATTTAGAAATAAAGAATCATTATTGAGGAGCAAGAATAATAGAAAACTAATAAATCTAAAAATCAACCATTCGCCCTTGCATGGGATATTGCTGCCATTTATGATCTGGAGCCCCTTCTGTTTGTCTCAATGTTCTTGATAAAATCCAGAGACGGATATGCAATGTAATTGTCCCTGATCTGGCATCTCGTCTGCAGTCGCTCTCTCACAGACGTGCTGTCGCCTCCCTCTGTCTTTTTATCAAATAATTTCATAGTAACTGCTCCGATGAGCTGCTTTCGCTGGCTCCCAAACTTCCATGAATTTAAACGTTCTACTAGGCCGGCATCTCGCTCACACCCTTTCACTGTCGAAAGTGTTAAATGTCACCGTCTCTTCTACTCTAATAGACTGACTGAAATTTGAGAGAAGTTTATTTTTTACGGGGTGGGGGGATCATTTTTTGTTGTTGTGTTAATCTGTCACCTCGTGAACTTCTTCCATAAGAATATATTTTCTCTGAACAGAGGAAAGCAGCGATTAGCATGATCTTGAATTGTAGAACAAGGTTTGGGAGAAATAACAAAAAAAAAGAGAAAAATATATGTATAAGACCTAAGAGCCACTCGAGGTAGAGGGTAACAGATTAAGCTGTACTAGTCCTGAATATGACAGTGAGCTAGGATTTTTTTTACTTCTTGCCTGTGGAACTCCCTCCCTTTTCCTGTTTCCTATAATCTCCAACTATTCAAATGTAATGTCAATCGACGTCTCCAGATGCCTTAATCTATACCCTATCCTTCTCTTCATCCTTCCTGTATCACTCCTATTTGCTCTCGCTCCAACTCTCTCTGACCTCTTGCATCCTGTGGCCTCCCGCCTTGCTTGGGGTGAAACGCTTTAAAAAAAAATCTGATAGAAAGGAGATAACCACTGGCATTACATTTAAATTTTTGAAGCTCAAAGTTGTCTGGAAAGCGATGAGTCGGCAGAGATTTCCAGAAGAGAGATGCGCGATAGAAGAAACTGTTAGCATAGAACTTACGGCTACATCTAGCTATTCCAACTGCAAATTGATGAAACTTTGTTACCAGTCTAGTACAGCACTTAAATTCATAAAGTTTAGGTACCACATTGAAAGGTACTCTCGAACTGTTACCATGTAAACGCCGAATTGTCTATCATTTACCTTTCTCGCAGATTTTTATCGGCGTATATTTAGTCAATTCTAGACAGAGAGCATTAGGATTCGCACCGATGCACTTCTTGCTTCTGGTTCTCTCTGCCGGCTCAAGGCATTCCAGCCAACATTGCTCTTCAAAAATTTAATGTCAGTCGTTATCTCCTTTCTACCTGATTAAACCTTTTTATTTTTTTCGCTCCTCAATAATGGTTCTGTTTCTTAATTCTTTCAAACCCAGTAACCCCTTTTTGTCGTAGCGGCTTTTCAGATGACCCCCCCAACGAAAAAAATAAACTTCTCTCAAACCTCTTTCTAATTTTCTTTTGTGTGCGTTCGTTGTTTTTTTGTTTTTTTTTGTCTTCACGAAATCTCTTCATGCATGCACTTGGAAACTACTTTACGGCGTTGGGAATGTGACTGAGGCAAGGACCCCTTAATATTGCCGATCGTCTCCGGATGCTGGACAATCTCCTCAAAGAAGACGAAGAGACTTTTGAAGCAGCAGAAATGTAGGTCGACAGAAAGATGTCGGCCGAACACGTGAGCAACGACGAGGTTTGTGAGAAAGTGGAAACAAAAAAAAAAAATAAAGAAAAATTATACTTGACATCAGGAAGAAACAGTTAGAACTTCTGGGGCACGTAATGAGGGCTTGGAAAATCTGATACTCACGGGAAAGGGGAACAGATGAAAGCAGCGATTAACATGAGCTTGGATTGTAGAACAAGGTTTGGGAGAAATAACCAAAAAAGAGAAAACTTATCAAGAAGATGTGGAAGGCTATGGTCGCCTACGTCTTGAAGGGATACGGAATATCAAAGAACGATCGTTTGAAGTTTGAAACTCGGACATGTATATGATATCCTTTTAGATGACCAGTTCTGGATAGTTTCGCTCGGAAAGTTATTGGAATCTTGTTATCGCAAATGATCGTGAATTCGTGATCGCCGACGCTCTCACGGAATTGGCTACGTCGTTGTTGGTATTTCACGCTCAATTTGTGCGTAATTCGGTTCCGCATTTCAATAATGTTCTCGGGGCAAAGTAGATTGGTTTCTCACTTTCATCCGTCATAATGTGCGATAACATGTCATCAACGCCAACCGGAGAAATATCAACGGCCGTGTAAGTCGGTCCATTCCCGCGATTCACATGCACTAAAATCTCGGCGGACATTAACGTCTATTTCGATTGTTCAAAGCGCAAATGTAACACCTCATGCAAAAGCGAGCCGTGTACGAACTGACATTGTTCAAATAACGGTTATAACGGCTACGCTATTCTGACAATAGGTGGGGGCCCTAATGCTCTCTGTCTAGCATTGACTAAATACATGCCGACAAGACTCGGCGAGAAAGGTAAATGATAGAGAATACGACGTTTTTTTGGACCATATCCAAAAAAAAACGCCGAATTACCAAAGTTACGTATTTATAAATTTTAAAACAAAATTTGTTTAGCTTGCCTTGCAACCTCTCCAACCCTCAGAATGAAAAATTACAAAAAATCATTGATATTCGAGGAACTTACTAGGATTTTTTTACAATTTAAAAATAAAGAAGAAAAATCCCTCTTTCGAGCGCGAATGTGGATCGTACACTTAGAAATAGAGATCCCAATTCGCCCAACATTTGGAGCGAGTTGAAAGGTCAACCCGACTTGAGTGCAACTGAATGGCATCGCACCGGGAGAATTTGGTGTGAATTTCGGTAAATGTAGTCTTTTAATTTTGGGGTGAATTAACAGAAAAGATCCCATTTCACAAACGATATGTATTTTTTAACAACGATGTTCGGCCTGTACAAGACCTAAGAGACACTCGAGGTTGAGGGTAACAGATTAAGCGGTACTAGTTCTGAATATGAAAATGAACTACATCTGATAGCAAGGCCTAGGATCAGGAGACTGGAGGTTTTGAGGAGCACAAAACTACCCCTTAATTTCTGTTTTTCCCAGGTCCACCCTGACTTGGGTGCCAGCAACTGTTAATTAATGAACATTCGGTAGTTAGGCCTTTGATCGGGTGGTTTTGAGGAGCCTGGAAGCTCCACTTAATTGCTGTTTTTCCCAGGTCAACCCTAACCCGGGGTGGCAGCATCTGTTACGGTGCCAGCTGTGGGCAACACTTCACCTCCAAACTGGGGTCAAAACACTATGAAAGTATAAACATTTTTATAGTAAAAATAATATAGTTAAAAATATTTACCATAAATACGTTTTTGTATTAAAAAAAATTACCAGCAATACGTTTTTGTAAAAATAAATTTTGGCATTAAATGACCCATAAAGTGTTTATATACCGCTAAACATACAAACAGGCAAGCAAACAATAACGTTCCTTGTAGGGGAAAAAATCATGATCTCTTTCTGTTTTTGGTTGCTAAATCCATTTTCCTCAATGCAAATCTGCCCCAAAGATGTCTCCAAGTAGGTTAAATGCAACTTTTAAGTCATTTTCTACAAACCAGATATCAAAACACTTATTTTATTTTAATTTTAAAAAAAAGAACAATACCTGACTATATTTCTAAGATGAGGCTTTGTAATTTACTTTGTTCGGACTGTTGTCCCCATCTTTATTGTTAAATTCACAACCTTTCGGCCTTCTTCAGGTGATTGTAATTGAGAACTGAACCTTTTATTTGGCATGTATTCCCTGGTGTTTCAGTTATCTCCCTCTAGCTCACTAATGCCATAGACAGGTATTAAACTCTCACATCTTTGGGTCAAGTCACTGGATCCAACCAACGTTTTTATCCGCAGGGCCATGTGTCCTCGAGGGCATTAGTGTTTGAATTTTTGGTTCTTATACATTTAATGTCACTGTATCCTTTTTTTACCAGAGCTCATATTGCAATTTTCGTTGTTATTATTGCTTTTTCTCTAGCACTCCTTATTACGGGTTCCCGGGGCCGGGAGGTGCTGCCTCCGCCAGTCGCGGCCACCCGGTGTTCGTTCGCCGTCGCCGGACCAGCGTGGTGCGCCTCGGCAGTGTTGGTCGACGTATAAAGTTTGAACGAGCTAAGTGCCGACTTCGTAATCTCGCGTGACCACCGCCCGCCGGGGCCGGGACGTGCTGCCTCAGTCAGTCGAGGCCACCCGGTGTTCGTTCGCCGTCGCCGGACCAGCACAGTGCGCCTCGGCAGTGGTCCGCGTCGAAAGTTTGAACGAGCTGTGGGCCGACTTTGGATTTTGTGGAAAAAATCGGAAAAATCAAATTCGATAAAGCAATTACTGATATTGATTGTTACTTGTGGATCAATTCCAACTTTTCTGAACACATTTCGTATTGAATTGTATTCATTTCTATGCTTGGTCGGTTCAGGAGATTTTTGTGACCTAGCATATGTGTTGATTCCTTAAGTTTTCGTATTTTCCAGTGATGTTCTCTGTCTTTTATTTCAACCTCATTCCATCGGGGCGGTGATCTCCCTTTTCCCTCTATATGTGTTCAGCTATGCTTGATTTTTCTATTTCCCCTCGTGTTAGTTGAATACCCGGCTATGTCAGTGGTGAACAAACACTTAGAGACTTGAGTTAAAGGGAGATAACTGAGACATTCAGACGAGGCATGACATGTGGAACTAGAACAATCTATCCCGGTGGATGAAATAAAGGGTTCAGTTCGACATTCCAATCACCTGAAGAAGGCCGGAGCATACAACGGCCAAAACGTTGTGAACATGACAATAAACCTGAGGACAACAGTTCGAACAATCTAAATAATGTAAATTAAAAAAAAAAAAGCAAAATGCTTTGTTTTAATCTTTCTCTTAAGTAGAAATAAAATTAATACATTTCCATGATTGAGTTGGAAATCATTCACGGGTTTCAAAAACCACAAGTGTCAACTTGGTTCTCTTGATTTAACCCAATGTAAAGACATCGATATTCCTATGAAAGAATACATTTCTTTTTTTGGATGCATAAAGCAAAGTTAAAAAAAGTTAGTTTTTTTATTTTTAATTGATATTACTTTACACTTTCCCATTATTATACTCCGTTGCAATTATATCTCTTTCTGGTTCATTCTGCATGCCAGCCGGATGTGAACGCCACGAAGGCAGTGAAAAAAATAAAAAAGTCGTTTTCTGCGCATAGGCTCCGATCATCACATCCGGCCCATAAAGCAAGTCCATACAAGGAAAGCGATACTTGCCAATTACGAACGTTCACGTCAAAAAGGAGATGTCCCTGGGAACTGCCACATCAGCTTAAAAGCAGGTCTCCCATAAGCACCTTACTACGAATCGACCCACCACCACAACCAATACGTGTGAACGGTCATACCCTGTGATCAAACAAACACAAGAAATAGGTTATCTTCTCTCTCTATCCTTACACCTGATTGCCATCCTGACAATTACCAACAGAAATTGACATTTTACCGATTTCCGACAATTCTGTAAAAAACCCTATTTATAAAAAAATACACGCTGTTTAAAAATCTAATCCTCGTTATTCCTTTCCTTTCGTAGCCAAATGCTTATTATAACACCAAGAAAAATAGATCTATATACGAGTGGAACCCAATGTTAGCACATAGAAATGAATAGCTGTACTGTATGCTACAATGTGCAGTTGGTGTAATGGATAATGTCTCGAAACTGTCAATTCTTTTCGACAAAAGTTCAAAGGTCTTCAATAAGTGTATATATCAAAATTTAATCCGCTATTATACAAGTAGTGTGTATAATTGTTATAATATTAATAAAAAAAATTAAAGTGGGAAAGTGGGAGAGGTGGTGAAATGGAGTCACTATTATATTTAGGAGGTATGTTGGAGTAATGGATTGAGGAATGGGAGAGCCGAGTTCGAATTCCAGTCAAATCCATTACATTCACTTACGTGCTAATACCATAGGGAAAATTATGAATCCTCTTCTCCTCTGCCTAGCTATGGGTAAATAGTAGCACAAACTAGGATCTCTCGCCTTGGATGACAACTGGTCTACTACGAAAAGAATTGGCAACCTACTGCGGGAAAAAAATCTGCCTCGTCAGTCATGTATCTTTCGATACATGATCGCCTAAGCGTGTATCAAACATGGCATATAACTGACTAGGAGGCACGGATTGAGGAATCAGAGAGCTGAGTTCGATTTCCAGTCGAATCTATTACGTTCACTTACGTGCTAATACTCTTGGGAAAAGTATGAATCCTCTTCTTCTCCCACACCAGCTATAGGTAAATAGCAGGACAGACCTGGTTTTATAGCCTTGGATGGCAACTGGTCTACCGCGAAAGATAATCTCTTGTCTCTTACTACACTGCCGAGATATTCGAAATGTTAGGTGAGTGAAAATATCGTCTATACTGCGGCAGATCGATCGTTTCTCCATTTCCATGTGGTATTAGGCGACTCGCATTTCCGATGACCTTTCCGACTTTGAAAAATCGCTGCTCTTTTGACAGTGAAAAGACAACTTCCAGCATCATAGATATTTTACTTTTTTTACGCGATTTTATGCTACTTAGCACTGCGGTCAAAACAATTTCTGGACGCCGTTGAATGTTTCGTGAATTGATGTCCGCATTTTGCGTGCCCGACAGATTTTATATTTTCTCTTTTAAACAAACGTATTTTTCCTTATTTTCGTATGTTCTCATTTGATATGTTTCCCCCTTAAGGCTCCATATAAAAATCTGAAAAGAGGTGGCAGGCGAGAAAAAAGTTTTTTGTTCTCGCCCTGTTGGAGTGGATGCTACGGTTGTAGTATCTGTTCCATACTAGAAGGCCTTGTCACCTCCCTTGCGTTCCACCCCCGTGACATCTGTTTCGTAACGGTGGTGTGACCTAGCTTAAACTAGCTATCACCAGCTTAGACCAGTTTAGACAAGCTTTGACCAGCTTAGACAATCTAAGACCAGATTAGACCAGCGGCCCCTGTGGAAAAAACCCTACGTTAAAAACCGACATCTTGTCACAACCTGAAGCAGAGGGGGATTAAGGTAAATCTAAGACTCCATCTAAAAAATGTTTTTAAACTCCCAAGTGGAATACAGTAGAAGTCCTTATATCAGAACGTCCTCATATCCGAAGTTCTCATATCCAAAGTTCTCGTATCCAAAGTTTTCATATCCGAAGCTCTCATATCCAAAGTTCTCATATCCAAAGTTCTCATATCCGAAGCTCTTATATACAAAGTTCTCATATCCGAAGCTCTCATATCCAAAGTTCTCATATTCGAAGCTCTCATATCCAAAGTTCTCGTATCCAAAGTTCTCATATCCGAAGTTCTCATATCCAAAGTTCTCACATCCAAAGTACTCATATCCGAAGTTCTCATATCCAAAGTCCTCATATCCGAAGCTCTCATATCCAAAGTTCTCATATTCGAAGATTTCATATCCAAAGTTCTCATATCCAATGTTCTCATATCCGAAGTTCTCATATCCAAAGTTCTCATATCCGACGTTCTCATATCCAAAGTTCTCATATCCGAAGCTCTCATATCCAAAGTTCTCATATCCGAAGCTCTCATATCCAAAGTTCTCATGTCCGAAGCTCTTATATCCAAAGTTCTCATATTCGAAGCTCTCATGTCCGAAGCTCTCATATCCGAAGTTCTCAGTGTTGCCATTTAGATATTATAGGAATATGCTGCATTCTAATACTTTTCTTTTCTTTGTAGAAAATCTTTAGTAACTTGAAATTTCTCAAGTCATGATGTCTCACAAAGAAGAAACTTTAACTAGAAGAAAAAGGAAAATAACTTTTTTTTACTTTCCGTCAGAAATAAGAAATTATTGAAAAACCGGACGAAGCTTCTAATTCGTTGAATTTCCAGATTAACTAACAAGTATTGTAGAATCTGGACGAAACACTAAAATTTGCGCTTGAATCTAATCCACTGAATACTCTCACTTAGGATGACTTAAAAGAATGGATAAATGAAGACGATAATGAAATGCAAAATTATTCTGCAGTTCATTATCGTCTTCAAAATGATTTTGGATTGTCTAGAAATAGAAGGATAATCAAATTCTTCCGATTATGGTGAAAATACGAAGGACGATGAAGAAGTCTGGGACTGAGAGGAGAAAGGTATTCCTGGAGAAAAAAAAATCTTTTTTCACTAATACAGAATGTACAAGTACACGTGCAGTTTTTTGGCGCACTTTTTAAAAACTCTCTTGCCATATGTAGGTTTAATATTCGCGAATTCTTATTATAAAAATATACTGTTAAGTTTTGTTTGCGGGTTCACTATTTATCCATAGCTGGGACACTAACTGGTGCTAGCACCACGGGCTACGGTGAAACTGGAACAACATCAGTTAAGTGGTGGCTTCACGTCCCTCCAATTGAGAGATTGGAGGTCTTCCTGCCGGATGTAGTTTATCGTCACACCCAGGACAGGATTTCTCTGGTCGGAAGTTTTGACAGGGGCTAAAATTCACCGGAGGCTTTTAACACTATACGGCGACGGAGCACTGCCGCGTAGACGTGTGTATGAATGGATTGTGATGTTTAAAAGCGGCCGGACAAGCGTGACGCACGAAGAAGCATCACGCCCGTGAACTTCGACCACACAAAAGAAGATTTAAGGGAGGATAATGGCGGAACAGCGATGAGGTATCATGTTCTCTACAGATTCGAGTCACTGTTTTTTTTATCCTCTTTCGAGTACACTGCAAAAGAGGCGGTCATGTTTACACTGTAATAGCAGAAATAGCCATAAATTCTATACTAACTGTTTCTTCTCTCGCACTTCTCACTTGTGGAATCCCTTCCGGCTTCATGCTTTCCAGTCAACTTTAATCTGCAGAAGTTTAAATGCAATGTCAATCGCTATCTACTGTGAACCTGATTAATATTTCTGCTCATCATTAATGTTTCTGTTCCTAATTCCTCTACACGCGGTAACCTTTTGTGTTTTTGTTGTGGTGTTCTCCTTCTAAAGAGTCTATGTTCGACTCTTCCGCCAAGATGTTGTGACCAAGTAAATGGTTAAAGAAATAACAAAACAAATGTTGCAGATATATCATGTATTAAACAGTAAGTACAACGGAAAAGTATTATACGACTAGTGAGTGTGTGTCGGTTGACCGGCGTTCAGTTTAATCGACTGTTATATTTATCAGCCTCCCCACGAGGTAGGATGCGACACAAGGCCGAGTTTAATGTGAGGCAATCAGAGCCCATAGGCTCGGCCAGAAATTCCCCATGAACCCCGTATAAAGCGGAGTCGGGTAGCTGTTTTCCCGAGACGAGACTGCCCTTCGACATAGCCTCGTCTGTGGATCTTGGAGGCAGAGAGTTTGACGAGCAATGTGCGAACAGATCTCTTCGACTGTTATATTTAACCCCACGAAGGTTGTATGTGGCACAAGGCCGAGTTTGCCGTGGCTTCTCTGAGCCCGTATGCTCGGCCAAAAATATTCCCGTATAAATCCGCATAAATGGGTTCAGGGCCTGTCTACCACCCCAGACGAAACATTGCCCTTCGGTAAGCCTCGTCCGAGTTCCTCTATGCTCAAGACAGAGAGTTCGACAGATGAACAATCTGGTCGACTGTATATTTAACAGTTCCCCCACAAGGAATGTATGTGGCACAAGGCCGACTTTAACGTGGGTTTTTTTAGACAAAAATATTCCCTTTGAACCATCATAAACAGGTTCAGGGCCTGTCTATCTCCCCTGACGAAACTTTGCCCTTCGGCAAAGCTTCGTCCGGGTTCCTCTCTGCCAAGACAGAGAGTTACACAGTTACGAACAGTCTGGTCGTCTGTTAATATTTAACAGCCGCCACGAAGCAAAGCTTTGCCGAGGCAGAGAGTTCGACAGAAATGAACAGTCTGGTCGACTGTTCCCCCAAGGCCTTCTCTCCTACTAATCGTATAGTAGGCAGAAGAGTCCAATATAGACTCATTAGAGGGAGGACACCACAACAGTTATCATTACTGCTTTGCTTGGGGTGATATCGATTAAAAAATATCCACTGGAAGAATGGAGTGATAAAAGATGTCACAGTTAGGTTTTCATCCACCCTCCAAATCTTGATCGTAATCATTATTGCTTAACTTCTGTAATGTTATTCACCGATTTTAAAATTTTCTAAGAGAAAGAAAGAATATCAGCATGCATCCAAATTCTTCGAGTTATATTTTTTAACCATTTTTTGGAAGCTGTCACGTGTATGGCACCATCTTAAAACTAAAATATAATAAAAAGAGAAGGATAGGAAGCGAACGATAGAGAGAAAGCTATGAATTCGTCATGGAGCATTGATCATTTAACTAATTAATTAATTAATTAATTAATTAATCAATCAATCAATCATCTCCCCTTTTACCTTCCTCTCATTACACCCTCAATTAGTGTTCCTTTGGGGGGAAAAAGGAATTTAAAAAAAGGTTGTGTTCCTTTTCGAAGAGCTGACAACTGATGGGAGATAAAAGAAAAAAAATCTTTTATCGAAAAAAAAATCGTCTAAAATTAACGACTCCCCGAACAGGAATGAAATGCTATAAACGATTTCCCCTCTAATAAAGAGGGGAGGAACAGTAATACGTGTCACCCGATCTCCCCAATTACACGCTGAAGGAAAAAAAAAAAGCGCATGGCTAAAAATTATTTTCTTTTAGCGTCAAACATTCCCCGATATTTCTTGTGCTCTCTCAACTAGGGATTTGTTTAAAAGTGCTGAGCAGCAGACTGGCGGCAGAGAGGATAAAATCTAGATTCCAGGAAACCAAAAGCAACGATCAATTATCGTCTTCCCAGTAGAGGATTATTTTTCTCACCCATAAAGGAAGACTAAAATAAAATAATTTCTTTCTGTTGGGTATAGTGATCCACCGTAGTTTTCACTTTACTTTTTCGACCATTCAAAAACTTTCTATAACATTTAAGTCAGGAAACTGTGGGTTGGCCAATTGTTGAAACGTACGACGATTTTTTTTCCGTTTAAATGATTTTATTGTGAACTGTGAAATGTTCTTGGCCGCCAAAGAAAGAGTAACGTATTTCATTTTTCTTGTCTCTGCTATGGATTAAATAACTACTTGTTTCCTTCAGTCTATAGTGGGCTATAAGTTTTTAGCCACCCTTCATTACAGCAATTTTGGATTGTTTAATAACCTCTTTTATTTTTATTCAGACAATACCGTGTTAGTATCAACATACTTTAATCTATGAACAATAGTTGACTCATATCTTGCAATGAAATTTCGTGGAAGTAAAGAAATTGGTGAATTTCAACGAGGGCAAATAATAGGATGGCATCAGTGTGGCAAGTCAAATAGAGAAATTGCTAGGTTTTTAAAGGTTAATCATCAAACGGTTAATAATATTGTCAAGAAATTTAATGAAGAAGGCCATTGTCGTGTGGAACAACGTTCAGGAAGACCAAACATCGTGTCTGAGCGAACGAAAAGGGCGCTGAATAGGGAAAGACATCAGAAACCGTCGTCAGAGTGTCAAAGATGTCGCCAACAGCTTGGAAATGTCGCCATGTGCGGTGGGAAAGACTCTGAAAGAGCTAGAGTATCAAAGAAGAGTTGCAAGAAAAATGTCCTTGATTTCAGAGGTTAACAGGAACTTTCGTGTGGATTGGGCGAGAGAATTCGAGAGCAAAAATTATGAATTTTCGCATTCTGTAATTTGGTCAGATGAAAGTATATTCTGCCAATATTCTAAGTCGAGATAGGCTTATGCTTGGGGAAATCAGAATGAGACCTGGAACACTGAATGTCTTCAGGCGACCGTGAACCATCATTGAAGTAATTGTGTAGGGCGCTGTCTGGTTTGGAGGGAAATCTGAGCCGATTCTTGTTGACAAGCGGTTGAATGTTCCAAAATACAGTCAAATATTAAAGAAAGGACTACTCCCATATTTGAAACCAATCCGATTGACAAGAATGTCTACCTTTCTCAAGAAGATGGAGCGCCATGTCATACGAGCAAAGTAGCAAAGGCCTGAAAGGAATCGCAAGGAATCAAGTCACTGCCATGGGTGTTCCAAAGTCCTGACATGAATCCAATAGAGCACGTTTGGGAGCACCTTGACCGAAGACTTTGAGAGCGTGCAACCAAAATCACGTCAGTGGCAACCCTTAAAGAAACATTGCTAAAGGAGTGGCAAAATATGGATCAGACGATTGTTGATAATTTGATCAAATCCATGAAAAATCGAATACAAGCACTGAAACTAGCAAATGGAGGACCGACTCCATACTAGTCCCAAATACTGTTTATTTATATTGAATAGGGATTACGTAATCAAAATTTAAATTTGGATGTAGTTTATTTCTCCTGGCTAAGAACTTTTCTCATGCCACTCTACGTTAACCTAGTCTAGGCGAAGGAATTTCAACATCGGATTTCAGAGCTCTAAAGAAGGCAACGGAATATATATATATATATATATATATATATATATATATGGAATACTGCTGACATATTGGTACAGGGGTTGTTCATTCCTCACTTTCCAGTCTCGATAGAATTCTCCGCGTCCCTGTGGGTGACAAATTATTTTCTACCTTATAACCCCTCTCACAGATGAAACGTCGCATGCCTATCGCTATTTCCATGGAAAGTGCTCAGATGAACTACATTCCTTTGTTCCGCCAGTTTTAACATTTACAATTAAGACTCGCCATGCCACGTCCATTGTAGCGAACCACCGTTCCGTATTAGTTCCACTCGAGCAGCTTCCTCCCGCGAACCATTGCTCTGTGGAACCGACTCCCAGCAGGATATTTACCCCATCTCTGCAATCTTAATCTGTTCAAGTCTGGGGTTAGCCGTTATCATCTCCATATATCCAGACAAACATTAACCATCTAAATCGAGTGGCTCCCGGGCCTTGAACATGGTTAATCTCACTGTAAATAAAAAT
Organism: Acanthosepion esculentum; assembly: GCA_964036315.1. Taxonomy (NCBI): domain Eukaryota; kingdom Metazoa; phylum Mollusca; class Cephalopoda; order Sepiida; family Sepiidae; genus Acanthosepion; species Acanthosepion esculentum. The sequence continues at coordinate 71,055,830 of OZ038479.1, forward strand.
ATATCATTCCCGAAATAGTCATGAGAAGAAAGGATAATTCAAGCTTCAAGATTTTCGAAAGCCTATGTACAATATTTGGATGTTTGTAGCGGTTTATGCATAGCTGAACAAAGAAATAAACGATCTTCAACACGACATAAATACATTTAAATACATTTTAAATACATTTTTATTATTGGGTATTTGTTTTCGTTCAAATTTGCGAAACAACTTCACACAAAATATATTTGTTTATCTTCTTTACAAGACAAATGAATCAGTTGCGTTAGTATGTAAGAAACAGAATGCGTCTACATGTGAGAATGTCTGTGTCGCGTTTTTACGTTGTTTTATGCATGTGTGTAATTTTATAGCAGCAGCATGCCAAGACGGCAGTTCATCCCCTGCATTACTTCTGCTAAAAAAGTTTTCTTAATTTGACATCGTTAAACCTTTTTTGTAATGCTGTAAATATGCGAAAACATGAGTAATTAAAGTTTGAGAATTTCAGTTTGTATAGTAACGAATGAACAGTCCTGGTAAAAGTTCACGGAAAGACTGATAAGTAACTTGTGTGAACTAAAATAATCGCTTTCATAACCGAGAAATTGGCCCCGAAAAGCCTAAAGTTATATTTTATTAAACTCGTAAGTTTATTGGTCAATAAATATTTTTAAATATATATTTTAAGGAATAGAAATATTGATGATCATTTTCTGAAGTGATCCTTCAAAATTCCATATCGGACGATAACTATTGTGTGGAAATCCAAAGACTACAGCGCGTTTCATATGTTGTCTCTGATTGGTTAAATATACGAATATAGGAATTCAAATTTGGAGATGACTTGTGTACAATTAATGAAACAATTTCTGTGTGAGCCGGTATTAGTACAGAATATTTTTTTTTTTAATATAGTGATATCACTAAAACCCATAGCTTTATTCTACAATTCTTTACCGGGGTTCCAGGCGTTTGTTTTTCATTTTCTTCTTTTGAAAATTCAAAGAATCTTCTATAATATTCAAATGAGGTCAACTGACGAAAGCATATGATATCTTTGTTTTCCAATAACGTGAAGACAACTTTGAAATGGTGTACTCGATATTGGCTCTGGTAAAATAAACAGTCGAATCATTCACTGACGTACTAATTTTTATTTTTTTTACAATGGTATTCCACCTGAACAAGGCCTGAGGGCCACTCGAGGTAGAGGTACAGAGGCACAATTTATGCGGAGATGTGTGGAAGACAACGGTTAACCCTAGACTTGAACCTTGGACAGGGTACGATTTCAGTGATCAGGGAAGTATACTCTTCTGAGGGAGCTGGCCAGGCGCTCAGATGCACCGTGACCTTACGATCACACCGGCTCATCGGTGGATAATGACGATTTTCTGTATGCTACAAACAGAGCTGGTTCCTGCACGATATCGACGACCGGCTTTCAAGAAAGTCGGCAAATGAAACAAACTGGGTCGTATTTTAAATTCTTGGGAGTTGGTTCCGTAAGGAATTGGTTCGTGGAAAGAGGCTGTTTGAGTGGAACTTACATATCTCCAAGAAATGACGGCGGTTCGCTCGCTACAATGTGCGCGGCATTGCATATCTTAGCCGTGAAGGTTAGGACAGGTGGAACGAAGGCAACGTACTTCATCTCACCGTGGAAATAGCGACGAAGCAGTGAGAGGCTTGCGACGTCTCGTCTGTGAGAAAAGAGATTGCAGAGTGGAAAATAATTCGTCGCCCACAAGGACGCGGAGACGGTTTCAGACTCTATCCGAGGCGGGACGTAAACATTAGGAAGCTCCTGCCCATGTATGGCAGCAAATATCCAATTTTTGTCTTGATCTGGCTGTTGTAGAGGTAGAAGGTGGTCAGGAGGAGTCTGATACTTTCTGGACCGATATAAGGTATCGAAACTTTTCACAGCATCTTTAGCGATTTCAATATTGAGGAATGGCCCTACAGAATCACAAACAAAGAACAGAAAATACAAAAGCAGCAGCAGCTAAAATGTATATGACACGTGATGGTTAAAACTGCATTCGAGCGAGTCAAGTCTTAGCTAAGGATATCCATTTTTTTACAGTGGTGTTCACCCTGTACAAGGCCATAGGGCCACTGGAGGTATGAGTTTACAGAGTAAAAGGTACATCTTAAGCGGATACGTGTGGAAGTTAACGGTTAACCGTAGACTTGAACAGGTAATTAATGTAGTGATCGGAGAAGCAATCTCTTGAGATTCAGTTCCACAAGACTTCGGTTTGTGGGAAGAAGATGCTCGAGCGGAACTTACTTCTCGCCAACACTGAGATCAGATGATTTGCTGCCGGGTGTAGTTTATCATCATACCCAGGACGGAATTGCTATAGGTAACTAACTTGGAAGTGTTTTAACAGAAAGTGAAAAAAAAAAAATTGACTGATATCCGAAGGTGTCCTAAAATAGCCAGAGATGGTTTTCTGCGACCTTATAGCGATGTTCAAGGAATACGAAGAGAATGAGGGCGATTCGCTACAATGTGCGTGGAATGGCGTGTCTTAGCCGTGAAGGTTAGGACAGGTGCAACTAAGGCGTGTACTTCATCTGAAAACTCGCCACGGAAATAGCGATGGAGCAGTGACAGGCTTGCGACGTCTCATCTGAGAAATGGGATTGCGGGGTTGGAAAGTAATTTCCTCTGGAAAGGCATGAATCCATCTCTTCTCCACACCCCAGCTATGTATAAATAGGGCAAACCAACTTAGTTGGCGACTCATCTTGGAGAAGGAAAATTCAAACCAGGGAAATTTGGGCTTCGTCAGGCCGGTGTGCTCAAGGCACACTACTACTACTGTGACTACAGTAAATGCAATGCACCCGCGTTCCTAATGTGCTATGGAGTTCGTGACTTCATTGGGTATACCTTGATATTATTTCGAATTTACATTCTCATTGCATCATGAATTAGGATTTCGATATATTTTGTCTCAAATTTAGAAAAAACTTCATTTCGACGTTTCTTTGAGCACTCCCCATCTGATAGGGAGATGATTTGTTTCAACAATTGTGAAACACCCTGTATTCACCTATCGACAAGTTTTAATTTGTATGAATCACAAGAACATTTTATAATTGGCAGAACATTCAGAAAACAAAGAAAAGTTGAAAAAAGTCTTTCAAAATTTTGGGCGGGAAAAACCCAAGTTACTTTTAACGTGGAATGAAACGTGCCTTTTTGTTGGACTGCAATCTTTAACAATTGAGGTGGTTACACTTTCGAAAAATACTATGTAAATAGATTTAATATATTTTTTTAAATCCTTTCTGGTGAAATGTACCGTATTTGACGGCATATAAGGCTCATTTTTTTTTTTTACTAAAAAATATCTTTTAAAATTTCCCTGCATCTTATGTGTCACATGTAGGTTTAAAATTCGCGATAGTCGGCCGAAATTAGCTACCTGGTAACTCCTATTAGCTAAGACTTTAGAATAACTTTTATATACCTATTGACACCTATTGAAGGACACCATATTTTCTTCGTGGTGCCTTGCAGTTAACTTAGTTTTTTCTGGCGGAAATTCTAGAAAATAAAACCTTTAATCGAGGACAACGTTTAACAGTATCAGTTCCAATAACACATGTCAATGTCAAGTCATTTCGAATTACAATATTTCATGTTTCTGCTATTCCATGACTACTTTCGTCTCCTTGAGATAATTTGAGTTTACAATCAGATTAGGGGTCGTATTTTGCATTCAGACAATGTCCTCATATTTGTTAATGCTATTACAAGGTACCCTAAGGTTTCAGCCGTTGTGGTTCTCCGGTCATCTTTCAGGTGTGCCTGTCGATCCAGGTAATCTTAAGGGGGATCCAGAATCGAATCCGTTCTATAATTTAAACTCACAGTTAAGATGTCATCAAATTCACGAACCAACACTAACCAACCTGATTATTCTCCCGTGGGTTACCAACAAACCTAAAACGCGACGACTTAAAACTAAAGGATAATTTGCTTCCCAGCCGTGGTTTCTGTTGCTGCCAGGGTTACGGCCATATAACGTTGAAACACAGGTTCTCGGACGTTAAATGAAGAAAAGCAAGCTGGATCCTGGTCACTACCTAGATGGGTGACCGCTTAGGAATATTAAGTGCTTTAATGTTGGATATGCAGATGGTGTGATGGATAACGGCTCGGAATTGGAAGTAGAAGAACTGAGTTCTAATTCCAGTGGGGGTTCGTTATAATCACTTACGGGCAAATACCATTGGAATGGGTATAGATCCATCAATTTTTAACCTTCAGCTACGGGTTATTAGAACTTGTCCTCGGATACCTCAATCCGAGAGCCGAGTTCGAATTCCAATCAAATCCATTACATTCACTTACGCTATAATACCCTTGGGAAAGGTATGAAACATCATCTCCCGCGACCCGCCAGCTATGGGTAAATAGCAGGATACACCGAGTTCTATAGCCTTGAATGGCAATTGATCTACGCAGAAAGAAATGGCAACCTACTGCGGGCAAAAAAAAATCTGCCTCGTCAGTCATGCATCGAAAGATACATGATCGCCTATGCGTGTACCATGCATGGCACCTAACCGACTAGGAGGCACGGATTGAGGAATCGGAGAGCCGAGTTCGAATTCCAGTCGAAACCATGACATCCACTTGCATGCTAATACCCTTGAGAAAGGTAGGCATCCTCTTCTTCTCTCCTCTCCCAGCTATGGGTAAATAGCAGGACAGACCGGGTTCTATAGCCTTGGATGGCAACTGGTCAACCGCAGAAA
>OZ038479.1:71065593-71070593 GCA_964036315.1 Acanthosepion esculentum
CTGAAATCTTTATACGTTTCTAAAAAAGTGTTATTCTACACTACCAAACAGAAATTATTACTAAAACAAATATATATAAAAAATACGGTCCAAGGTGAATAACTCTGCCAAAACAAAAACATACAAAATTCAGCAAAAAAAATCTCGCAACTACAATACTTTAAAATTTATCTCTCGATAAATTTTCCTCAAATTTTTATGTGAACACTTTTCCTAAACAAAGGAACATTCATGAACTTTGAGTTCATAAAATACTCAATTCAACTTTTGTTCCAACAATTCAGTTATTTCGACTGAAACACAACCTTTTCCAAAAATTGTATTGTAATTTATTTGTACATAAATATTCAATGTTTGTTTCTAATTGAATTCACGACTACCTTTGTTTCTTCGTTCAATATTGCCTTTGAGATTTATTCCTTTTGTATGTCTACGCTAAAATTGTTGTGATTAATATGAAGAACATGCTTTTCACGTTTATTACCACAAACCTACCCTTCTGATTACACACTAATTCATAGCAATCCCAACAACTTCAGGTTGAAGTCGTCGTTGGATTTAACTTCATGCTGCTCTGAATTCCCTTGGTTATTTTGACACTTTTATTTGTTCCTGGAAAGGGGACGTGTCTCTGTTAAGTGTATATCTCTATCTATAAAAGGGAGGATGTGTGTGTGTGTGTATGCGTTTGTGTGTGTGTGTGTGTGTGTGTGTGTGTGTGTGTAACGAATGCACGGCCGCAGTTCTCGACGGATTTACACCAAAATTTACATGCACATGCTCCAAGTTAGCGAAAGTTGCATTTCCCTAACTCCCATCGATAGTGGAAATAATCGATATTTTCATGCTTCTACGGTAGTTTTCATGTAGTTTGCGGCCATTTTATACTGACCAGAGTGAGAGCCTAGAGCTGGCTGCCACGAATAGGCAGGAAGATTCTATTGGCCAGCGTGAGAGCCAACAGCTGACTGACACGAATGTTAACTAGCATGCTAGCATGCAAAAGAAAATCGATAGCTGCATTCGTCACAAGTGGGAAAAATTTAAATCTGCATGGCACTTTACTCCAATTGGCTCAATCGCTTGCTTAAGCTCAACGTTGATTCTGATTTCGCAGAACCGGTTTGGGTGTGAAAAAGTATTTGTTGTTAACATTCTTTTTCCATTCGGTTTTTCCAGTTACGAGTCCTTTTTTAAAGCTGATCGATTTGTGTTCATTTTGTTTAGTTCTTTTTTCGTAACAGATTTTATGTTTAGTATAGAGCTTAGAAAAAATTCGCAGTGTGAGATAGGCAAGAATTAAGGCATGTAGCAACGTCAGCACGGCAAAGGGCACTCCTTTAATGGCAAGGAAAGGCAAAAATATTTTAAGTCAAGTGAAAGCGATTGCGGTATGAGTCGTACGATTTTTGAATCAAGCACGCCAACGCCGGACAATGCTGCTAGTAATATATATATATGTGTATGTGTAGATAAAGTTCAACATGGGCAGAACAGAAAAAAACAAAGATTCATCAATAAACAACATAAGGAAAAAAGACACTAAAACATACAGACATGGACAGATTTGTTGGTTATTGGAATTAACTGATTTAAAAATATGGTTCCTTCACTAAACAGGAATTACCATGTTTCAAAAACCGAAGCTAAAAACTTCAAATTTAATTATATAATTAAATTAAAAGCATTACTTCTGTTTCATCTTCCAGCGAATTTTGGAATAACTTATTTTTAAAATTACTGAGTTTTAAACGCACATACAATTCATAATTTTTTGTTTCCAAGGATACAGAGAAATGCAATTGTTTAGGCAGGGGCGGTAGTGTGTTCATTTTTATTCATTATTATTGTATCAATTATGAGTTACCTTGAGAAAAGAGGTTACGCCTAGGGATGGTAGGAGTGCGTTTTTCAACGAATTTTGACATCCGTTCAACACATGTCGTCTGTTTTTATCAACGACAAAAAGGTTTTCGGCATTTCTTTCCGTTAAATTCGTACTTGTATACATAAAGATTATTTCTAAACGTGGAGTTTGGGTTAGAATACGTTATAATTGAACGACAATTTTGAAATATTATTTTTACTTTTAATTAATAATAGACTATAATTCTTTTAAAACAAATAAATATTTGTGTGTGTGGCACAAGGCCGAAAATAAGGGGCACTCAGTGAGGATTGAACTCACTATTCAGTCGCAATTGTTCTAGCAAGAAGCTTGCTAACCATTACACCACCTCGAGATGATATATATATATATATATATATATATATGTATATATATATATGTATATATATATATATATATATATATAAAAGTGAACATTGAAGTCAACACTCAGGCTGTTTCATGATGGAAGCAATCGTCAGGCTGCGATTCATATTTACATACGCTCTGTCTCTGATATTGAGCACTTTATCCCATAAATCTAGGACACCTTGAAACTATATTTCTCCTTATATATATATATATATATATATATATATATATATATACATATATATATATATATATATATATATATATATATGTATATATATATATATATATATATATATAAGGAGAAATATAGTTTCAAGGTGTCCTAGATTTATGGGATAAAGTGCTCAATATCAGAGACAGAGCGTATGTAAATATGAATCGCAGCCTGACGATTGCTTCCATCATGAAACAGCCTGAGTGTTGACTTCAATGTTCACTTTTATATATATATATATATATATATATATATATATATAATGTATATATATATATATATATATATATATATATATATATATATACGCAGTAATTATTGGAATGCGCTGAATATCAGTGATAGAGCTTGTCTGATGATCGCAAATGCCGTGAAATCCAGGGTCACAAACTCACATAAATCCAGCCATATATGTATAAATATATCCAACTCATATATATATATATATAAATATATCCAACTATATACACACACACACACACACACACACACACATATATATATATATATATATATATATATATATATATATATATATATATATATATGCATATATATATATATTAACCATCGTTTATATTTGAAAATTCTTTGAACAACGATTGCAACTCGGTTGATGAAAGAAGCCATGATTCCTGATGTCGATGGGAATAAAAAGAAAAGAAAAAAACTTGAATTTTGCAAACAACTTACTTTAACAACTGTAAATGTTCCTTGTTTTCAAATCTTCTTTCATTTTTAATTCCCGTTCAAATCCCAGTCACAGAAATACCGAGAAAATAGCTACGTAGTGAAAACGGTACTTACCTGAAAAAAAAAGAACAGAAAAAATCAAATATGCATATCAGTAAACATCGTAAAAATTATTGAGTAAATCAAAGACTAAACAAGTTGAATTGGAAATAAGGAGAGATCAATAAGAATTTATTTAGCTGGAAAAAAAAACCCAGAAACAACAATAACAATTTATGTATATGAAATTGTTTGTCCAAAAACTATGAAGATCATAGTTTTGTATTTGAAAAAAAAAAAAAAAAAAAAAACAGAAAAAAAAAAAATCTGAAATAATGCTTTATAATCATCTCAGGCAAAAGACTGTTGTAGTTTTCAAAGTGCGAAAACTGTAATTTTATTTAAAGAGAAGGAACGAAGGTGGCGGAGAAATATTGCAGGTTTTGCTTTGAGATTTCAATGAAAAACTATGTTTGCAAAAACACGATCTTCAATAATTATGGAAAAATGCTTCCGTAAATAATAGGCATGAACAGATAGAGAGAAATATAGAAACATACATACGTACGTACAAAACATTGTGAAGGCAAACCTCTCTTTTTATTTCTCCCACTCTCTCTCTCTCTCTCTCTCTCTCTCTCTCACACACACACACACACACACACACACAGACACACGTATATATATATATATATATGTATGTATTAAGACATGTCTCACTGAATAATTTCGACAGGTTTTGTCTACTTATTTTCAATAGGATCCTCTTATATTACAAGATTATTAGTATACATATTAAAGGAAAAGAGAAATTTCCCATGTTCATATATATTCATTTATTCCGAGCACTTTCGACATTACCACAATGTCTTCATCAGGATGATTTTTTTTTTTTTTTTTTTTTGTTGTTGTTTTTTTCTAGGAGAAAATTGTTGTGGCTATCTGCATGTTAATTTTTTAACTGTTAAGTAAAGAACCGCTAAGTTTATGTACTATAAAATTTTAAATTTCAACGTCGTAATATATATATATATATATATATATATATATATATGCAGAGATAGAAAGAGAGATACGCACAAGTAAAAATGCTTTCCATGTTTTTTCTCTCTCACTCTCTCTCTCTCTCTCTCTCTCTCTCTCTATATATATATATATATATATATATATATATATATATATATATATATATATATATATATATTTATATTTAAATGAGGACATTGAAGTCAAAAGCCAGAGGCGACCATCTTTTCACTGCTAAATGCAATCGTCAGGCCATGTGCGTTGTGTTTTTGATCGACTGTAAAATCAGCAGATAATGAAAAAAAAATATATATAGAAGTAGCTGACGAACTCTGGAAACAAAGAAACGTCACACACAAATCGTCTTTTACAAATAGTAAATACGCGATCAATACAATGCTTTCTAAACATTAAATCAGAGATTACATGGGGGATTAAAAACAAGTCATTCCCTTGTTCAAATTTTGCAGGTAAGTGTCTGTGCTTTATATCTGTTCAACTCCGGCATCTCTGTCGAACTGTTCGTTAGATTTATTGATTGTTAGAGTTATTGATTTTTAGAGTTATTGATTTTTAGATTTATTGATTTTTAATTTCCACAAAGAGAGACTATAACGTGGAGGATCATTTGTAAAATAAACAAGTTATTTTGTCATAGATGGAAAAGAATAAAAACAGTATTCGTTAAACAAAAATACGACAAGAAGCAATGCAGGTATAAATTGTTGAAATTAGTTTTGAAACCTTTTCTAGCGAATCTTACGT
>OZ038479.1:71075593-71123093 GCA_964036315.1 Acanthosepion esculentum
ATGCGTTAGTGGCCATTATTATGCTTCTTTTTTTTCTACTTGTTTTTGTTCGTTATAAAAAGAAACCAGTGAAGTAACAATAATATTCCTTACACACATACAAATATATATGTAAATAATATAAATATATATATATATATATATATATATATATATATATATATATATATACACACACACATATATATACATATATATATATGTATATACATACATATATATATATATATATATATATAGCGACACAAGCATACACACACACAAACACACACACACACATATATATGTATGTATTTTCGTGTATTTATGTATGTGTATAATCAAACAGTTCGCAGGAGAAAAATAATACATTAGTTCAAAGATTACCTTGTATATATTTTTATTAAATAATCTAATGCTTACTGAACATTTAAAAGACGTAAATATTCGTAAATAACTTTTCATATTTTCATCGCCGCGGTTGGTGAAGCTGTTTACATCAGAGCGGGTCGGTTCATTTGTTCTTTCTACGGCGTGTTTTATTTGATTTTGCAATTCTCAAACACTTTTGCCTGGTTGCAATCATTCGGAAAATAAACATAACACAGACTAATAACATGACAGATTAGTTAATATTGACAGTTGTTTCGTTTAAGGAAAATTCAATTCACTATTCCTAGCTGATAGAAAGAAATTAAGATTAATGAAATACTCATGTTTGAACCGGTTGGTATGCGAGGGGTTTGATGTGGGGTCTGGAAAGACTCAACACTAACTCTACAGAGTCCGTCGTGATAGTAGTATTAAATAATCAGCTAGAAAAGTCACTGCAATAGTATTAAATTCTTCCTTTGACAATTACCCAGGACTGGATGGATCTCTTCTTTCACGACAGTAAAGATGGTAACTGCCTCTTACCACAACAGCTAGGAAACCTTGTTTTTAACAGCGGACGATGAGTGAGACACTGACATCCGAAGATGCCTTCCAAAAGCTAGGCAAAACATTAAGAAACAGAAAAAAATCATCGTTAAAACAAAGAAAAGAATACGGAACTGTTATGTAATTTCAGTCCTCATAAAAGGCAGTGAACAACCTCCTCCCAGATTAAGAAGTAAGTAACAGAAATATTTTTCTACAGGAGGATGCTGAGAATACCGTGTACATAGACATAGTTAGAAGACATGGAAGAGAAATTACAAAATCTCCTACAGAAGACTAAGCATAAACTACAAAATGACAGAAGGCTTGGTCATCAGTGGTTGACACATGGCACAGTGGATAAAGGCGTTAGTTAGATCCAGTGACAGGACTCAAAGAGTGTGAGTTCAATACCTGGTAAAGGCGGTGGAGAAGTTGGAGAGGGGAATTAACAGGAGATTACTGATAAGTGACATACATTAGACATAGCACGTGGAACTAGAACAGTCTACTCCAGCGAGCGAAATAAAGGATTCAGTTCCTGAAGAAGGCCGGAACGTACAACGGCCGAAACGTTGTGATAAATATGGCAACAAAGATGAGGATGATAGTCCGAGCAATGCAATGTAAATAGTGTACATAATACCTCATCTCAGAAATATAGACATATGTATCTATAAATCTACGTCGTTCTATTCGAGATTATCGGGCAGACAGAACTTGTGCGCAACGACGAGGTCTTGGAGAAAAAGGAAATTTATACTAGTAAGAGGCAGTTAAAATTTATGCGGCACGTAATGAGGAAGGAGGGCTTAGAAAATGTGATACGCACGGGACAGATTGAGGGAAATTAGCGCGTAATGCACTTCATGAGTAAATGGATGGGAGAACAGTGTTTGGGAGAAATAACAAAAAGACAAAACAGGTTAACAGCTACAAGGGACAGGAGGATGTGGAGGGCCATGATCGCCTACGACCTGAATGGACACTACACATAAAATAAGATCAACGTCGTTTCGACGGTTAGCGGCCGTATCACGTTTTAACAGCGGTTCTCTTGCAATCACCGAAGTTAATCAACGCTGTTCTTGGTCATTACCTAGATTGGAGGCTGCTTGGGGAAACCTGTTAGATTTTTTTGTGTACTAGTGTACTAGTGAGAAAATCCAAATGACTAGACTCACTTTATAGTTCCCCAAAAGAACGTTAACCAATCAGGAGACGTGAAATATTCAATCCGTCGTGTATAAAGGCGGCCATTTTGATTACTCTCTCCGAATATCCAGTGGCAACCTGTCAGGCCAAAGAACAGAAGGAAGAACTACGCTCTGCTACTTTATCGGGATATCCACTGCTAACCTAACGTTCTGCAAGATTGGACGGATGTCTCTTCAGCAAAGTACCAAGGTCACACTGGCGTACAGGAGAGTCAAGATTACAACAACTCGGAAGACCATAGTCATATAGTCAGTCCACTGCCACTCTACACAGTTAAATATCTGTACCTGCTTGATAATGATGTCTCTAATTCACGGCCTACACCATTCGGTGTTTCTCAAATAAATGAACAGGTAGGGGGTGTTAAAATTGATTTTAAAAATGTGTTATATACCGTACTTATGAACACTAATGGGTATGTCCAATCCTCAGAAATTCGTGTGACGCTATTTTAAGTAGGGGTAATATTCTGTCTATGTAGTTCACTACTAGCAGTGGTTTACCTACTTCACGTTGCTGGCGAGTATTTTATTTTGTTGATGTTATAAAAATTACCATTTCATTTCCGTTTTGGTTATTCGTCATTCAGTAACCTTTTCTAGGTTACAACAATAAACGCACATGCCCTTCTATTTCAAGCAAAAGAGTAAGTTCAGTACATACATACACCAAGCTGTTATAATCCCGACTCTCTTGTACGCCAGTCAGATCTGGGTACCCTACCGAAGAGACATCAGTAAACTTCAACGAATCTATTTTTTTTTGTCTCCTTATTTATTTATTTATTTATTATTTAACTGTTAAAGTATTTCATCCTTGAAAATGGCTAAATGTATAGCCGAAAGCGCTCGGATAAAAAGAACATTCGGACAGTTTTTATATAATTTATCATCCGAAAAGAAAAACATTATTAGATCGCATGAGAAATTGTATAAAAAAACTAAATAAAAGCACCTTGTCAGTCGTTTTCAATGAAATGTGCATGAAAAAGGATTTCTGCCTAAATACACAAATATATATATATATATATATATATATATATATATATATATATATATATATATATATAGAGAGAGAGAGAGAGAGAGAGAGAGAGAGAGAGAGACTCACTCTACGCCTTTCTGACAATAGCTCAATTAGATCTCATTTAAATATTCATGGAGACCGACCGGACACTATTCGGAACATACTTGTCGACAACACTAATATAATAGCATCATCTAAATGCAAAAAAAAAAAGTGCTAAAATAATGGAAACCTTATTAATAAAAACAAACAAACAAACAAACACTTAATAATATTAACTTTGAACATCGGCATAATATCTTGACCGTGTTTTGAAACAAAAAAAATTAAACATTTTATAAAACATACATATAACAAACTATTTCTAATTCTAACAGTTGAAATATAATCCTTGAAAATGGCTAAATGTATAGCCGAAAGCGCTCGGATAAAAAGAACATTCGGAGCATTTTTATATAATTTATCATCGAAAAGAAAAATATTATTAGATCGCATGAGAAATTGTATAAAAAACTAAATAAAAGCACCTTGTCTGTGGTTTTCAATGAAATGTGCATGAAAGAAGGATTGCTGCCTAAATACATACATATATATATATATATATATATATATATATATATATATATATGTGTGTGTGTGTGTGTGTGTGTGTGTGTGTGCGTGTGTGTGTGTGTGTGTGTGTTTGTGTCTGTATGAGTCGGGAGGGTGTAGACAAATTTAATCTTGATTATAGGATGTAAAAACAAACAAGGAAGAATGGAAAGTTTTTAGTAACAAAAAAAAATGCATTGAGATGTTTCCTTTCCTAACGAGGTGAACAGCCAACAAACGTTCGAAGCATTATTAAGAATTTCTTTTTTATTATTTTACAGATATTGAAAGTCGCTGAAAATAACGCACAAGTATTTTTTCCTGCAAGCAATGCGTATAAAAAATTCAGTATTTCATGTTGCGTTATAATTTTTTTTTATCTCAGCCATCAAGAGCCAGCCGTTTCCTGTAAATCATCCAATTTTAAACTGTATATTAAGAAACAAAAAATATGTTGACAAATAAAAGAACGCCTAAACTTTTTGAAAAAATACTCAAGAATATTCCACCCTCCTTGTTTGAGAAGTTTCGTATATTTCCTCTACCGATTCAACAGACTTCTTCAGTCAGTAATGCTTGCATGAAGTTCGGAATTCTAGCAATCAAATCATTTTTAAAGTGAAATCATTTCTTTACGTTTTTTTTTTCTATTATAAAATGATTTGCAAAAATTTACTATAGAGCAATGATATTTCAAAGATACATGTCTTCACGGGACATAATTTATGGTGTTGTTTGAACCGTCTACCATGGCGAAGTACAGAAACACTATTCCCCATGTAGTCGGAAGACCTCCGGGCAAAAATGTTAATCCCTAACATGGCGATAGCTGATATAATTAATAATAGTAGATGGAAGACTTTGTGCAAGAATAGATAGATAGAAATTAACAAAGAAGATAGATAGATAGATAGATAGATAGATAGATAGGAAGGAAGGAAAGAAGGAAGGAAGGAAAGAAGGAAGGAAGGCGATAGATAAGAAGGAAGAAGATAGATAAATAGATAGATAGGCAGGAAAGAGATAGATGAGAAGGAAGCAGATAGCGAGAGAGAGCAAAAGAGAGAAAAAGGAAATCGATAAGAAGGAATGAGAACGATAGATAGATCGATCGATCGAGAGATAGATAGATAGATAGATAGAAAGGAAGGACGAAAGGAAGGAAGGAGAATAGATAGATAGATAGATAGATAGATAGGATATATATATATATATATATATATATATATATATATATATATATATATATATATATATATATATATATATATATAGCGCGAGAGAGAGGGATAAAAAGGAAGAAGAGAGACGATAGATGGGAATGGAGGAAGAAGATAGATAGATAGATAGATAGATAGATAGATAGATAGATAGATAGATAGATAGGAAGGAAGGAAGGAAGGCGATAGATAAGAAGAAAAAATATAGATAGATAAATAGATAGGCAGGAAAGAGATAGATGAGAAGGAAGCAGATAACGAGAGAGAGAGAGAATGAGAGCAAAAGAGAGAAGATGGAAATCGATAAGAAGGAATGAGAACGATAGATCGATCGATCGATAGATAGATAGATAGAACGGAGGTAGATAGGATATATATATATATATATATATATATATATAGAGAGAGAGAGAGAGAGAGAGAGAGAGCGAGATAGAAAGGAAGGATGGAAGGAGATAGATAAATAGATAGATAGATAGATAGATTGATAGATAGATAGATAGATAGATAGATAGATAGATAGATAGATAGGATATATATATAAATATATATATGTGTGAGGCGATAGATGGGAATGGAGGAAGGAGATAGATAGATAGATAGATAGATAGATAGATAGATAGATAGATAGATAGATAGATAGATAGGTAGATAGATAGATAGGAAGGAAGGAAGGAAGGCGATAGATAAGAAGAAAGAATATAGATAGATAAATAGATAGATAGGCAGGAAAGAGATAGATGAGAAGGTAGCAGATAACGAGAGAGAGAGAGAATGTGAGCAAAAGAGATAAGATGGAAATCGATAAGAAGGAATGAGAACGATAGATCGATCGATCGATCGATAGATAGATAGATAGATACAACGGAGGTAGATATATATATATATATATATATATATATATAGAGAGAGAGAGAGAGAGAGAGAGATAGATAGATAGATAGATAGAAAGGAAGGAAGGAAGGAGATAGATAAATAGATAGATAGATAGATAGATTGATAGATAGATAGGATATATATATATATATATATGTTTGTGTGTGTGTGTGTGTGTGTGTATGTATGTATATCGCGAGAGAGAGGGATAAAAAGGAAGAAGAGAGGCGATAGATGGGAATGGAGGAAGGAGATAGATAGATAGATAGATAGATAGGAA
This sequence comes from Acanthosepion esculentum, assembly GCA_964036315.1. Classification (NCBI taxonomy): domain Eukaryota; kingdom Metazoa; phylum Mollusca; class Cephalopoda; order Sepiida; family Sepiidae; genus Acanthosepion; species Acanthosepion esculentum. The sequence goes on from OZ038479.1 coordinate 71,081,705, forward strand.
GGAAGGAGATAGATAAGAAGAAAGGAAACAGATTATGAGCATCTCTCTCCCTTTTTCTCTCTCTCTGTCTCTCTCTTAGACACACTCACGCATATATATATATATATATATATATATATATATATATATATATATATATATATATATATATATATTCATAGAGATACAAATATGCAGAGAAGAATTATCTTGGCATTTATAAAAGCTTTAGAATCTCATATCACGTCAGCCCCTTTGTGATATTTCCATACAAAAGAAATCACGGCCATTACACGTATTCAGCGAATGAATGATACTGTTTGTATCTATATTAACAAAGACAGACTGACCGATTATCGCTCATGTCGGTAACGATATCATTGCATACATGATATCCGGCATCTTTGAAGAACATCACGACTAATAGATCCCGAGATGAAAACTACTAATTGGGGACGTCAGCATCAAACGAGTATAGAATTTTAAATATCCGTGAAGAGAAATGGAACGGAAAATATGACACCGAAATCCGAAGGCACTTTGGGATAGAGAAAGATACCTTCCAGAAACTAAACAAAGTACGAGAGTCATTCAATAAATGAGGTGAATTTTTCGGTATAAGGACTTCTAATACAGATAGAATCTTACTTTTTTTATTTTTTTTGTTTTACTTCTTTTTCACATGGATTTAATTTCTTTTGCAGATTAAAAAAACTTTCAGAGTTTTGGCGATTAACAAAGATGGCCGACCAACAAGCATGCCCCAGGATTGAACAGCGGTCAGTTATCAAGTTTTTGGTTGCTGAAGGGTGCAAACCAGTTGAAATACATAGGAGAATGTCAACTGTGTATGGTGCCACATGTTTCAGCCAAAAAATGTCTACAAGTCGGCTAAATTGTTTAAAGAAGGACGGAGCCGTGTTGAGGATGAAGACAGGCCTGGGAGGCCTACAGAAGTGAGGTCTCTTGAGGTGAGCGAATCAGTCAATGACCTCATTCAGTCTGACAGAAGGGTGACAGTGGATGACATTGCAAGGACTTTGAGCTTATCTGTTGGGACAGCACACAAGGTCAGCTGCCGGTGGGTGCCAAAGATGCTTACTGCAGAGCACAAACAGCACAGCAGCCCAAACGGTGCAGACCATCAACGAGCTGGGTTGGGAACTGCTCCCTCATCCCCCTTACATCCCAGACCTTGCCCCTTCAGACTTTCACCTGTTTGGTCCCTTGAAAGCGTTCACGAGACGCACGAAGTTTAAAAGTGACAATGAAGTCAAAAGTGTTGTGAGCGACTGGCTGAGACATCAGTCCAAAGATTTTTACTCTGAGGGAAAAGAATACGGAAGTTTGTGCACAGATGATAAAAGTGTGTGACAGTGCTGGGAGACTACGTTGAAAGAAAAAAGAAAGCTTCTATCTGTATTAGAAGTCCTTATACCGAAAAATTCACCTTATTTATTGAATGACCCTTGTAATAAGAAAATGAAAATTTTGAAAGGAGACTTCTAACCAAAGTACTGAGAAACAAGGAAATTTTCTGAGAAAATAAAAGAATTCAGTGTTGTTGGTTTTTTTTTACAGTACGTTTCACCCTGTACAATGCCCAGTTGTCACTCAAGATAGATGGTTACGTTTATAAGAATTCGAGGAAAACATAATGGTTAACTGTAGACTTGAAGAGGTTAAGGTTATAGGGATCTGCGAAATAACTTCTTGGGAGTCGTTCCACAGGGGCAGTGGTTTGAGATATTGAAAGTCGGCGAAAATAATGCGCTAGAGAGAACTTACTTCTCGCCAATGAAATAAGTGGGAGATGTGGGTTGTTTCCTGCTATTTAAGTGGCATGGCTCGTCCTAGCTGTGATGTTTCGACCTGGCGTAACCAAGGAATGTAGTGTTAAGTTATTTTGGATACATTGTATACTAGTGAGCAAAGCCAAATGACTGGACTCACTTTATAGTTCCTCCAAATGAAGGTTAGCCAATCAGAAGGCGTAAAATATTCAATCCGTCTTATATAAAGGCGGCCGTTTTGGTTACTCTCTCCGAATGTCCAATGCGAACCTGTCAGAACCAAAGATGACCAGGACAGAAGGAAGAACTACACTCTGCTACCAATATCCACTGCTAACCTGAACTACGCTTCCCTACTGTCTTCGAAATATTCACTGCCTACCTCTGGATTCTATACTCAAAGACTACCGTCATCAGGAACAACATGTAGTTCGTCGGAGCACTTGAAATCTTGTCTCAATTTCTTTTGTTCTTTTGATAGGCAATCTATTTTCCAGTAGAACCAGCGTTTTCCAACAACAGACTAAGTCTTATTTTGCTGATTTCATAATTGATCACATACATTTTCACTTCAAATACATTATAGACTCATTTTATAGTTCATTCTGTAAAAGTCTTCAAGGGAATTTCAAACTGTTTTCTTGTTTTTAATCAGTAGTAAGCTCTGTGCAGATTTTGGCTGTCTGCTACCTTGGGAAATGTTTTCTGCTTGCAACTCACTCGGAAGATCGATCCGAAATTAATAGAAAGGTTCAGGTCTCGTTTTATTGAAAGAAGGACATTTGCAATGCAAATTATTTGGTTTCTTTATTGATTGGTTGGATATTAAGAGAAATTTAAAAAGGGTTACATCATTAAAAGAAACTCATTTTAAAGACACTAGACACTAAAGCTTTATGCGTTCCAAATATCTCCATTATATGAAACTGACATTCATCAAAGATTCAACGAAATGTAATCTATAAAAGACATATTTTCAACATGTTAATCTCATAATTCATATATATATATATATATATATATATATATATATGAAGAAATATAGTCTTAAAGTGTGCTATATTTATGGGATAAAGTGGTCAATATCAGAGATAGAGCTTGTGTAAGTTGCCTGACGATTGCTCTAGCATGAAACAGACTGTCGCCTCTAAGTGCTGACTTCCATGTCCACTTTTATATATATATATATATATATATATATATATATATATATATATATATATATATAGTATATATAGGTATATGTTTATATATATTTATTAATATATATCTTTGCTCTGTCTAACCATATCGAGAAGTTATGCTTACACCTCATAAATAAATTTGATGATTATTTGCTTGCCTGTGTATGTACGCCAATACGCGCGTATACGGCTACTCATATCTGGTTATCTTAATCTGTCTCTCTCTCTGTCTATATAATAATAATAATGACAATAATAATAATAATAATCGTAATTATAATCGTCGTGAAAAACCTTATGCGTTTTGGCTTGTAAATGAACAAACCAATACCCATGGAAAATAAAGGATAAAAAAAAAGGAAGAACGAAGAACATGTAATTCAGGCGAAAACAATCGTCCAGAATCCAAGCTCAAAGTCCAAAGAAAAAAAACAAACTCCAAAACGAGTAAAGCAAAAGTAACTTAGCAAAGTGCTGAATACACTAAGTAGAGCAAATCTAACTATGAACCTAAAGAGCCAGGTAAACCTACCTAGGTTTCACCTATGCGGATCGTCAGGGCACGCCGGCTAAACAGATAACATTTGAACAGAATATGAATAGCCTACAACATAAAAACAACCATGACAATGAGACTAAAAAAAAACAATAACTCAACAACGGGAGGAGTTTAATACATATTTATTCAATAACAAAAAAAAAAGTCACATGGTCATGTTTGTTTTTATGTTGTAGGCTATCTACATTCTGTTCTAAAGTTAGCCGGCGTGCCCTGACGATGCGCGTAGGTGAAACCTAGGTAGGTTTGTCTGGCTCTTTAGGTTCATAGTTATATATATATATATATATATATATATATATATATATTAACGGAGATTAAAACAAAAACATATTAAAAATCGCTACACAATAGCAATCGTGGTTCAACAGTACACTCGGTAAGTGGGGTGAGCTCGGTGAAAGTCAGAGACGACTTCGATCTTTTGGAATGCGTCCGATGCTGCATCTGCGAATTTCGAAAGAAACTTGATCAATCAGGGACTTATGACGAGAAACGGATCCTTTATGACACCCTTAAGCGATCGGCTCAGTGGCTTGATCATCAGTAAGGACACAGACGCTTTCCAAAAATCCAAAGTGCAAAAACAGAAAGTCTGTGGGCGGTATCTATTACAGCTGGCTACTGTTGAAGTTTACTGCCAGCAACTGGATGAAATGCGTGTTAGGCAACCTGCGACCGGTTCTGGTTACTCGACGTGGTAAAACTCAGCTTCATGAAATAAAACTCGCCCACATGTTGCCAGGATGCCACTGTAGATGCCCGTCGACGATACGTGACTTTGACATATCCGCCATATTCCCCTGATTTCAAGCTGACTACCACTTTTTCACGCATCTTGACAAAGCCTTACTTCAAAAACATTCCGCTGCCAAAATGATGCGTAAATGAATGATATCTTTGCGTTCAAACCTATAGAAGTTTTTTTTTTATCGTAAAAGAATCAAAAACCGCCACATGATAAGACATCAGAAGTGTTGAAACAAAATTGTTAATTTTTTTTGGTTATTGAAATGTATTGCGTATACAACAATCCTATACTTGGATATATATATATATATATATATATATATATATATATATATATATATATATATATATATATATATATATATATATATGTAAGCAAATATGTGGATATAGATCCGACAGTATGAGGAAAAATATGGAAAAACAAAAAATCCGAATATGCAAGTTTACTGTTTTTAATGTTGTTTCAATGTCGACGAGACGGATTTATGAGGCAGGCATAATATCAATCTCGCGCACGGTGAATACTAGACCCGGCTTCATTACACATTTCCCCTTTTCTGGCAAGATTAATGCTGGACAAACGTACTTATAAACTTTAGATTCTAGTAAAATTCTTCTCTTTCATCAATAATAAACTCTATTTTAGGAATACGTTTTCACAACATCACCCACGTGACGCCGACGTGATCGCATTTCAAAACGGAACGCTGATCTTAAAAATTCAGTCATTTTGTTTTGATTATTTCTTATGTCTATCGTCTTTTCATGTTGACTTAAATATCGTCTAATTTTAATTATGTTTTAATAACTACGTCCTGAAGAAGGTATACTAGACCGAAACGTCTGACGTCGACATTGAAACAACATTAAAAACAGTAAACTTGTATATTCTGATTTTTTGTTTTTCAAAATTTTTCCTCATATATATATATATATATATATATATATATATATATATATATATATGTCTATATATATATATATATATATATATATATATATATATGTGTGTGTGTGTGTGTGCACATATATACACATACACACATATATATATATGTGTGTCCGTGTGTGTATGTGTATATATATACACATATATATACGCGCACACACACATACAGACACACACACACATATATAAATATATATATATATATATATATATATATATATATATATATATATATATATATATATGACGCTTTTGGCGAAGGAGCGGCGTATTCAACAAAAAATCGTAAATTGAATTTTTCATTGTACATTATTCATTAAATAATATCCAAATATTTTACAAAAAATTAAAGCCGAATACACAATATTTCAAGCTCAATTTAGGTTTCTAGTTCATGACCATAAGATGAGATAACGTAAACCGTAGATTTGTCTGTGGAATATATTTACATTATTGTTATATAATCATAGTTTTTTTGGTTTTGTGTTTTTGGTTTTTGTCAAAAGCATTTTATTCTTGGTCGTATATTAATTTAAAATATTCTTTTTTACAGGTTTTGTTTTTTTAAATGCAATAAGATTATTTTAAATTTCAGAATTTCGCTATTTCCCATCAAAGTGACTGGAAGAAAGCGATCTATAAACAACAATGGAAAAGAGAGGTAACAAAAGAAATAGCTCTAGTTTCTTCAATTTAAGAAACTGTGCATTGCAGTTTCTAAAATGCTGCTGGAAACAAAGGAGAAAATGAAAAATACCTAACAACAAATCGAATATATTGTAATGGCAAAGGTACGCAGGTGTAGTCTTTAAGAAAGCTTTATTCAACTGAGACTACAAGGTTCGGGTATAGTGTCCTTTTATAGTCCCAGTAAACAAAATAGCTCTCTCAAAGAGGACAAAATAACAAAACAAAGGGAGACCACTCTTGATTATTCATAACATATATCATCAAAATTTACATTATTTTTTTATTTATTTGTTATGCAACTAAATTCATAATTGTCAAAATATTCCTTTAAAACTTGATATTTATTTCCTGTAATAAATTCTTAATAAATATTTTATTGTTATTAAGTGTAAGGTAGTCCTACATTTACAATTCCTTACAGCTAACCACGAAAAGAAATTTTGATCAAAACTGCCTAAAACCTTTAAGCGCGTTTTGCCGCAAAATTATCGAATATCCAATACTCGCCTCCTCCACCGAAAGCGACATATATATATATACACACACACACATTTCATTGCAGGATTTATTTCGGAAATGGAATAAGATCATTCTAAATTTCAGAATTTCTCTATTGCCCATCAAAATGACTGAAAGAAAGCGATCTAAAAACAAAAATGGGATAGACAGTTAACAGAGCCGAAACGAAATAGCTCCAGTTTGTTTCCTATAATAAATACTTAATAAATATTATTAGTGTCAAGGGTAATGTAATTCTACATTTACAATTCCTTACAGCTAACCATAAAAAGAAATGTTGATGAAAACTGCAGCTGGGTTCCCTTTCCAAATCCCTTGACCGTGGTGATGGAAAGTGACCGGATGGCATTACCATCTTCCCTTTTAAAATGGGTAAGTCGTTTTTTGGGGATGCGACCTGTGCGGATACATTTTCGGTCGGTAATTTGATCAGGTCCGCGGGTGAGCCGGGGTCCGAGACGCAGAGATGAAAAAAATAGTTAAACATTCTTCTCTTGCTGATAGATTTTTTTTTTACTCCTGTGGCAGTGGAGACTTCAGGGGTTATTGGCCCTCGTTCGATGGCGTTCCTTCGGAGGATTGGCGCGATTGCGTCTCGATTAAGGAACGAGCCTCGCGAAACGGAGTGGCTCTTGCAGCGTGTCTCACTGGCGACGGTTCGAGGTAATGCTTTCTCCATCATAGCGGCTGGCAGAGGATAGAAAAAATTGTTTATAGTTACGTTGTTCTGGAATTGTCATCAATGGTCGACTGAACTTGCTTTGTTTCAATGACTTTTGTTTTGGTATTATTTGTTACTTTGTTCAATAAATGATTTCTTTTTTTTTTTTTTAAATGGGGAAGAGAGTTAACAGAGCGGAAACGAAATAGCTCCAGTTTGTTCAACTTGGGAAACTTAGCATTGCAGCCAATGTATTCTAAAATGAAGTCAATAACAAAGGAGAAAATGAAAAATACCTAACAACAAATCGGATATAGCATCAAAATTTATATTATCTTTATTTATTTGTTATGTAACTAATGAATAACTGTAAACATTTTTTGCGTGCTTCCTATAATAAATTCTTAATAAATATTATTAGTGTCAAGGGTAATGTAATTCTACATTTACAATTCCTTACAGCTAACCATAAAAAGAAATGTTGATGAAAACTGCCTAAAACCTTTAAGCGCGAATGTTGAATACACCCCTTCTCCACCAAACGCTTCATATGTAAATATATATATATATATATATATATATATATATATATATATATATATATATATATATATATATAGTGTCAGCCACAGACAGACTGTTTCGCTATATTACACTGCGGCTACACATGCGATTCCATCAAACCGGGATCGAAATCCGACTGATTTGACATCAGTCGGAGCATTCTCACCCTTAGGCTATCATCTCACAATGCAGGAAAGGGAATTTTTCACATTATATACGAGATATAAGCATTACCGGCTACAAGGGTGCTCAATTCAATACGAAGAGCTTTTAGTGTTAATTAGTAGCAGCCGACAATCTACGAGGGGGGTATTATTATTATTATTATTATTATTATCATCATAAATCGTGTTAGTTAAAAGAATTCTTTCAAGGATGACTGCTTTCTTACGTTTGGTATACGATAATGAATCTAGCAGATCTGACTGGAAGAAAGTGATCTAAAAACAACAACGGAAAAGAGGGATAACAAAGCATAAACGAAATAGCTCCAGTTTGTTCAACTTAGGAAACTTAGCATTGCAGCCAAAGTATTCAAAAATGCTGTCAATAACAAAGGGGAAAATGAAAAAAATACCTAACAACAAATCGAATCTGAACCTCAAAATGTATATTATTCTTATTTATTTGTTATGCAACTAAATGTATATTCTTCAAAAATATCTCCTTAAAACTTGATATTTCCTGTAATAAATACTTAATAAATATTATTGTTATTATTTAACTCAAGTGTAAGGTAGTCCTGTATATACAAATCCTTACGGCTAACCATGAAAAGAAATGTTGATCAAAACTGCCTAAAACATTTAAGCCCGTAGTTCCGCAAAATTATCAAATGCTGAATACGCTCTTCCTCCGCTGAACGGGTCATATAATCTTGTAGATTCGATGGCAGAATTGTATAGATGTTCAGGATTCCTATTTTGACTGATTTAAACACTGTTTGAATATATTACTTCGAAAATAAAAATTGATTCTAAAATCCGGCATTATTTTCCGAACTACCGATGGGAAATTTGTAATTTAAAAAACTAGAATTTTTTTTTTAAACACGCTAACGCGTTTTGAAATCCACACAATATTTCGTATTGTTGTAGTTATTGCTAAAATTGTTTTGTCGAGATTTACAAAGTAGTTTCGTTCAATTTCACAAGCCAATCAATGAAATTTGAATGAGCTGATTTGCTTGGAAAACTACTTCTTACAGGACTTCATGTTAAACAATTTTTTTTTTAAATGGATATTTTTTTTTTCCTTTTCAACAGCAAAGAATTAAATTCTTAGGATTTTTTTACTCGTGAGCATGCAACATACAACTGGGCATGCGTAAATATTTGTTTCTGGAACCAGATTACAACTTTTTGAAGCGTTTGGCCTTGTGATGTGTTGATAGTTCTTGCAAACGCAGGCGAACTGGTAATTAAATTCTTGTATACATATATATATATATATATATATATATATATATATATATATATATATATATATATATATATATGTATGTATAATGGGGTCTCTCGTCGGTTTCGACGTATGAGGCGCTGACGACTTAACCAACTGATTCAGTTACGAAATTATGTGTGATAATCTTAAATGGCCCGCTAGTGATTTACAAAGGAGGCCGCGTATGGAGCAAGAGTGAGGATTGTGGGATGAAATCACTGTTAGATTGTCTGACCTTTTAGATCTTGAATTTATATATATATATATATATATATATATATATATATATATATATATATATAAACTTAAAGAAAAAATATGCAAAAAATATTGCGTTTTTATTAAATAAGTATTATTTATTTTAAACATTAAACTGTTTTTAAAATAGTGGCAGTATTTTGTGTACTAAATAATAAAACGTATTATTTTCGCAAAACATTAATGAAAATGTATTGTACTAAGCTATGCTCCCTTGTAAAACCAGTTGTACTTTGTATCCCCTTAGCTATTTGCGCCTCTACCTACATTTTGGTTTCGATCAGCCTATATATGGCTATTTTAAAGGGTGTGTCGGACAGACTAACGGAAGTCACGCTATTTTATATATAGATAGATAAGCGTTCCGTTTCAATTAATCATTAGGCCAAGGATTTTATGTGGGATTAACAAACGAAATTCAATTAAGGCAATAAAAATGAACATTATTAAAACGGACAACAGAGCCGTGACGTCACAGTGGCGCGCGGTCTGAGAGCGCCATTACAAAGTACTATACCTCAGTAGCTGTATGGCCAATGACGTACGAGGTTCTTCGCAATCGTCATGTCTTCAAATTACGAAGTCATCGCATCGTAATCTTCAGCCGGTTTAACATTCGTAAATCTCTAGGGCACATAATGAGGGCTTGGAAAGCCACGGAAAATCATTGAATGGTTTCAATACCCTAAAACCATGGCCTACAACCTTGCGAAGGCATATGGGGACTCAGGCGACAGAGACAATCTCAGGCCAGAACTCAGTGGTTAAAGGCGTTGGTTAGATCCAGTGACTAGACCCAAATATTTGTTGAGTTCAATACCAGGCTACAGCAGTGGCGAACAAAACAATTGGAGAGTTAAGAGAAATAACTCGGACATCCAGAAGAGGCATGGCACGTGGAACTAGAACAATCTACCCGCCCCCCCGGTGGACGAGATAAAGATTTCGGTTCGAAATTCCAGTCCCCTGAAAATGACCGGGGCGTACAACGGCCGAAAGGTTGTGAATATGGCAACGAAGCTGAGGATAACAGCCGAAATGATGAAAATAATGTAAGTAATCATAATAACTCATCTCAGAGATATATAGAGAAATTAATTGGGTTTATACGTGGAGAAGGCAACTTCTAACCTTCCCAAGAAATACTAGCGGCTTATACATGAGAAAACTCGGAGGGAACCACTCTATTATTTTTCCTAAGAAATCACGTGGAGTTATATATAAAGAAGGCATTAGAACAACCCACACAACCATCTTTCTCAAGAAATAATGTGGGCTTATACGTGGAGATGGCACAGGAAAACCACTCGAGTATATTTCCCAAGAAATACTAGCGGCTTAGGCGTGGAAAATCGAGCGGAAACCCATTTCTTGTTTTTCTAAAAAAATAAAAAAAATATGGGTACATGAGTACATATGAGAACAAGGTAACGGGAAACTACCCCACTATATTTACCAAGTAAACATAGCGGCTTATACGCGAGGAAAGCAACACGAAATCACCATAATATGTTACACCAGAAATCAGGGTGGCTTATATGTGGAGAAGCCAAGTGGAATTTGCTCCACTACCATTCCCAAGAAACCATGAATGTTTAAAAATGGAGAAGGCAACGGGATATCACTCGACTATGTTTCCCCAGAGATCATGACAAGGTACCGACATTAAATAAACGGAAGCTGTGGTGAGCCTTTGTTGCCTATGTTCTAAAGATATATGGCCATAAAAATCAACATTTGTAATAGTAATCTTCAGTCGTTTCAGGTTTCCGGTTATTTTGAAAGACTTCTCTTTTTATTTCACTCCCAGTAACCCCTTGAGTTTTTGTGGCATTATCACCTGGCTTAGGGTAAAACGAGAAAAGAAGAAGAAAAAAAAAAGTACGCATACGCTACCTAGCGAGTTTGTGTAAATAGATGACGGAACAAAATTAGGGAGAGATAGTGGAAACATATACTTAGTTTGGATTGGTTTGTTTTGTTTTAGGCATATCAACCTCAATGAGTTATTTAATGCCAACAAAACCATTTTTGCGGGTAATATTTTTTCTTCAAAAATGTATTGCAGGTAAAAATTTTTTTTAAAAAAACGTATTGCTAGTAATAGTTTTTTTTTTTTCTTCAAAATTTATTGATGGTAATAATCTCTTACAAAGTACTTCTGGTATTAAAACCTACGTTTACACTTTCATGGTGTTTTTACCCCAGTTTCCTGCTTAACTATTTGCCCATAGCTGTGACCATAACAGGTAGGTAGACCTGGGAAAACCAGCAATTAAGAGGTGGTTCCACGCCCCTCAAAACTTCATGATCAGAGGCCTTGTTGTTGGATGTAGTTTATCGTCATACCCAGGACGGAAACATATATTACGTTAAATAATACTTTATCAGTGGTGAAGGCAAGGGGAGATTACTCTACTATATTTCCCAGAGATCATGTCAAGGTACAGATATTAATAAGCGGAAGCTGTGGCCAACCCATTGTTTCCTATGTTCTGAAGGGATATCGCCATAAAAAAATAAACAATTATGATAGTAATCTTCAGCCGTTTTAAGATTTTTACATTTCGAGGGCACATAGTGAGGGCTTGGAAAATATGATACTCACAGGACAGATTGAAGGCAAGAGAGAAGGAGGAAAGTGATAGGAATATTTAGGTTCGCCTATCGCACGGTTCACACTCCTCCTCCATCTACTCAACATGACTATTCATGTTGAGTAGATTTATCCATTTTTTCCTGTTCAGGATTAGGTTACCGGTTTTTTCGAAAGACTTCTCATTTTATTTCACTCCCAGTAACCCCTTGAGTCTTTGTGGCATTATCACCTGGCCTGGGGTAAAACGAGAAAAAAAGAAGAAAAAAAAAAGAACGATATGCTATCTAGCGAGTTTGGGTAAATAGATAACGGAACAAGATTAGGGAGAGACAGTAAAAACATATACTTATGATAAGTAGTATTTTAGCAGAATATATATATATATTATTTTTTTTTAGAGAATTGTATTTCTTCTCTGACTTCCTCATTTTGATCTTTGAGGTCAGATACAGGAAATCAAAGAAAGTCGTTTTCATTGGCTAAAACTAGCTTTGTAATGTTAGATGATAGAAAGGGATTTCAGGGAGACATTTCTTACATGTCTAATAATGTAGACGTGTGAAATTCATGTCTGGGAACTTGTTCTCCAGTGGGGGTGAGAAAGCAACCCCACTGGCTAGTTAGAAATGTACACGTCAACGTGTTGAATTAAGTAGTTAAATTTAAAATTCCTTTGTTGATGTTCTCTCTTTTATCTCCGAACAAAACAACTGGAGATCAGCGGCCGAGAAAGAAGAATGAAACTTTATGATCGCATCGGCCACGTCACCAAGACTTCCCCTAGCACGAAGGGAATATAAAATACTTAACATCGGGAAGAGGTAGTCGAAATTTTTGTGACACATAATGAAGAAGGAGGTCTTGGAAAATCTAACACTCACAGGACAGAGAGCGGGAAAGAGGGACAGAGGAAAGCAATGTTTGACATACTTAATGGGCTTGAGTAAATGGATGACAGAACAGGGTCTGGGAGATATAGCAAAAAGGCAACATTTATTAAGAACTACAAGGGACAAGAGGAAGAGGTGGAGGACCATGACCACCTACGTCCTGAAGGGACAGAGCGCATAAAAGAAGTTGATTAATGTCATATCTACTCCTTATGGATTATTTAATGCTGAAATTTAATTTTCTTGGGAGCTTTGAAGTAATAAAAATGTTGTTCTGCTTTCACATTTGAATACATGGTAGATGATACTCAGCTTTTGTGTGGACATAATTACTAGTGGTGGTGATGTGTGTGCTTTAGGTTTTAGTTTTGTTGAACATATATTTTGGAATACATTTTGATTTCTTTAAAAAGATTGTAGGATATTATATGGATTAACGTCATGGAAGAGTTCTTTCATCTTGGTTGTTCGTTTGTTTGATTTTTGTTTAACGGCATATCAACATCTCTATGGGTTATTTTATGCCAAAATCTAAATATTTTGTACGTAATTTTAAAGCTTCAGGGTAAACATGTTTTTTTTTTTTAGATATATAGTTAATATATAAGATATATAGTTAAGTGTCTTTTTGTTTCGATTTTCTCTAAAACTAAAACTTCATCATTGCTTACATGTTCGATCCATGGTATTCTTAGCTTCCTTCTGTAGGACCACATTTCTGTTGCTTCAAGTCGCTTTTTCGTCTGCAAAGAGACTGTCCAGCATTCACTGCCATATAGTAGGATTGACATTATGTAACAATTCAGTACTCTTTTCTTTGTTTCTAATGAATTTTTCCAATTCAAATATCAAATATTTAGGAAGTGTTTTAACAGAAGCCCGAAATCCAAAGTTGCACTATAGCATTTTCAAGTTCAAGTTGGCAATAAGCAAGTTCAAATTGATACTAAACAATTTCAGGTTGGTGCTAAACAATTTCAAATTGATAGTAAACAATTTCAGGTTGGTGCTAAACAATTTCAAATTGATACTAAACAATTTCAAGTTTGTGCTAAACAATTTCAAATTGATAGTAAACAATTTCAAGTTTGTGCTAAACAATTTCAAATTGATAGTAAACAATTTCAGGTTGGTGCTAAACAATTTCAAATTGATAGTAAACAATTTCAAGTTTGTGCTAAACAATTTCAAATTGATAGTAAACAATTTCAGGTTGGTGCTAAACAATTTCAAATTGATAGTAAACAATTTCAAGTTTGTGCTAAACAATTTCAAATTGATAGTAAACAATTTCAGGTTGGTGCTAAACAATTTCAAATTGATACTAAACAATTTCAAGTTTGTGCTAAACAATTTCAAATTGATAGTAAACAATTTCAAGTTTTGTGCTAAACAATTTCAAATTGATAGTAAACAATTTCAGGTTGGTGCTAAACAATTTCAAATTGATAGTAAACAATTTCAAGTTTGTGCTAAACAATTTCAAATTGATAGTAAACAATTTCAGGTTGGTGCTAAACAATTTCAAATTGATACTAAACAATTTCAAGTTTGTGCTAAACAATTTCAAATTGATAGTAAACAATTTCAAGTTTGTGCTAAACAATTTCAAATTGATAGTAAACAATTTCAGGTTGGTGCTAAACAATTTCAAATTGATAGTAAACAATTTCAGGTTGGTGCTAAACAATTTCAAATTGATAGTAAACAATTTCAGGTTGGTGCTAAACAATTTCAAATTGATACTAAACAATTTCAAGTTTGTGCTAAACAATTTCAAATTGATAGTAAACAATTTCAAGTTTGTGCTAAACAATTTCAAATTGATACTAAACAATTTCACGTTGGTGCTAAACAATTTCAAATTGATACTAAACAATTTCAGGTTGGTGCTAAACAATTTCAAATTGATAGTAAACAATTTCACATTGGTGCTAAACAATTTCAATTGCAAGTTCGTACTAAACAATTTCAAATTGAGTGTAAACAAATGGTGCTGAATACAAGGCTTTTATTGAAGAATATGTGGAGAACCTACGAATAACGTTGAAGCAGCTGGCACGTTTGATACAACAGAGATTCGATATTGTCATGAATTCCGAATGTGTTCGATAACATTTGAATGGACTATTATTCACACTCAAAACGTTTGGAATGAGCCGGAGAAGGTGAATATCGATAACAACAAAAACAAACATCGACAATATGTCGAGGCGCTTCTACGATTCCAGGCCGACAATATCCCAGTTTTTTTTTTTACGTTGCTGAAACAAATTTTAAATAGGTATATTTCTCGTACGGAAGGGCGCTATCAAAAAAGGGGAGTCGCTGCACAGTAATCGCCGCCGGGACTCTCGGGGCAAATATTCACGTCATTGGAAGTATATGTAGCCTCGGATTAATGAAATCTGTTGAGGGTCATTCAAAAAAGAACATGCTGAAGAGTTTGTGAGACATTTGTTTTTTTTACAACGCGGCCACAACAGATACCAGTCACCTGTGCTAATGGTGACTGACAATGCCTCTTGCCATGCTTCGTTGGAAAACGAATTTCTGGAAGCTGAGTTTGCCCATTATCACTTCTTACGCGCCTCGGATCATATAGTCCGATGATGAATCCGATAGAAGGAGCACGGTCAATTCTTAAGGCTGGTGTAAAATCCGAGGTAGCTTTGAATCTTCCTCGAGTTCTTGCAGGCGAAGGGCGGGGAAATGCAACACCAAATGAATATCGCAGTGCACAACTTGAGCAAGTGTTTGCTTATAACATACCTCTAATAACCCTGTCCTGCTCTGCTGGCATATGTTCAGCGATTTATACAACCAGCCTTGAATCTTGAGGATATGAATTTTTGGCATGCACGAGTACATTGATATTCCATAATTCATGAGTTAGTGACAATAAATATTTGCTTGCTCAGTTTCATTATTATGATTCATATGTTTGGTTGAAAAATATATTCGCCAACTTGAAATTGTTTAGTATCAGTTTGTAATTGTTTAGTAGCAACTTGAAATTGTTTAGTCTCACTTTGAAATTGATGAGTCCAACTTGAAATTCTTTAGTATCAATTTGAGATTAATTAGTAACAACTTGAAATTGTTTAGTATCAATTTGAAATTGTTTAGTACAAACTTCAAATTGTTTAGTCTGAATTTGAAATTGGTGAGTCCAACTTGAAATTGTTTTGTATCAATTTGAAATTGTTTAGTAGCAACTTGAAATTATTTAGTAACAACTTGAAATTGTTTAGTATCAATTTGAAATTGTTTAGTACAAACTTGAAATTGTTTAGTCTCAATTTGAAATTCGTGAGTCCAACTTGAAATTCTTTAGTATCAATTTGAAATTATTTAGTATCAATTTGAAATTATTTAATAACAACTTGAAATTGTTTAGTATCAATTTGAAATTGTTTAGTACAAACTTGAAATTGTTTAGTCTGAATTTGAAATTGGTGAGTCCAACTTGAAATTCGTTAGTATCAATTTGAAATTGTTTAGTCTCAATTTGAAACTGTTTAGTATCAATTTGAAATTCTTTAGTAGCAATTTGAACTTGTTTAGTATCAATTTGAAATTATTTAGTAACAACTTGGAATTGATTCGTATCAATTTTAGTTTGATTATTCCCAACTTGAACATGAACTGCTATAGAATAGCGAAAGACGTCTTCTAAAAGCTAAGGCAACGTATTAAGAAACGGGTTAAATTTCGAATCGAAAACAAAGAGTAGTGAACAATTATCACTACACACAACTGGACAATCTACATACCCATGAAGAAGAGGCTTGAATTAACAGAAATATGGTCCTACAGAAGGATGCTGGGAATATTGTGAACTGAACATGTGATAAACGACAAAGTCTTAGAGAAAATGATAACAGAGTGTTGACTTATACTTAACATAAAAAAGATATTCAAGGGCACATAACGAGGACAGAGGACTTGGAAAAACGGATACTCAGATGAGCTACTGAAGGCAAGAGGGACAAAAAACAGTCTGCAAATTTGATAACGAGCTTATATAAATGGATGAGAGAATATAGTTTCGTGGAGAAAAGAAAACAGACAAAATTTACTAAGAACTTCAAAGGACGGGAAATTGTGGCGCGTCATTAGCGCCAACATCCTGAAGGGACACGGCATATCTGTCTATCTAGATATATCTATTTCGGGCTAGTGACATGTATCTGGCTATCTATATTTCTTCCTAGTGACACCTATCTATCTATCTATCTATCTATCTATCTATCTATCTATATCTATTTCGAGCTAGTCCCATCTATCTATCTATCTATCTCTCTATCTATCTATCTTTATTTCGAGCTCGGCCCATCTATCTATCTATCTATCTATCTATCTATCTTTATTTCGAGGTAGGCCCATCTATCTATCTATCTATCTATCTATCTATCTATCTATCTATCTATCTATCTATCTATCTATCTCTATTTCGAGCTAGTCCCATCTATCAATCTATCTATCTATCTCTCTATCTATCTATTTATCTATCTATCTTTATTTCGAGCTCGGCCCATCTATCTATCTATCTATCTATCTATCTATCTATCTATCTATCTATCTATCTATCTATCTATCTATCTCTATTTTGAGCTAGTCCTATCTATCTATCTATCTATCTATCTATCTATCTATCTATCTATCTAGTCCCATCTATCTATCTATCTATCTATCTATCTATCTATTATTTAATTTATATTATCTATCGATCTATCTATCTATCTATCTATCTATCTATCTATCTATCTATCTATCTATCAAGCTAGTCCCATCTATCTATCTATCTATCTATCTATCTATCTATCTATCTATCTATCTATATATATATATATATATATATATATATATATATTTCGAGCTAGTCCCATCTATCTATCTATCTATCTATCTCTATTTCGAGCTAGTCCCATCTATCTATCTATCTATCTATCTATCAAGCTAGTCCCATCTATCTATCTATCTATCTATCTATCTATCTATCTATCTATCTATCTATCTCTATTTCGAGCTAGTCCCATCTTTCTATCTATCTATCTATCTATCTATCTATCTATCTCTATTTCGAGCTAGTCCCATCTATCTATCTATCTATCTATCTATCTATCTATCTATCTATCAAGCTAGTCCCATCTATCTATCTATCTATCTATCTATCTATCTATCTATCTATCTATCTATCTGTCTGTCTATCTATCTCTATTTCGAGCTAGTCCCATCTATCTATCTATCTATCTATCTATCTATCTATCTATCTATCTATCTATCTCTATTTCGGGCTAGTCTCATCTATATATATATCTATCTATCTTTCGGACTAGTCACATCTATCTATCTATCTATCTATCTATCTATCTATCTATCTATCTATCTATCTGTCTATCTATCTATCTTTAAGGGACTTAGAAATTGAGGAGAATCATGAACGTCGACGTTGTGTAGGAACAGCGCACATAGAAAAATCTTATATAATCGATAATTGCGTACTATCACGAATTGTGGAAAAGTACAACCTCATTATCACGCAGCAGTTATCAGTGGTGTAAGCCCCGTTTCAAAATTGACATTTACCATTTAAAAATTAAGTGCAGATAACTCTTTAAAATGTCTCGATTCGATTTTGATACCGTATTTATATTAGGAACGGGACACCACTTTGAAAATAATATGACATCAATAATGTGAGCTTTGAAAATGAAAATGTCGCTTGATATCTATCAAGCGACATTTTCATTTTCAAAGCTGACATTATCAGCTAATCAGCAAATATGTCCCACGCACCAAACCACCACTCCGCATTTAAAAATGAAAGTAAATTTAAATAGTGCATGGAAATGAAAGGGAATATGGGCCTCATACATATGACAGGCCAGTGGCGGACTGGCCAGTGTGTCAGCTTGCCCAATCGCAAGTAAGCCCCTTTATCAAATAAAAATTAAATGAAGAAACAAACGCAGATAACTGTTTAAGTAATAAAGAGGAATACGAACTTTATAAAGTCATCTGCACGCTTTCAGTTTCTCTAGTTCAATGTGAGAGGAAGTTTTCAAGGCTAAATATCGTAAAGACAAGGTCAAGAAATTCGTTGTCAGAAGAGAATTTGGAATCATACATGTTGCTATCCATTAAAAAGGAGGGTGTTATAATATCTTAGAAGACCGATTTAATTTCCGGTACACACCGTTCAGACAAAAGCGTCCTACCTCAAGTTGTGGGGTTACACTGACACCAACGTATGCGCATTATCTCAAAGTGATCGAGGCAATTTACGTCACGTGATTTGTGCCTGCCCACAGTCAATACAGGTGTACACGTGGCGTCATAAAAAAAATGATGGAAATGGTCATGGACTTAGACAGTACGCAGCTTGAAGCAGCCAACAAATAGCGGCCAGAGTACGCAAGATCCGTTTTCACAAGAAAGGTTAACGCCCTGTGAGAAAACTCCAATTAACTTCCATCATGACACTACTGAGTGGAGCCCATGCATATGACCGGCCAGTGGTCCACTGGCCAGGGTTCAGCTTTCTCAATCGCAAGTAAGCCCCTGATGGATTGAGCCTCTTTATCAAATAAAAATTAAATGAAGAAACAAACGGAAAAACTGATTAAGTAATAAAAAGGAATACAAACTTTATAAATTTATCACGATCAGTTAATCTAGTTCAATGTGAGAGGAATTTTCAAGGCTAAAGAACATAAAGACAAGGTTAAGAAATTCGCTGTCGGAGAAGAATTTCGAATCATACATAGGAATCTAATAGATAGCGGCTCGGACTGAGGAATCGGAGAGCCGAGTTCGAATTCCAGTCGAATCCATTACGTTCACTTACATGCTAATACCCTTGTGAAAGGTGTGAATCCTCTTCTCCCCACCACCTTGGATGGCAACTGGTCTACCGCAGAAAGTAATGGCAACCTACTGCGGGAAAAAATATCTGCCTCGTCAGTCATGTATCAAAAGATACATGATCGCCTAAGCGTGTATTACGCATGGCATATGACTGACTGACATATTGCTATCCAATGAAAAAGAAATTCTTAGATGAACTGGAAGCAATTATTGGCAGGTTCGAACAATCATCTAGTGAACACAAACCCTTTTTAACCCTTTCAGTCCTGACCATCGGTTTCCCGATGGGAGAGATAAATGACTTAATACCTAACCACCGGATGAACGGTGGGGAAACACTTGCGCCGTATTTTGCTATCGTGTTGTTCCAGATAACCTTTCTCCAGCAAAACGAAGTCCCTCAGCTTCAGAAAGTTCTTAGATCCCTACTGTGTGGATCTGTGTGGTTGCAATCAGGCCAGGTGCAGTGCGCAGGCACTCGATCAATGCTAATGCTCTGGAACGCCTGCAAAATGTCGGCCTCCACCTCCCAGAGATAACGGAAGATGCCTCCACCAACAACCGTTGTGTTATGTGCCCTTATAAATGTCAAATTCAAGCAAAAAAAAAACAAAAAAATGTAGCCTACAAAGACTATCCTGTCAAGGCTATGAAGTATTCAGTACGTTGTACGACATACCAGAGCTTTTTCTGCATCAAGAGAGGCAGAACCTGCTGGATAGACTGGCACACAAAGAGAGAATTCTGACGAGAAATTGAAGGCATGCAATGAAACTCTTTCCCTATATATAATGCTTATATATTTTGTAACTATTTTTATATTTACCGTGAAACATTACATAGCAATTGTTTTCGAATTTTGACTCAGGAGCTAAGGCAGCATGGTTAAAATTGTCCAGGAACGCAAGGCTCAGATGGTTAATATAATGAACTGCATACAATACCACATTCTGCTTTTGAACTATCTGTTAATGAATAAGCTGTGCAGTAAACTATTTAAAATTATCAACGGATTATTTAAAATTAAAAATTCATTTACAATATTCCGTATTTATATCTGGTATCGACTGCCAGTAATACTTAAAGCGTATGTACACTGTAATTACTAAGAAATACACTCTTTTTTTTGCCACTATCTACATTATTCGGACTATTGTCTTCATCTTCCAACCACCTGAAGAAGGCCGAAGCGTAAAACGGCCGAAACGTTGTACTAAGTATGGCAACAAAGATGAGGACAATAGTTCGAATAATGTAAATAATGTACATAATATCTCATCTCAGAAATATAGGAAGATTTTTTTTTAATTTTATTTATTCGTTATGAAAATTAAACGATAGGACTTTAGTGCTGGCAACAAATAATTTTATACCCAGTCTACCACTGTGAACGCCTTAATGTATGGATAATGGCTAGAAAACTGTTCTCTTTCATCACTGATACCGACACATGGGTTCGATCCTCATTGGGTACCGCATCATTTTTGCCTTGCGCTAGCTTATCAAGCACCTAAGATCTCTAGATATATACTGCATTCGCTGGGCGAAGAAGAAGCACATTTAAATGAAAAATAGAATTATGCAAATATTACATTGCCTCCAATGTGCTCTGTGTCAAGGCCTGGGGCCACGTTGAGGCGCAAAATGAATAGCTACCGGGCTTGAATGAGGTGCAGTGAACCGAAGTTGTAGTGCTCTCTGTCTCTCACTCCCTCTCACATATAATCTCGCTAGCTCGGCTTGTGTGTGTGTGTGTGCGTGCGTGCGTGCGTGCGTGCGTGCGTGTGTGTGTGTGTGTGTGTGTGTGTGTGTGTGTGTGTGTGTGTGTGTTTAAAATACTCGCAAGAAACATATCTACAATACATACCGAGAAATATTTGTGCGTGTTCAGGAATTTGTGTGTGTGTGCAACTGATATTTTGTCTATCTATCTATCTATCTATCTATCTATCTATCTATCTATCTATCTATCTCTATTTTGGGTTAGTCAAATCTATCTGGCTGTCTATCTATCTATCTATCTATCTACCTATCACTATTTTTGACTAGTCAAATCTATCTATCTAAATTTCGGGCTAGTCACATCTATCTATTTATCTATCTATTTCGAGAAACTCACATCTTTCTCTATATCAAACTATATTTTGGTACAGTCAAATCTATCTGTCTGCCTGTCTATCAACAGACACTATTTTTGACTAGTCAGATCTGACTATCTATCTAAATTTCGGGATAGTCACATCTATCTATTTATCTATCTATTTCGAGCAAGTCACATCTATCTATCTATCTATCTCTATTTCGAGCTAGTCACATCTATCTGTCTATCTATATCTATTTCGGACTAGTCACATCTAACTATCTATATCTATTTCAAGATAGTCATATCTATCTATCTATCTATCTATCTATCTATCTATCTATCTATCTATCAGGCTAGTAAATTCCCTACATTCAATGTGCAAAAGCACGTGCAATACCCTGTCCTCGCCAACCGCCAACCAGGGGAGGTAATACAGTTTCGCTGATTAAGTCGGTACTAACACTCTTGGCGCCACCAGCATATTTTGCCACGGGACAGTGTACTGCTTCTGTAGACATGCTAGTTTTTTGCTATTTCTTTTTACATCTACAACTGAGATTCTCAACGTTGTGTTAAAAGCATTTGCTTTTGATCATTAACCAATGCACAAGAAGCTCATAAATGATGTATAATGGAAGATAAACTGATGGGATTTGCGTCAGCAGTAGCATTGTGTCGCAAACATGGTTTAATTTAACATTGTTTATTTTGGATCTTCATCGTATCCAACTCTATGCCTGTTGAGATGTAGCCTGGAGACGATGTGAAGCACGCTTCAGGTTCCGGACAGTGATGCCCACTTTCAAAAGGAAGGAAACGATTGACGGTCCAAGTAATCCACGGCACCCAACCTCTATAGGAAGACCATGAAATGTCCCTCCCTTTTGCACACAGTCGAATCGCAGCGAATTGGGCAAAGCTGACACCCTGGCCAGTCCGGAAATTTTCAAGGCTAAAGAACATAATCCTTTTCAGATAATGCGCATAGGTTGGTGTCAGTGTAACCCCACAACTTGAGGTAGGACGCTTTTGTCTGAACGGTGTGTACCGGAAATTAAATAGGTGTTCTAAGATCAAATAACAGCCTCCTTTTCATTGGATAGCAACATGTATGATTCAAAATTCTCTTCCGACAACGGATTTCTTAATCTTGTCTTTACGTGGTTTAGCCTTGAAAATTTCCTCTTACATTGAACTAGAGTAACTGAAAGTGCAGATGACTTTATAAAGTTTGTATTCCTCTTTATTATTTAAACAGTTTTTGTTTCTTCATTTAATTTTTATTTGATAAAGGGGCTTAATCCATCAGGGGCTTAGTTGCGATTGGGCTAGCTGACACCCTGGGCAGTCCGGAAATTTTCAAGGCTAAATAACATAAAGACAATTTTAAGGAATTCGTTGTCGGAGAATTCGGAATCATACATGTTGCTATCCGTTACCTCATTAGAATAGATATTCCAACCAGTATATTGCTATGTCGGCATTATCGACTCAGATAGTGTGTCGATATTAAATCAAAAATTTAAAAATATTAAGTTTCTGATTTCATATCTACACACTGAGTTGATAATGACAACATAACGTGTTGGTAGAAATAGCTATTCTTATGAGATGATTTTGGATTTCTCTACTGCGAACAAATTCCCGAATTTCCCTCAGCTCATGAAACATGACCTCTGGATCATGAGGCCTAGGAAGGTCATCCACTAGAGGGATTGGAATATCTTTCCAAGCATCAGAATACGTCACCCTCAATCTCCAGGAATTGATCTCATAGGTCTTTGGGTTTATTCACTAGATTATTTCAACTAAATCTTTTACCCATTGGGCCATGTGTCCTTGGAGACTTTTATTTTTTCTTCAGGTGATTGGCACTTCGAAGCGAGCCGTTTATTTCGTCCACCGGGGTAGATTGTTCTACTTCCACGTGTCATGCCTTTTCCGGATGTCTAAGACTCGTTTATTTACTCAACTCTCAACTCTACAAGTGTTTTTGTTCACCTGTGCTGTAGACAGATATTGAACTCACGACTCTTTGAGTCTATTCACTGGATTACTTCTACCGAAGCTTTTATCTACTGGACAATGTGTCTTTGGAGACTTTTTTTTCTACACGTGATTGGAAATTCGAATCGAACCGTTTATTTCGTCCACCGGTGTAGATTGTTCTAGTTCCACGTGTCATGCCTCGTCGATGTCAACTGCAGGACGCTGTGACATGATTTGGGCGCCTCGTGGTGGTGTAATGGTTAGCAAGTTTTTCTTGATAGAACGATTACCACTGAGTAGTGAGTTCGTTCCTCTCTGGACGACCCATACTTTCGGCCTTGTGCCACGTCTAAGATACGCTTAGAAAATCGCTACAAAGGATACCTGTTATAAAAGAAGAATTAATGCTAAATTAACATTTTTTTTTTCGTCTACAACAAATTCAACGTCTTTCGTGTTTGCAGCAAAAATGACGGGTGGTGTTATCAAAGTGGGAAAAATCCACATATTTATCAGCTAAAATGCGTGTGTCTGTTTTTTTATTATTATTATTTTGGGCTCTTTGTGTGCGGAAGTTAGTCAAGAGAGTGGCTGAACATTCTTTGGCGAAATTCCAAAACAGAATGTAGCAGGAAAGATCGTGCCCGCTCGGGCAAAGCCAAAAAAGGTTTGTTTGGTTGGATGGTCAAAACGCCACAAGCGATTGAAAAAAAAGAGAGAGAAGAAAATTAAACAATTCACACAAAACGGCAAGAGAAAATCTCGAATCGTTAAATAACGCAACAGAGAAGCCATATTGGTTTGGCTAGCCATGTGTGAGTGTTAGTGATGCTAAGCCATGCGCATTTTAATTGGTCGACTGGTCGTTAGGCGTCAAAAGTAGCCTTCTATTGACAATATCTGGAGTTCAGGTTCCTGATTTTACACTCTCTCACCAGAACAAATCTATTTTAGTTCTTTGTATTCATAGTATTGTGATAAACCACTATTTTTGCTACGGAAATGAAGTTGCCATTTCTCTTTGCGCGCTCCGGAGACATCTAAATTTAAATTTCTATTTTTGACCAATGAGAGCCCTCGAAAAAGAATGCTATATTTTCGGACATTTGCAGACGATATTATTTTAAACAAATATCAGCGTCAAAGAACTACAAACTCATAGTGTATTTTCCTTCTGAAAGAACTACAAACTCATAGTGTCTTTTCCTTCTGAAAGAACTTCAAACTCATAGCGCCTTTTCCTTCTTAATTAAAATGTAGCAAAATGTATCTCAAATTTATCCGGCCCTTCAAAAGTGTAAGTTTGAATTCATTTTTTAATCCTTGAAAGTGAGATCTGATGATCCAGAAAAAAGAAAATCTCTGGTGAAATAAATTATAACAATGGAACGTTAAAGTGGTCTGTATCCTTTAAATTAAAATGTGAGCAACGACCAAATTTTAGAGACAATGGAGACAAAACGATAACAGAAAGTGACAGGCCACGTAATGAGGAAAGAGGGTTTTCCTTGTCGGAATTTACAGAAAAACAGTAGGCTCCAAATAGTGCCTAATTGTTAAGAATTACGTTTAATTAAATCAAAATATCGTATGTTCATTCTTACACAATATTTCAAGAGGAAAAAGATACTACATTTTTTTTTCCTTTTTGGGTTCTGCCATTTCCTTAAAACAATATCTTCTGCAAGTGTGCGAAAATGTAATGTTCGTTATCATTGATCAAAAATACTATAGTGTTCTTTCTCATTGGTCAAAAATAGTGTAGTGTCCTTTCTTATTGGTCAAAAATAGAAATTTGAAAATTTAGATTTCAATGTCTCGAGAGCATTTTTTGCATGAAAATAAGAAACAATTGCACTTTTGCAGCAAAAATGCAGGTTTGTCACAACCTTATAACCAGCAAGAATTGAGATAGAATTAAATTGAAGAATCAGATTCAGGAGGCATGAACTCGAGATTATATCAGAAGAAAATCAACAGTTTGCTTTTGTTCTGTTTGTGGAGTCTCTCTTTATATATATATACATATATATATATATATATATATATATATATATATATATATATATATATATATATATATATATATATACATATATATATATATATATATATATATATATATATATATATAGAGAGAGAGAGAGAGAGAGATAGATAGATAGATAGATAGAAAGATAGATAGATAGATGTGTGTGCGTGTGTAAATACATACATACATGCATACATACATATATATATATATATATATATATATATATATATATATATATATATATATATATATATATTTAGACTGATGTGAGTTTGTGACCCTGGGTTTCATGCTATTTCAAACTGATTAATTTTAAAATTTTGGATTTGTATATGGTTGCATATATCAGTGTTTTTATGGGAGTGGGAGGAAAAATTGTCGTCGGAACGCCACTCATACTTACGCAAAAATACATACACGCACGTACACTCATTGACGTACGCAGACAGACACACACACGCACGCTCCCTCACTGGAGCTCACACAAATATAAACATATGTGAACAGTGTGGGACTGGGCATATATGCGCATCCAAGAAAGAGAACTCTGACTTTAGAATTTCAGTTTTTCTGTTTCTGACTAGTCCTGTATATATCGTCACTTCATTTAACTTAAATCTAATATAAATATGTCTCCATTAACCATGTCCTGAAGATGGTCTATTAGACCGAAACGTCTGACGTTGACAGAAAAAAAATAAAAATAAAAAATAAAAAAACAGTAAACTCACATATTCGGATTTTACTTTGTCTTTTCCACCTTTTCATCATACCGTCGGATCTACATCCACATATTTGCTTACATATATATATATATATATATATATATATATATATATATATATATATATATAGTCATCCACATACAAGCTTAATTCGCTGTACCACAGATCATCAGTGTTGCTAGACATCCGATTGCTTCAATCCAGAATCGAAACCCGACATATACAAACGCCAGTAGCCAAGAGCGCTCAATTAATATATATATATATATATATATATATATATATATATATATATATATATATATATATATATATATATATATATATATATATGGTTTAAAATATTGTTTTTTTTTCAATCTTCTTTAAGGGTGGGAGTAAATTATCAACTAATTTATATTCCACCGAATAGTTAGCAGTAAATCCTTCGCGAATTTACTGATAGAAATTCATAAAATATTTATACAGTCACTAAATTATTTTCCTTGACCTTTTATGAATATAGATCCCATTAGAGCAATCTCTATCCTACCATGAAATAAAAGCCGATCTCCTCTTTGTTTTATTTTCAATTATTGGAGTGATTTCTCAGTTCGGACATCTGATTAATATATCCCGTGAGAAAGTACACCAAAGCCCCATGAATGTTTCGCGCGCTCTATCTGCAACACGGAGAATGGTATTGCGAAATGATTAGCGATCTTACCTGTCAAAACAAAGGCATGTACCTCATCGACTGCGGCATTCAAACGAGCCAATTACTGATTGCTTAATTGTGCGTTAACGGTTTGCTTTGGTTGCAAAAACAAGGAATAAATATAATTCCATATCTCTATATGCGCTGTGTTTCTTCAATACATAGGCGGATCATGATTCTCCACGATTTCCTGTCCTGGGTAGCTATTAATAAATTTTCTCTTTTCCCTTAAATCTAATTCCGTCATCCATTCATTCTAGCTCACCAAGTAGGTTGTTTTCCTCTGTCCCACTTTTCTTCAATCTGTCCTGTGAGTATCATATTTTCCAAACACTCTTGCCTCAATTTATGCCCTAGAAATTCCAACTGCCTCTTCCTGGTATTAAGTATTTTTCCTCTGCCCGTCTTTTCTTCAGTCTGTCCTGTGAGTATCAAATTTTCCAAACACTCTTGCCTCAATTTATGCCCTAGAAATTCCAACTGCCTCTTCCTGGTATTAAGTATTTTTCCTCTACCCGTCTTTTCTTCAGTCTGTCCTGTGAGTATCAGATTTTCCAAACACTCTTGCCTCAATTTATGCCCTAGAAATTCCAACTGCCTCTTCCTGGTATTAAGTATTTTTCCCCTGCCCGTCTTTTCTTCAGTCTGTCCTGTGAGTATCAGATTTTCCAAACACTCTTGCCTCAATTTATGCCCTAGAAATTCCAACTGCCTCTTACTGGTATTAAGTATTTTTCCTCTACCCGTCTTTTCTTCAGTCTGTCCTGTGAGTATCAGATTTTCCAAACACTCTTGCCTCAATTTATGCCCTAGAAATTCCAACTGCCTCTTCCTGGTATTAAGTATTTTTCCTCTGCCCGTCTTTTCTTCAGTCTGTCCTGTGAGTATCATATTTTCCAAACACTCTTGCCTCAATTTATGCCCTAGAAATTCCAACTGCCTCTTCCTGGTATTAAGTATTTTTCCCCTGCCCGTCTTTTCTTCAGTCTGTCCTGTGAGTATCAGATTTTCCAAACACTCTTGCCTCAATTTATGCCCTAGAAATTCCAGCTGCCTCTTCCTGGTATTAAGTATTTTTCCCCTGCCCGTCTTTTCTTCAGTCTGTCCTGTGAGTATCAGATTTTCCAAACACTCTTGCCTCAATTTATGCCCTAGAAATTCCAGCTGCCTCTTCCTGGTATTAAGTATTTTTCCCCTGCCCGTCTTTTCTTCAGTCTGTCCTGTGAGTATCAAATTTTCCAAACACTCTTGCCTCAATTTATGCCCTAGAAATTCCAACTGCCTCTTCCTGGTATTAAGTATTTTTCCCCTGCCCGTCTTTTCTTCAGTCTGTCCTGTGAGTATCAGATTTTCCAAACACTCTTGCCTCAATTTATGCCCTAGAAATTCCAACTGCCTCTTCTTGGTATTAAGTATTTTTCCCCTGCCCGTCTTTTCTTCAGTCTGTCCTGTGAGTATCAAATTTTCCAAACACTCTTGCCTCAATATATGCCCTAGAAATTCCAACTGCCTCTTCCTGGTATTAAGTATTTTTCCTCTGCCCGTCTTTTCTTCAGTCTGTCCTGTGAGTATCAGATTTTCCAAACACTCTTGCCTCAATTTATGCCCTAGAAATTCCAACTGCCTCTTCCTGGTATTAAGTATTTTTCCTCTGCCCGTCTTTTCTTCAGTCTGTCCTGTGAGTATCAAATTTTCCAAACACTCTTGCCTCAATTTATGCCCTAGAAATTCCAACTGCCTCTTCCTGGTATTAAGTATTTTTCCTCTACCCGTCTTTTCTTCAGTCTGTCCTGTGAGTATCAGATTTTCCAAACACTCTTGCCTCAATTTATGCCCTAGAAATTCCAACTGCCTCTTCCTGGTATTAAGTATTTTTCCTCTGCCCGTCTTTTCTTCAGTCTGTCCTGTGAGTATCATATTTTCCAAACACTCTTGCCTCAATTTATGCCCTAGAAATTCCAACTGCCTCTTTCTGATATTAAGTATTTTTCCTCTGCCCGTCTTTTCTTCAGTCTGTCCTGTGAGTATCATATTTTCCAAACACTCTTGCCTCAATTTATGCCCTAGAAATTCCAACTGCCTCTTCCTGGTATTAAGTATTTTTCCTCTGCCCGTCTTTTCTTCAGTCTGTCCTGTGAGTATCAAATTTTCCAAACACTCTTGCCTCAATTTATGCCCTAGAAATTCCAACTGCCTCTTTCTGATATTAAGTATTTTTCCTCTGCCCGTCTTTTCTTCAGTCTGTCCTGTGAGTATCAAATTTTCCAAACACTCTTGCCTCAATTTATGCCCTAGAAATTCCAACTGCCTCTTCCTGGTATTAAGTATTTTTCCCCTGCCCGTCTTTTCTTCAGTCTGTCCTGTGAGTATCAGATTTTCCAAACACTCTTGCCTCAATTTATGCCCTAGAAATTCCAACTGCCTCTTCCTGGTATTAAGTATTTTTCCTCTACCCGTCTTTTCTTCAGTCTGTCCTGTGAGTATCAAATTTTCCAAACACTCTTGCCTCAATTTATGCCCTAGAAATTCCAACTGCCTCTTCCTGGTATTAAGTATTTTTCCTCTGCCCGTCTTTTCTTCAGTCTGTCCTGTGAGTATCATATTTTCCAAACACTCTTGCCTCAATTTATGCCCTAGAAATTCCAACTGCCTCTTCCTGGTATTAAGTATTTTTCCTTTGTCCCTCTTTTCTTCAGTCTGTCCTGTGAGTATCAGATTTTCCAAACACTCTTGCCTCAATTTATGCCCTAGAAATTCCAACTGCCTCTTCCTGGTATTAAGTATTTTTCCTCTGCCCGTCTTTTCTTCAGTCTGTCCTGTGAGTATCAAATTTTCCAAACACTCTTGCCTCAATTTATGCCCTAGAAATTCCAACTGCCTCTTCCTGGTATTAAGTATTTTTCCTCTACCCGTCTTTTCTTCAGTCTGTCCTGTGAGTATCAGATTTTCCAAACACTCTTGCCTCAATTTATGCCCTAGAAATTCCAACTGCCTCTTCCTGGTATTAAGTATTTTTCCTTTGTCCCTCTTTTCTTCACTCTGTCCTGTGAGTATCAGATTTTCCAAACACTCTTGCCTCAATTTATGCCCTAGAAATTCCAACTGCCTCTTCCTGGTATTAAGTATTTTTCCTTTGTCCCTCTTTTCTTCAGTCTGTCCTGTGAGTATCAGATTTTCCAAACACTCTTGCCTCAATTTATGCCCTAGAAATTCCAACTGCCTCTTCCTGGTATTAAGTATTTTTCCTCTGCCCGTCTTTTCTTCAGTCTGTCCTGTGAGTATCAAATTTTCCAAACACTCTTGCCTCAATTTATGCCCTAGAAATTCCAACTGCCTCTTCCTGGTATTAAGTATTTTTCCTCTACCCGTCTTTTCTTCAGTCTGTCCTGTGAGTATCAGATTTTCCAAACACTCTTGCCTCAATTTATGCCCTAGAAATTCCAACTGCCTCTTCCTGGTATTAAGTATTTTTCCTCTGCCCGTCTTTTCTTCAGTCTGTCCTGTGAGTATCATATTTTCCAAACACTCTTGCCTCAATTTATGCCCTAGAAATTCCAACTGCCTCTTTCTGATATTAAGTATTTTTCCTCTGCCCGTCTTTTCTTCAGTCTGTCCTGTGAGTATCATATTTTCCAAACACTCTTGCCTCAATTTATGCCCTAGAAATTCCAACTGCCTCTTCCTGGTATTAAGTATTTTTCCTCTGCCCGTCTTTTCTTCAGTCTGTCCTGTGAGTATCAAATTTTCCAAACACTCTTGCCTCAATTTATGCCCTAGAAATTCCAACTGCCTCTTTCTGATATTAAGTATTTTTCCTCTGCCCGTCTTTTCTTCAGTCTGTCCTGTGAGTATCAAATTTTCCAAACACTCTTGCCTCAATTTATGCCCTAGAAATTCCAACTGCCTCTTCCTGGTATTAAGTATTTTTCCTCTGCCCGTCTTTTCTTCAGTCTGTCCTGTGAGTATCATATTTTCCAAACACTCTTGCCTCAATTTATGCCCTAGAAATTCCAACTGCCTCTTCCTGGTATTAAGTATTTTTCCCCTGCCCGTCTTTTCTTCAGTCTGTCCTGTGAGTATCAGATTTTCCAAACACTCTTGCCTCAATTTATGCCCTAGAAATTCCAACTGCCTCTTCCTGGTATTAAGTATTTTTCCTCTACCCGTCTTTTCTTCAGTCTGTCCTGTGAGTATCAAATTTTCCAAACACTCTTGCCTCAATTTATGCCCTAGAAATTCCAACTGCCTCTTCCTGGTATTAAGTATTTTTCCTCTGCCCGTCTTTTCTTCAGTCTGTCCTGTGAGTATCATATTTTCCAAACACTCTTGCCTCAATTTATGCCCTAGAAATTCCAACTGCCTCTTCCTGGTATTAAGTATTTTTCCTTTGTCCCTCTTTTCTTCAGTCTGTCCTGTGAGTATCAGATTTTCCAAACACTCTTGCCTCAATTTATGCCCTAGAAATTCCAACTGCCTCTTCCTGGTATTAAGTATTTTTCCTCTGCCCGTCTTTTCTTCAGTCTGTCCTGTGAGTATCAAATTTTCCAAACACTCTTGCCTCAATTTATGCCCTAGAAATTCCAACTGCCTCTTCCTGGTATTAAGTATTTTTCCTCTACCCGTCTTTTCTTCAGTCTGTCCTGTGAGTATCAGATTTTCCAAACACTCTTGCCTCAATTTATGCCCTAGAAATTCCAACTGCCTCTTCCTGGTATTAAGTATTTTTCCTTTGTCCCTCTTTTCTTCAGTCTGTCCTGTGAGTATCAGATTTTCCAAACACTCTTGCCTCAATTTATGCCCTAGAAATTCCAACTGCCTCTTCCTGGTATTAAGTATTTTTCCTTTGTCCCTCTTTTCTTCAGTCTGTCCTGTGAGTATCAGATTTTCCAAACACTCTTGCCTCAATTTATGCCCTAGAAATTCCAACTGCCTCTTCCTGGTATTAAGTATTTTTCCCCTGCCCGTCTTTTCTTCAGTCTGTCCTGTGAGTATCAGATTTTCCAAACACTCTTGCCTCAATTTATGCCCTAGAAATTCCAACTGCCTCTTCCTGGTATTAAGTATTTTTCCCCTGCCCGTCTTTTCTTCAGTCTGTCCTGTGAGTATCAGATTTTCCAAACACTCTTGCCTCAATTTATGCCTTAGAAATTCCAACTGTCTCTTCCTGGTATTAAGTATAAGTTTTCCTTTTTTGTTTCCATTTTCTTTACGTCTTCATTGCTGCTTACATATTCAGGTCATGGTATCCTCAGCATCCTTCTGTAGAACCATATTTCTGTTACTTCAAGACTCTTCATCATCTGTGAGGCGATTGTTCAACATTTACTTCCATATAGGAGAAATTGATATCACGTAATAGTTCAGTGGTCTTTAATATTGTTTCTAACGAAACTTTACTGTTGCTTAATATTCTTCTTAGCTTTTGGAAAACATCTTCCGCCATCCCAATAATCTTTCGGAATTCAGTGTCAAATTTTTCGTAATAAACCCAAAAAACAATTCTCCCGCACTGAATTTCATTTAGAAACAGATGTTAAATATTACTCTGCATGAACTTGCGATTTTCTTTGCTTTGGGAAACTAATAAGATTTTTTTTTTTTAATGCCAACAAATGTCCCCAAATCGTCTTTTTTCGTCAAGACTTGTTATTAAGATTATTTTCTATTCATTTTGTAAGTTCATATGGATTCTATTTTACAAAAAAGTAAAATAAAATTAAGCATTCAGTTCGGAATTCCCTGTAAGTAATCTAGATCGCTATACACCTGACGAAGGCCAGAGGGCACAACGGTCGAAACGTTGTGATAAAAACTACAAAGGTGAGGACATAATTCAGAATATAAATAGTGTAAATAATAAAGCGTTCAGTTCGGAATTACCTGTTGGTTACACAGATCGGTATATACCTGAGGAAGGCCGTCGGGACACAACGGCCGAAACGTTGTGATAAAAACAACAAAGATGAGGGCAATAGTCCCAATGTTTTTCTTATCTTTATGTGTCATGTGCTTTCAGGACGTAGGCGATCATCGCTCTCCACCTCCTTCTATCCCTTGCAGCTCTCAACAAGTTCATTCCCTTTGCCGTCTCCCCCCAGACCACGTTCTGTCATCCACTTGCTTAAGTTCTCCAGGTATGTCACGCGTTGTTTTCCCTTGTCTCTCATTCCCTCTATTCGACTCGTGAGTATCAGATTCTCTAGGCCCTCCTTATTATATGTCCCAGAAAATTCAGCTGCCCCTTCCTGATGTTACGTATAAGCCTCCTCCTTGTATGCAACCTCTCTAAGGCCTCATCGTTGCTCACATGCTCGGTCCATGATATCCTTAACATCCTCCTGTAGAACCTGTCGCCTTGAGCCCATTCTTAATCTTGGAGGAAATCGTTCAACATTCGCTGCCGTAAAGAAAGATGTCACGTAACAGCACAGTATTCTTTTCTTTGTTACCAAAGAAATCCGTCTGTCTCGAAATACTCTGCCCAGCTTTTGGAATGCGTCCTTGGCCATCCTAATACGTTTACGGATCTCAATGTCGCATTTACCGTCTTCTGTAAAGACGCTTGCCGTATATTTAAACTTCTGCGTTGGCTTCATTCTTGTGTTCTCGACCTGCAACTCGCATTTCAGGCTCTTTCTCTTACTGATGACCATGCATTCGGTCTTCTTCAGAAATAGTGCAAATAACTATTTTACAAGCTTCTGAGACTATTGTCGAAAACGTATAATGCATGCAAAGAGATTTGTGAGGAACTCGACTCATATTCCGAAATTTAAAAAATAAATGTTTTATTTTAAGAAATCCCAAGATACAAACCCTACAAGAAATAGGGAGAATGGCTCAATGGTTAGAAAGGAAGAACTAAGCAACAAGCATCAGCCTTTTTTTATTTTCGCTTTAATCAAAACAGAACAATCAGAAGAGTACTTGTCACACTTCTAGAACAATTTACTTATATACGAGGGTCATTCAATAAATAAGGTGAATCTTTCGGTATAAGGACTTCTAATAGTGATAGAAGCTTACTCTTTTTTTTTTAACTTCTTTTTCACATGGATTTAATTTCTTTTGCGGATTAAAAAGAGAGCGTTTTGGTGATTAACAACGATGGCCGACGAAGAAGCATGCTCCAGGATTGAACAGCAGTCAGTTATCTTATCTGTTGGGACAAACACAAGGGTCATCAGTCAGAAGGCGTCATCTTGCATCATGACAACGCAAAGCTTCACACAGCAGCCCAAACGGTGCAGACCATTTCATTTTGTTTTACTTCTTTTTCACATGGATTTAATTTCTTTTGCAGATTAAAAAAAAACTTTCAGAGATTTGGCGATTAACAAAGATGGCCGACCAACGTGAAATGTATGTTACGTCTCATGAGGCAGACAAAAAAAATATATACTTTATTACCCTGAGGAGAGTTACCAAAAAATTTTTAAAAAAAATGAAATATCTGATCATTATTGCGAAGTTATAGTGTCACTTGTTGCCTATAGGAAAGATTGTCCAACAGAGATTTGAATCGGAACGTGCGTCCGTGATGGCGAACAGCAGCTTGAAATTGACGTTCTAGTGTCGATCTGCACAATCGCTAGCGGCTGTTAAAGCGATAAAATAATAGCTGAATTCTTCATGTCAGTTTCGACTGTTGAGGAAACGGAATTTAAACTTAAATGGTGTTAGATTTGTGGGAAAACTTAACGCTTAATATATATATATATATATATATATATATATATATATATATATATATATATATATATATGCAGAAATATAGTCTTAAAGTGTGCTATATTTATGGGGTAAAGTGCTCAATATCAGAGATAGAGCGTGTGTAAATATAAAAGTGGACATGGAAGTCAGCACTTAGAGGCGACAGTCTGTTTCATGCTAGTGCAATCGTCAGGCCTGACGATTGCACTAGCATGAAACAGACTGTCGCCTCTAAGTGCTGACTTCCATGTCCACTTTTATATTTATATATATATATATATATATATCAAGAGCGAGAAAAACGTACTTTTATTATAGGTTAGTACGCGAATAATTTTACATATATTATTAAATATACAAATACTAAGAAAGAGGGAGCAATTTGAGTAGCACTATACACACACACACACACACACACACACACACACACACATATATATATATATATATATATATATATATATATATATATACAAATAAGACAAAAAGTGGAGTAATAATCCACAGTTCGTAGCATTTTTTTATACATTAGAGCAAAATATTATTATAATATTTTTATTATAAGTGATTATGAACCTTATTTTTTTTTAAGCTTATCACCTCAAGCAAGGGGCTGGAGGGCACTAGCACGCAAGGGGTTACAGAAGGTTTGGAGGAAGAATCAGATAGGAGTGGTAAAGGAGAGGACGTGGAGAAAGATAGTGGATCGATCAAGGCAAGGGGGTTACAGAAGATTTGGAGCGAGAGCAGATGGGAATGAAAGGTGAAAGGATGTGGAGAAGGGAAGAGGATAGATCAAGGCAGGTGGAGATGTCGATTGACATTACACTTAAATAGTTGGAGATTGTATTTGTCAGGGAAACAGGAATAAGGAAGGGAGTTCCACAGGCGAGATGTGCGAGACATGAAGCTATTGGAGTAGAAGAGACGTCTACATCTAACAGTTTCAACGGTGAAGGGGTGGGAACGGGATGCCAGCCTCGTAGGACGTTTTTCTTTTTTATTATAATCTCTTATAATAAAAATATTATGATATATATATATATATATATACAGAGTGTCCATAAAGTTCGTGTGCACTTTAAAAAAATTATAATGATCTTTTTTGGTTGCCTATTGTGTTTCTTGATGTTAATATGAAATTA
The DNA here is from genome assembly GCA_964036315.1 of Acanthosepion esculentum. Lineage (NCBI taxonomy): Eukaryota > Metazoa > Mollusca > Cephalopoda > Sepiida > Sepiidae > Acanthosepion > Acanthosepion esculentum. The sequence goes on from OZ038479.1 coordinate 71,117,806, forward strand.
ATCGAGGAATAATAAAAATATGTATGAAAGCATGTAGTTTTCTATATGCTATATTTCAGGGTTAAAGTGCTCAATATCAGGGATAGAGCGCACGTAAATATAAATGTAGACATTGATAGTCAGTTTCTTATTTAAACTCAGTCTTCAGTTCATGCCTGTTGCGTTTTGGCTCGACTATTTATATATATACTAGCAGTGTAACCCGTCTTTGACCGGGTCTTTCATTACTGGGAATTTTTGACGTTCAGTTGGAGCAGCCCACCCGAAAATCAATATCAGGAACAACATTTGGCTGCAACTGAGACACATCCCCCAAATGGCGGGGGGGGGGGAGTTAACAATTTGAATGTAACGGGGGTAGCGCTGAAAAGGGAACTGTATAATAATAAATAATAATACTTTAAAATATTTTTATTAAAGATTTTATGAAAGATATATCTCCAAGAACAGATAGTAAATAGTAAAACGTTGCTGAGTTATAATGGACAGGAAGTAGTGGAGAGCCATTGTCGCCAACAATCTAAAAAGAATTATCTATCAAACAAAAGAATTTCATTGAAATCGGATGAAAACTGTGGAAATACATAAACAACATCCTATCAAACACACACATACAGACACACATTTTGAGAATTATAGATGTAGATGCTGTTAAATAGTGCATTATGGGTAGTTTTATTGTATTATTCTAACGGTTATCGGGTGGACGGTAACGTTTATGTTTCAAATTATTCATTGTGTTACTGGGTAGAAATAATTGAATCTGGTTCTGTGGCTAATTAATTAATTAATTAATTTGTTAACTTGTTTTATTCATTATTTATTATTGATTACTTTATTATTTGTTGATAATTAGATTTATTATTTTTACGTTAGAATAATAGAGCTTCTATCGTACTTCTCGCTGTAGATACCACATCTCGAATGAACTCTCGGCGAAACCACTACGCATTGACTTGTCATTAAATTAGAATCTGAGTCTTGTTTACAATTTTCTTTCCATACTCTGCTTTGTCACTTCGCCATTTTTCTAATCTTGGACACCGCACACTTTTCATATAAAACTTTTCAATCACCTAGACTGGCTGCATATGGGACAAATCATCGCCCTTTTATAGTTTTAATTTCGCGCATGCGCGTTGTTTGTTTTTCATTTTGTCGACTGCAGAGTATAGTAGGGTCAGTGTGTGAGATAAAGATGACGAAATTCCCTCCACCAGAAATTTGAAAGCAAAATGCTGTACTGCTTGTCATTCGCGCCGGAAACTATAATACGAACATTACGCTTGGTTCTCAATCTGAGGACAGTGCAGAGGATTCGGAAGGAGTTGAATGAGTCTAATGGTGATTCCGAGGGTGTTTGGAGTGATCACTAGTGATGGCGACATTATGCCTCCATTCATCTTACCATAAGGCCTAACACACAACACGGAGGCCTACATCAAGTGCCTTGAGTAGGTTGTGTTGCCCTGGGTCAACAGGGTGGCAGCAGGACTCCACACAAGCAAGAGAACCTATTGATGGGTGACAGACAATTTCTGAGACCATATCATCCTTACATATGTCCATCTTACTCCACAGGCTGCAACCCCCTTGATTATGTGTGAGATACCAACAAAGCCCCTTGTAGCATCGAAGATGAATTGAAAGCAAGGATTATGGTAACGTTTACAAACGAGGAGACCGTTGCAGAAGATTTCGAAGTCGTCTGGAGGCGGCGGTTGAAACCAGTGGCAATTTTATTGAACAAATTTTCGCTTTACTCTTTCAATATATTCTTGTGTCATTTTGGTAAATATATCTGTTAAAATAAGATGTCAGTGTTGTTTTTATTTTTGCGTAAATTAGACGACATTTTGTCCATATATATATATATATATATATATATATATATATATATATATATATATATCAGTGTGTTTGTGTGTGTGTGTGTGTGTTACGTTTGATATTCCGTGCATTTGTGATGTAAATCAACGAAAATTAAGATGGCAGAAAAGAAAACAAAAAAAAAACAATATTAAAAAAATAAAAAGAAGCAGTTGTAAAGCGGCAAACCTCAGACTTTGTAATCTCTTATTTTTTTTCCTTAATAAAAACTATCAATACAGGTATTTGTGTGTGTGTGTGTGTGTGTGTGTGTGACGGGGGTGGGGGTTTCAAAAATGCGTACTCAACTGGTTCTGTCCGATTTGACCAGATAATTGATTCAACAATTCTAGTCATGTTTCATTTTCTCATGTTTCCAATGGCGTTGGTTTCAGAGTCGGTCAATTCTTTGAGTAAATTAACTGAATTTTTCCAAATTCTCTAGGAGGTAATTTTAAATTTATTTGGCATTATGGACGTTTTGGTTATTTGCAATATATATATATATATATATATATATATATATTTTTAGTTCAGTTTTTCTTTTTTTTTCAGTTGTCAAGATATGAATACATTTAATTTGCTAACAGGAAAGATTATTAAACAGAAATGTTCATTGCTAATGTAGTCATTGTAAGTTACTTTAGAAAAAGCCAGTGTCGCCTGTCTGGCCATGACAATCTACTTGATTTTTAAAAGGAGGCAAGTTTGGAATAAACACAATATCTATTACTGTTCATTATATGAATAGATATTAAGCTTGGCTAAGCCTGGTAGAAGACCTCAGGAAGCACGATAAAAATGATCCCTAATCATTAATTACGCAACTTCAGACCTCTACAGCTAAGACACGTCACGCAGTCGGCTCAGCGTTCTTAATGCATAGTATCTCGGAATGAGATGTCGAGTTCGAACCACAGTCGGTTTCGTTATATTCATTTACACGAAAATATCCACTCCCAACCCCTAGCTTTAGTTTAAATAGATGGACGTGGGTCTGGAAAAATATTTTTATTCTCAGAAAAATGTTTTAATGCGATATTAACTATTATTCTGGCAATGCAAAATATGTTTCGGCCTTAAATAACCTAAAATGGTTGATGAGGCGTAAAAAAAATTAATCGATAATCCTATTTTAAGAATAAAATTTCAAACAGACAGCTTCGATTTTTTTTTTTTCAAGAAATGCAACTTTGTGAAAAAAGACTCCTGCGTGAGTACTTCCCTGAACATTTCAATTTTGATCTCTTCCGCTCAATTGCTATTTCACTTCATAATCTTAACTTTTTAAAACATTGTCTTCCATTCCTATCACGTATCTCTTTGAGGATAACTAGTTTCGATTTGACATTCGAAATTGAGGGGCTCTTGAGCATTGAACGAAATGTATTATATGTACATGATATAATGTGCTATAAGTGTAATATCTATCGGAAAAAATAATTTAAGATCACACACACACACACATATATAAATATAAATAAATATATATATATATATATATATATATATATATATATATATATATATATATATATATATATAGATAGATAGATAGATAGATAGATAGTTAGATAGATAGATAGATAGATATACCGGATGTAATTTCAAAATTGTCCAAATTGTGTAACAGCAAAATTCTCCATTTGTTACATTAATATTTGAACCCTTGTATCTAAGAAATGATTAAAAACATCTTACTGGAATTCTCCGAATATTTAATAACTCTATTGGACTCTACTTTGAGCAATAAGAATGTATAATTACTCTCCCAGCTTAACAGAAGAATCGTGATGAATTCGATCATAAACGAAAATGACATGTTCATCATTAATCAAGGATTGGAATAAAGTTCAAATTTATATATATTATTCCAGGATCGTATTTCAATTTTTTCCAGATGATCTTCGCCCTCTCTAACCTTTTAACTTTCTGTCCTCGAGCAACAACGTGCCTCACAGGTTTCACATAAGATTTCATTTTCAAGTCTTTTTACTGCTTTTTGTACTGTCATAACTGAAACTCCTCTCTCACGTGCCAAACGTATTATGGATTAAATTGGATCTTTTCTAATTGATCTCTTTAGCTCGAAGTTGCATTGATGATCCCTCTTCCTGTTGTGACCTCCAGGTTTCCACTCTAAACTTATTCACCATTCACTTGATGGTTCTTGAATAGACTTTGAAGATGGAAGACAGAGTATGAATGTTGTTACCATTACTGAAGGCATGAATGATCTTTTTCCTCTCACTATTGCTCTGTTGAGAATACAGTGAGGATGACACAGAAAGATTTTAACCTTTTCTTTTTCTGACATGTCAGAATTATTTAACTCAAAGGGTTTTTCAGTGATTCATACGACAAATGGTGTCACGATGGCTAAACTTCTTATCTGAAAACCTGGATAAAAGAAACTCAGTTTCATGTTTTTTGTTTTTTTATATATTAAAAATTTTGAGGGATGGACACTTATGCTGTAAGATGATTTGGACAAGTTTGCTGTTACACCCGATATATAAATATATATCGGGTGTAACAGCAAAATGATTCCAATATTCTAAGTTGTTTTCTTTGATCGGTAAAAGTGGGAAAATTCATATCAGTTTTTACTATAATTTTTTCTACCCAAGTACTTTCGAATGAAACACCATTCGTTTCCAAGAGTTGTTCTGTAAGCAGTGACGCAACTAGTTTTTAATTTATTACGTAAAAATATAAATATATATTACTATATAAAAATAACAAAACAAAAGTCATTGAAACAAAGCAAGTTCAGTCGACAAATTCAGTTTTTAATTATTCCGAAGTTCCCACGTTTGATGGCATCGATTTCAAGTAACTCATGGCGGCGTCATATAAACGGTCAAGCTGAAATTTTTATGTTTTTTAAACACACTTTAATATAAGCTCTCCTAAATACACCTTACGTTGCCTCGCTCTGTCTTTTTTCACAAATACTTTCACGGTAATTGCTCCGATGAGCTGCTTTCGCTGGCTCCTAGGCCTCATGAATTTAAACGTCCTACGAGGCTGGCATCCCGTTCCCACCCCTTCACCGTTGAAACTGTTAGATGTAGACGTCTCTTCTACTCCAATGGCTTCATGTCTCGCACATCTCGCCTGTGGAACTCCCTTCCTTATTCCTGTTTCCCTGACAAATATAATCTCCAACTATTTAAGTGTAACGTCAATCGACATCCCCAGTTGCCTTGATCTATCCTCTTCCCTTCCCCACATCCTTTCACCTTTCATTCTTATCTGCTCTCGCCCCAAATCTTCTGTAACCCCCTTGCCTTGATCGATCCACTATCTTTCTCCACACCCTCTCCTTTACCACTCCTATCTGCTCTTCCTCCAAACCTTCTGTAACCCCTTGCGTGCTAGTGGCTTCCAGCCTTGCTTGGGGTGATAAGCTTAAT
>OZ038479.1:71128093-71130593 GCA_964036315.1 Acanthosepion esculentum
GTCAAGTTCAAATTCACTTAGGTGCTAATACACTTGGGAAAGGTATTAATCCTCTTCTTCTCCCTCCAGCTAAATAGCAGGACAGACTGGGTTCTATAGCGTTGGATGGCATCTGGTCTAGGAGAAGGACAACTGAATTCAAAAGCTACGGAGGGTTGTTTGCACGATGCAGTCCTTCAAAAGTGTGATTGGTTCTGCACAAAACCTTCACTACTATAATCAAATCATATCTGCTGGTGTCTGGGCTGTCGGTTGCTATGGAATTGAGCTGCTTCACCCTCATACGTCGAATACAACGGCAGGATCTACCATACATACACATTTTTCGCAATTGTAAATGAAAGTTACTGCGCGCGAGAACTATTTACGTAGACACGTTCAGTTTGCGCAATGATACCTACACTGATAGCTATTCTGCAGCGAATGTATGCAAACAACGTCAGTAATGGCTGACTACACGCGAATGAATTCGAAATTTCACTATCGATAACACCAAAACGGGAGATTTTATCAAATTTATCACGCCAGATTCGAATGGTGCATGTATAATTACACATAAATGTAAGTATTCTGGAAATGTTTAATGAGAACTGTGCGCAGGTGATACACTGCAAATTAACCCTAAAAAACTCCAATCTCTCGCTCAAAGGTCTTGCAGCTGGATGTAGTTTATCGTCATACCCAGGACGTTTCGTTTAGTTCTATAAGACCTCTTAGATAGAATCCCAAAATTAATCCTGTTTTTATTTTGTTTGGTTTGGAATTAAAAAAAAAGATAATTAGGTCGTTTTTATCTGTTGATTTTCGGTAAGCATTGAAATCTAATCTTGTTATTGTTTTGGATTATTTCAATGTCGAGAAAATGTTGAGTCTCGTTTATTTCTTGATCGCGCGTGACTTCGATATTTTGTTCTTATTTCCCAGGTAATTTGTCGATGTTGGTCTTGTGTAGATGGTTTGATTTTAATTAATATTCTTAAAGGACGAAGACAATAAAGTATCATAGATGTTTAGAATTACCAGTGGGCTTTATCTGTCTATAGGTTATATTTTCCCGAGATTTTATATCGTTTTCTTAAGTTAAAAAAAAATTATTTTAAATAAAAAGTTCTTTGTACTTTTCTTAAAATATGGAAAACACTTTTCTAATGATTTATTTTTTATATTAGAAAAGCGATTTTTTATAGAAATGAAATAAGTATTTACCATTTTTTTTAAAAAAAATATATTGCGGAGATTTGCAGACTTATGCTTATATGGGCTTTTGACCTTGTTTTTGTGTGAAGAACCCACCCACAACGTCTGTAAAAGAATTCTTGAATAGTGTCCTGCATTGTACATTTAACAGCGTCTACCGTAAACTTTAAATAATAACTCAAAAACGAAGGATTTGCGGACTTATTCTTATATGAACTTTTTGTCTTTCTTTAATGTCAGGAACCGTCCTCCAAAGTCTGTAAATGTATTTCAGGATTGTATCTTGGATTATACATTTAATGGCGTCTACCGTAAACTAAACCTAATGTAATAACAAAAGTAAGCAGGTATAGGCTTTAAGAAAGCTTCTTTGAAATGAGGATACAAGGTTCACGTATAGTATTCTTTTATTGTCCCAGTAAACAGAGTAACTCTCTCAAAGAGGAGAGTAACAAAAACAAGGGGAGATCACTCTTGATTATCCATAACACTTAATAGCTAAAAAAAACGAACGATTTACGGATATGTTTATATGGACTCTTTTCCTTGTTTTAGTGTGACGAACCCATCCCCAACGTTTGTAAATATATTTTTGATACACTCTGTGTATGTATCCACACACCGATGATCCACATAATCATTAATGGCAAACATATGAATATACCCATCCATCCTATCTATATAGAGCAACTCTGATAAGAGACTATTATATAAACAATTAGCCAAATATTGTCCGTTATCGAACAGTTCATATTATTTGGCGTTTTTATTTTTAAGACTTCTTGTGTCTTAGTGACAGTAAAGCCACTAAGACACAAGCGTTACAGTGTGTGGAAGAATTAGGAACAGAAACATTAATAATGAGCGGGAAGAAGAAAGAGTCACTAAGAGGACAGTAGATAGCGATTGATATTGCATTTATTTTTGTCTAGATTTAAGTTAGCTGGATAGCATAGAGCCGGAATGGAGTTCCAAAATATACAAGATACATATTACAGATATGTATTTGATATAGTGTTCATTTAATAGGCTATTAGAAAAGGAAGATGAACAGACGCACAAGCATATAGTAATTTCTAATACAAACTAATAATATTTACATTAGTCGGACTATTGTCCTCATCTTTGTCGCCATATTTGTCACAACGTTTCGGCCGTTGTACGCTCCGGCCTTCTTCAGGTGGTTGGAATTTCGAACCGAACCCTTTATTTCGATCACTGGGGTAGACTGTTCTTGTTCCACGAGCCATGTTTGATGGATGTCAGTTATCAGTTATCGCCTGGTAATTTTCCCTCTGAAAGT